>JAFBJW010000516.1:2801325-3223159 GCA_016785235.1 Pseudorhombus dupliciocellatus
AAAATGAAATATATGTGGCGTTTTACTTCAGAAGAAAACAAAAGGATGGAGATGTCTATTAAAGATCAAACTTATTGGCACACACTTCTCTTCTTTTTCGTTTGAATGGTCTGCTTTTTCTTGCTTTTTTGAGTTTGAGTTTTTGAGTTTGCCTCACCATGCAATGTTAAACTGTGGATGAATACTAAGGAAAATGGGCTAAAAGCTGGTTTTCATTCATTATTATTTGTATTTTTCTACTAAAATTCTATGAAATCCTTGATGTACATTTTAATTTATTCTTAGTCATGTGTCCATAGTCCTTTAATCCATCCATTAACCATTGCATTTGTACATATTTTACTATTTATTACATGTCCTTGAGTAAACATGAGGAGGTCGTCTGCATTGACACGATGAGCCCCGCTAGCCTAAGCACCTTTTCTACCTCCCCCTCACCCCCCCTAATGTCCTCCGGATACCAGCGTCTTACTCATCCCCAACCTGACCTTTGGTTTCATGTCTTCCAGCTGCCTGCCCACTGGCAGGCTTTAAAAAGGCCAGATAAAGTAGCGGCGGCCGCTGCTGCTGTTGCTGCTGCTGGACATGAACTATACTTTTGCTGTGTAAACAGTGTCTTCTAAGGATCTGTTTTGCTGATGTATGATGGAGCCCCGTGCACACAGCGAGTGAGGCTTTTTCATGCAGTATTATAGCCCTGATAAAGCACGGAGATACACCCATCTCATCTGGAGTAGCTCACAATGTCAAGTTTGAGTGGACGCGTTCCAATCTGTACAAAGATTTCTTCTGAATAAAAACTACCAATTCATGCAGACCAACAACCATAGAAAGGGTGGAACTGGAAGTGGTCGTTGTGAAGAAGAACAGACCGTTATTTGATATTCTAGCCAGGTTCAGAAACCCAGAAAATACTTTCTGATCAATAAGGGGGTGAAATGATTCTCTGCAATTTAATTCAGAACATGTTTCTAGGATAAAAAAAATCACATTCAAATTTAAAATCTGCTGAATAGATTTCAAAGGGAATTCATGGCTCATGAATTCATGGAGTATGGACCAAGGTGATGAAATAAATCTGGCATATTTAGGAGACAGAAATCTGTGAGTGTGCACGACATGACAGTTTACATGTGGTGTCCAGTTTGTGGGAGTGGCGATCAGCACTTACAGAGTTAATATGACGCATCTGTTAAACCAACCTTAAAGAGAAACATGCAGAGTGCTTCACTCAAGTTGGCACAACCCCACTCGTCTGGATCTCACAAGGGCCAGAAACTGTTTTCATTGAAATACAGAACTCCTAAAATAAGATGATGAAAGCAGCAAATCGAGGAAAGAGGTGAGCGAAGCAGTCACATTCAATTCTAGGTGAGTTTGAAGATGTGACGAGTTTTCAAGACAATGATTCTGCCAGTAACTGCCACATGTTTTAAATGGTGACAACAGATCCGTCCATAGGCTGGCTCAGGTTTGATATATGAGGAGATGAAATTCAGAATGCCCAGAACCACTGAGTTTGTCATGACTGTTTGGGGATAATCACCATCTTCTATTCCCAAGACTGCAGATCCTGTGGCTCTTAAGGTAAATCTAAAGCGTAAAATTATGTTTATTTGTTGAGACTTTTCTAAATTTTAATTATAGCAAAGACATAATATTGACTTAAAGCCTTAACAATCCCCTTAAAGGCAACCCAAAACGAACAACAGCAAGAAGAATGACTCAAAGAAACTTAGAGTATGCTCACACCTGGGGTTCTGGACATCTGGAGAATTTGGTGTGTCCAACAACTGCAGGATTGAAAGCGGGAGTCCAACTGTGTCCCATTAGTCATTTATAAATAAAAATAAAATGTTGATTGATGATAAAAGAGACTTATTGATTCCATATTCACACAATTAATCCATTTAAATGTTTGCCTTGAATGTACAACAGATCTGGAGTCGAAAAGAAACATTTCCTTTTGCTGAATCTGTCTCAACTGGAAATATTAGAAGCTCCACAGAGAAAGGACTTTGCCAATTCATTCAGCCATCACAAAGGTGAGTGCAAAAGACTGCAGGTGTTATCACTTCCATCTGAATGTCTGAATACTGATTAATACCAGATTTCTTTATTAAAACATGTCCCAGTCTACAAAGCACAACCTGGCTGATTCAACACTCATATGCTGCTCATTAAGTAACCCTTTTTCTCTGTCACTCATATCTCGCCATGGTCCAAACTCAGCTGGGGACATGAGTGATAACAGCACCATCATGGGCCTTTTCAATTAGTTTCTCAGATGAAAAATATATAATCCTCATCCTTCATGCCAGAACGCTTTCTCAGATTACAATGCAATCTGTATTAATCATTAAATTTATGAACAAGAAGTCCTGCGCTTGCATAGCGCTGCCAGTCATCGCGCCTGGCTCCGAGCTCCTGATAACAAGTCATGCACAAGCATAACAAAGACAATTAAAGGTTGAAGTGTGTGTTTATGTTCTACTCGGGGTCGGGCTTTTATTCTCAACCATAAATACTAAAGATGACTCATAGCACCTCATCCCCAGCAGCAGAAAATACGACACTTCGTGATGTTTGGTATATGCTAATAAAGTTTCACTCCACTTGGCTTAAGGTAAAGTGGCTGTGATACACTTGTGGAGGCAGCGACTGCAGAATACTTTAAACCCTTCAGTGCCAGATGGCATTGTTCTCCTCAGAGTCATAACTCAGGCACATCAAGTTATGACAGCTACTATACGTGTAATGAGAAATGACTCACTTTGTCCAAGGGCATCAAAACTTCCAATGTCCGTTGCAACTTAACACTCATAAATCTGTTAAGACAACATAAAAATAAAACATTGTTAGAACTCATCTGAAAATACTTGCTTCGTAGTAACGTAAGTCGGGTAAGTTACAGAAACTCGGTTCCAACACATCCAGTACCAGTTTGACTAAACAACATCATGAAGATTCTTCTATCTGTCTTTATTCATAGGCAAGAAGCTGTTAGCCAACATCACCTGAGGCTAATTTATGATCAGACTTCAGCCAATCGATACTTTACTGCCACTGACTGGTCTAGAGTGTGAACCAGGATGTCTAGGATTTACTATATTAAAAATATTTCCTTAAATTCTCAAAATAGATTTTGATAACCCTTATTTCCGAAGTTCTATATTTTTTATCTGCTTGATCAAAGTGTACTTTTATCTTTGAGCTTTTGATCTCTGACAGTGACAGCATCACATGCTCCCTCTGTATCCTCTTACCCACAGTAGTAACATCTGCCGGTTTTATGTTCACCTGTTTTGAATAATCCAAGTCGTCTTGATCTCTCAGGCTCCTTCCTGTTCACCTCATTTCCCACACTTTGAACTCAGTAAGAACTGTTCTTTCTTCTCTTCCTCTCATTTGTTAACTTTCTTTCAACAATGATTTCTATCCTGTTGAAAGATATTTGCAGGTTTCAAAATCTGTATGATATAAACGTGCGTGCAAACTCTGAATCGCAACAAAGATGCCAGAGAGTGTGACACTCTCCTTGTTAGCACAAGACAAAGTGGATGAGCAAACGCTGTATTAGCATAGTGACTCCACTAGTGAGTTTCTACCGCAGCGATGTCAAGTGTCTGAGCGCAGCTGCGGCCCTGGTGTGAAAACACAGTGAAATAAGGGCTTGCTGGAAACTCTCTGGGTTCCTCTCTCCCTCCAGCAGAAACACCGATGACACTTTCCTTCCAACAGGAAACACACGGGCCACAACACAACAAAGACTAGTAGCCCTTGTAATTAATTTAAAACAAAGCTTTGCATTTCTGTGATGTCACATAAGAGGAGTTTGAATGAGATTTAGCATTGAAAAACAGATTCCCCTTTAGATATGTCTCTTCTCCAGTCATTTCTATTGCAAAGTTAGTAAAAGATGATATTATTGAAATATACTGAGCGGCATCGCTGATATTTACGATACTGCCACTGATATTTATAGGATGGGCACAATAATAGACACACCTGTAAACAGTGCAACAAACCGCAGCCTCTAAACCCCCCTTTAAAACTTCACATCATAACCTTTGTTGAGGTCTAGGTTATATGATAGAACAAGTGCATCAGGCTGCAGTTATTGGTGCACCTAATAAAGTGGTAGCCAAGTGTATAAAGGTGTAGAAAGTCCAGTACACAAAAGAATATAAAACAATGAGGGCGATATAGTGTGTGCACGCACACACATGGACATTATGAAGAAACACACTGGTTGCTGCTCTTCTCTGTAAAGTGAGTTATTACCAAATTTGACAGTGTATCAGGTTATTTATACACAATCTATAAAACAAACAGTCAGTGATCTGTCACACTCACCTGTCTGTCCTCCACAATCTGCTCAAGGTTCAACTTCTCTCTCCACCTACCTCTCTTTCCAAACTGATTCCCTTCAACTCCACCCTGCAGATTACAATAAATGGAGTGTATAAACTCTACTGACACATCCAACACAGTACAGACTGTATAAACATTACCCACAACCATGCACACAACACAGACTGTATCAGCTTTATACAACATTGGCTGTATAAAATTTACAAACACAGCACAAATTGTATCAATTCTGCAAACACAACACACATGGTGTAACCTTTACAAACTCGAGAGTTTATAAACTTAGACACAACTCAGACACAACACAGTGTAAACTTTACAGAGCCTGTATAACCTCGACAAACACAACATGTAATTATCTAGATGTTACATACCTCTCCAGAGAAGATGATTGCTGTGTGCATGTTAGCATTTAGCCTTACCCAGCATGCACCTCTCATTCACCTGTTTGCAGGTGTGTTTGATTTGTGTCACAGAGCAGGGCCACCGGGTGGTGCTTCCATGAAAGTTGATTAAACCACTTTGTTCCCTCAGATTTGCATGAATAGGAATTGATTTCCATGAATTTAACAATTATTTGTTACTTATTTCTCTCTTTTGCTCGAAGAGCAGTTTGTTAAGAAATAAATCTCAAGTTGTTCTGTTGTATATTAAAATTGGGGGGTTTCCTGATTTTATCCCCTTGGTTAAACAAGTCTCAATCACTGTTGATGGGTCAGCTCTTATTGTCAGATACCTCTTGCAAAGACAATTGGTTCCATAAATATGACACAAACCCCCGGCCATGTTTTTAAGACTGTCATATGGTATTTCCTCAAACCTAATTTTCATTGGTTGAAATGCTGATGCAAATCTTAAGTGTGGCTGCATAATGACACAATCCATAATCTTATGGTAATATTGTGGCGTTTTGGTTCTGTCTTCCAGCCTTGGCTTGGTGCACACCTAATGTGTATGTAAACACTAAGCTCTGCCCTACAGCGACCCCTAGAGGTTAGCATTGTCGGAACACCTACGTATGTGGAGAAGATTTTGAGGGGATTTAGTAAAATAAGGAAAGCGTTTAGTTAGGTCCGAGTGGCCTTGATCTTCTGTGTCAGACATATTGAAATTCGCTCCGGTTATTGCTAATATATTACATGAAGAATAGTACAGATGTCAGGACACATACCTTGACCACCGACCGTCTGTCCATCTCATCCATCGATCAACTACAACAGCCAATCCCAGCTGACATAGGGGGAGAGGCGGGGATCACCCTGGGCAGGTCGCCAGCGTCTCACAGGGCTAACACACAGAAACAAAGAACCATTCACATTCACACTCACACCTAGGGTTCATTTAGAGTCTCTGGGATTCAATGTGAAGTGACGACGCTTCGATTCAAAGTGAATCCTGAACTCAAATGTATTGACATTTGCATAAGGTGGACTTAAAAATGGGCTTTTCTACTGTAGAACTGCAAGTCTATAAAATGGATGCATTGTAAATAGACTGTTCTGAATATTGTGGTGATGTGGCTCTGGACCGTTTGTTGCCTGGACAATCAGGAGACTGTGTAAATGGTGATAAGGATGGAATGACAGCTAAATTTAGATTTCATTCAGACTCGTTTGCACTTAACACGTCCCCTGTCACTGTTCTTTTGTGTATGAAGCACGACTCCCATGTAACTACACGGCAGAAAGCATCCATGGTGATGATGGTCCTGTCTTTTGCACTGGTGATGAATTGAATTAGGCAGCAGCGACATGCACACAAACCCTTTCTGAGCTCAGACAGAAATTAGGGACAAGAGCTGAACTGAATGGACTCGCTAATTTCAAACTGCTGCAGCATCAAATTAGCTCTGAAAAGGGCGCTGTATTGACGAGCCACTGAATGGGTCATTTCATTTTTTTTAAAAATGCAATTTAATAACTTAATGAAGACAATCAATCGCGAGGATTTTCAGTGGAATGAGCTGAGAAGTGTTTGTCCTGACGTTTTTAATTGTAGAAAGGTTGTGAGAAATCCAGTATCTGAATTGAAAGTCAATGAGCCAGATGGATACAGACGGACAGTCGAGCCATTAGACAGTGTAATTAATTAGCGCTCAGTGGTAGCAGCCCTGCTTCTCCTCTGTCAAAAAAGGGTAAAACAATGACATACAGGGGGTTTTGCTCACTTAATTGGGAACTCAGACGGGTATGACAGAAAACCAATACAGGAGGCAGCCACCTTGTTGTTTCTCCACAGAAAAAAAATGTTGTGATCCTTGTTCCTCTTGTACTGGAAATACAATGTGAGAATTGTGATGTCATCACATATTAATGAGTGAGTTTTTCTTAAGTGCACTTTTTTAGGATTTCTTTTTATTTCTTTTCATTTGTCCTGCATCTGAATTCCTTTAAAAGCAATGATTTAAACACAAAACAATGTTTTCTGCTAGCAAATAATTGGGCAAATGAAAACATATGTCCTTCTCCCAGAGAATATCTCTTCTGTCAGATCCTGGTCAAGATGGGCAGCACTGAAAGGAACGTTTCCTCTAGAAGGTATGGCTGCTTTGGCAATAAAGCAATATCAATAATTATCACAATAATACTTGTACTAGTCCAAAAACAACGAAAGCTGGATATTGATCAGTAACTAATTCAAAAATGTTTTGCTACTTATCAGGTGTTCTCTGCTCATAAAGAATAGTTTCAAATGTGAACTTTATTTCTCTTTTGTATCATCTTAAATCAACTATTTTCATTCAGGAGAAGAAACTAAACTTAAAATAAATAATACTAGGACATTTAATGTGCAAATTATTAATATTAACTGATGATTCTACTTTCAAATTTTGACACAGTCTTTGGCCATGTCGTCCAGCCCTATACAGACAGATGGATATTTAATCAACCCAAGGGGAAATTTGGGATATGAAAGCAGAGCACCAATAAACACAGACTAAAACACAGAACAGACACAGTAACAAAGGAAATCAGGGGCAAAAATGAATTACGGAAAACGTCTGGCAATTTGTGAGTTATACTCACTCTAATACCACATGGGAGAGAACAGACGGGCAGTGTCACTCTAAGTCGATACCCTCTGGATATACACACTCTCAAGGTTCGCAGTCTCAGCACCGAACGGGTTGGCAGCTCCCAACGCAAACACAACATTAAACATCTCCAGCATGCCCACTGCCCACTCAAGCCCTCACACCTCAAAGGACAACCATCTCTGAACTGAAGTAATATATTCCCTGACAGAAAGCTACATTAAGTAGAACTGATCATATTTTCTTTTGCAATAGGATTAGTTCAAAGTGCAAAAGAAATAATCCTGTAAAGACTTCAGCTGGGTCCATCTTCCCCTCTGACAACATAATAGAGAAACTCTACAACATGTTATAGTTTTGGATACTGAACAAAAAGTTTTTGAACTTGGATTAAGTTGTAGGAGCAAAATTGTTCGTGTTACTTTGAACGATGAACTGGAAGGCGAGCGGAGATGGAAAAGGCTGTGAATTGTAAGTGGCGTCTAAGGAAATGAGTAACAGGCAAAATGTCTTTGTCCTTATCTCTCCCTCACAATCAATAGAAGTGAAAGGCTTGGGAAATTGAACATGTCCGCTTCAAAGTTCATCTTATTCAGTTTGAAGTTCGCACAATATTGTTCGAAATGAAGGTAATGCCAGAGCCACCACTACACCCTAAGCTATAATAGTCTTAAGAGTCACTACAAGGTCTCCACATCCCTGAAGACACAATTTATTTCCCTCCAGTCCAACTATTAGGTTTAAAATCTAAGATCCCTTGTTTAAAATAATAGTTTTCAAAAAGGTTTGATTAAAAATTCCTAAATATGGTCAATCTTTAAGGCAAATTTCAATATTTGGGGAAATGCACTCGTTCTTTTCCTTGTGGACAGTGAGCTGAGTGGGCTGATACCACCACCATATCTGTCTGTTGAATGTGAGGCTACTTCCAGCTGCCGACAAGCAGAGCTTAGCTTAATTCTCAGCTCGGAGCAGTGATTACCTGGAATCTGCATGGGTTGCCTGACAACTGCTCATAGCCAAGAAACAGCCCAACACAAAACCCCTGCAATTGTTGTTGGGTATTTCTAAAGGTAATTGGCATTTTGCACTTCAGCTTTTGGTGCTGGCAGACAGATGTTGTCTCCTTTGGACTGAGTCAGGTGTGCTGTGTTTTCCAGTCTCTGCATTGACCTCAGCTGACTGGCTCTTGGCTGTTGGCTGCTTCATATTTCAGTGCAGACATGAGAGATGTATCAGTCCACTTATCTGACTCTCCTCCAGAAAGTGAGCAAACGTAATCCTCAAAAATGTCAAACCATTCCTTGAAGACAAGTCAGAGCTCATTCCTACAAGGGAAATTAAACCTCTGAAAAAAAGCATTGAAGAAAAGGAACGTTATGGCTGATGGATCCAGATTTGTTTTAAAACATACATTTTACTCTCACTAAGGAGGTTAAGTTTTAAGTTAAATCTTCATTTGTTTTTTGTGTCTTAGCAGGACCACTCAAAGACCAGTGGACATTAAATGTGGATACTGATCAGGTTTTTGTTTTTTTGGATCAAAGCTGTCCCACTTTGAATGTTTTAATTACTGTATTTATATTATCTAACTGGAATTTTTAAGTTATTTGATGCATTTTTTTTCTTTTGTGAAGCACTATGATCAATGATTAAGATATTTTATAATTATTATTAGAATTTATCTGTCGTTTTCTGGTGTAGAATCTCAAATTTGTGTCAGGATTTCTCACTTCTATTTTCAACTGATGTCTGCCTGTGTTTTATACTCACACCTTATTTTTGGCATCAATCTAAAGGCACATTCAAACCCGACTGAAGTTAGAGCGGGTTGCGCAGCCAACGAACCGTGGCAGAGTTAACTTCCAGGTTGGCTCGCAGGATAACAGCCCTGCCGGCCTCGAGAGACTTGTGGAGGCCGAAACATTATTCACATTCACGCTGAACATTGAAAAACCTGTTAAAATAAGACTGAATGGACAAACACACTGAGCCAAGCTCTTATACGTGGGCTCCCTACTGGGAAGCCGAAAACACTAAAAGTCCCAAAGTAGGCACAGACATATTCAGGGGAAATAGTTAATTGCATCTTAAGTGTAGCTCTTAAAGACTGTGTGCCCACAGAAGGAAGCAATGACCTAGTTTGTTTCTAGTCACATTGTCTATTTTTCCACAATAGGTTATTTATTGTAACCTGTTGTGGTAAAATCCTTTTCATCTAGCCCACATTTCACGCGTCTCTCATCTTTTTTAGTTCATTGAGTTTTTCCACACCGCAAAGAGCATCCTAAGAGCAGCGCTCTGCATAGCCCCGGGTCTGAGATGGGGCTTGAGTGCGTTAGAGGCTCGTCAGACATCCTGAGCGAAATCCAAAGTGACAGGCTTCTTGAAAGACTCAGGATCTGATGCGAACTGTCACTGCGTATCACTGAGGCCGCCGCATGCTAAGATCAGCGTGCAGGATGTTTGAGGAGAGTCCGCAGAGAAAGTCTTAACACCAGCCGGTGACTCTCATTGAGTCATGAGTCCATTTGATGAATAATGACAAGTGCATTTTGGGAGGGGACGGTTTGCTCGTGCTGCTTGATGGATTAGTAACATTTATTTATAGTAATTATGTTTGGACATCTAATACAATAATTTGTCTGAGGCATATCTTGTGTGTTGATGCTGGCAACAGTGACATGTGTTTCAGAGCATATTTAATCCTGCTAAGGTGCTAAGAATAGAGTATGTTTATTGAATGGTTACATCCAACACAAACAGGACACTTTGAGGTTTCTTGTTTTTTTTATCTGTTTGAGTTACACTCAGAAATTCAGCAGTATGTGATGGGCACGCGGTAATAGGTGGTTTACATTATAAAAGTGCAGCTTTGAAGACTTGGTGCAAAAATATCAAAATTCATAACAAAGAGCAGGTTTTGTTTGTCATAGTCCAGAGTAACAGTGATATATTAATGTAAACACCTTCATGTAACAGCGCTGCCAGTCTGGATGTTTATGCTCAGTGACATAATGATGTGTGAGAAATAAAAACAGAAAAATCAACGCACACTGCTGAGTTCTGCCAGTGATATTTTCTAAGAAAAAACAACAACAACAACAACAACAACAACAACAACAACACACAAGCAGCAGCATTTGCCTGAAAACAACATTAGAAAGAGAAAGCCCATAAATCAAACGCAACTGCACCGAACCCATTCAGATCCAGTGTTGTGTTAAACCTCCCCTCCAGCTGGAGTGTTGGGTCAGAGTCAGACCATTTGGGTTTGAGTCCAGACACCGTGGGCCCAAAGTCTATTATCCACCATTTTCCAAATTATAGCACATTTACAGTAGAGAAGTGATCAACATTAGTTCTCATTAGCTCCTAATTGTGTTTGTACTCTATCCATGCATAAATTACGCTGCAAGACGTTGGGTGAGCCACTGAGCTGCGGAGATATGCTGCCCCCACGTGTCAGAAAGACCACGTCACACGGGAGGGGCGATTTCAGGGCGTGATGCCATCTTGTCGAAGGCTTCCTCTGCTATGCTGTGATGTTTTCATGTCGCTAGGTGGCAGCAGATTTCAAAGATGAATCCACTGTAAACTTTTTGGTTGGTTTTGTCTTGCGCGTTGTCTCTCCGCCCCTTTATTTTACTGTATTTATAACTTACAGAAAAATCTCAGTTAATAGCAACTAAACTTAGCATTTATATGAGCTATCAGGTGCTAATGATGCTGATTCAGAATCACAAACAAATTTAATGCCACATATGTTTGCACATACAAGAATTATTATTATAAGTTATTCAAAATAAAACATTTTTACTGCCTGTTTTAGACAATTTAATATTTAAATACGCTTAATCCAATATTTCCAGTGAATTTTTTGAGTTTATTTAATGACTGTGATTATCTGGTCACAGAGCATTTTCTTGTGTTCTGCTGCCGTGACAGAGGTGAGGTGTAGTCATGGTCTGGCTCTGAGAGTGGACTATGAGTGGAACTGAGCCCTCTTTGTGCGTGATGATGGATGTTGGTTGGTACATTACAATGACATCTAACAATGACACCTTGGGCCCACAGCGGTGACGACAGTTTAAATGTGTTGTGTAAATCACCTCTGAAGAATGAAATCTTTTATGGTGGAGGACACTGCACAGAGGTGGACACTGCATCCTCTCTCTCTTTTTTTCTGTTACGTAATGAATATGCATATGGCCGAGTCCATGAGTGTGTCTGTGTGCACTGATGTGTGTGGTTGTATGTGAGCTTAGTCTGACTCCTCCAGATCTCTGCCTACGCAGATTAATATCTGCAGTCCACAAAGGAGCCCTGTGTGCCCCGCAGGACAGACTCTCAGGACAATGGATCCACTGTTTGACAACACCATCTCCCACTCAAGCAAACTGACACACACCCCTCAGTCCTGAGATTATAGGAAGCTCAGTCTCCCTGCACTAAAGGTGATAATTGAAGGACAGGGATGTGCTCCGAGGCTTTTCACCGTGTCATTCATCCTGACTGCAGCATGCTGAATTAGAGTTGCCAATGGCTTTGACGTGTCTGCCTTCTACCCGTGACCCATGGCTGTGCTGGGCTACTGCACTATTTCCGAGTGCGACTTGTTTATAGTTTGTATTGTTATTGGAACATTAAAAAGAAAAACATATGGTCCAGCTGAGGAAAAATAAAAATGCATACAGCATTCTTTCAGATCCTGATTCTGAATTCCTTCCAACCCATTGATCCACAATAAAACCACAGTGAAAATGTTTGATTTTATTTGCCTGATTTATTACATAATGCTCACCACTTGAGTCATTAAGAGGGAGGAGGTCTGGTTTTTCTTGTTGGTCCCATGTGCACCCCCCTCCCCTCCTGCACAAATGACCTCTTCTTCCTCCTATGACCCAGAAACCAATGTTCACAGCACAACTGTGTGTTTCCTTCTGGTGCAGCAGTGGAGGAGGTATGAGATAAGCTATTTTAAAACCTCCAATGTGGAGGATGTTCACGTGTATCCTTTCCAGTGGACAGATAGATGGAGTGATAGATGGATAGAAAGAACTCACCACTTTAGTGTAGACGTGAAATACCAGCTACAGCTCGAATGGGTGAAAGAAGACAAGAGGATGGAGAACAGAAAAGGTGGCGGGGAGCTGGAAAAATACAAAAGCCTGGCGTGTAATGAAAGGTCATATTTTACTTTGGAGAGACTCGTATGTGATTGTAAAATGAATGTTTCTCCGCTCACTCATGAATCACAATTGATGAGGATAAAACAAATGCTCAGCATGCACATGAACCGCTACTACATTTACAGCAGCGTATGTTTGAACACAAGAAATAAAACCAAATAGATTCTGGCAAAGTTATGAAAGGGATCTGGGTCGATAAAAGAGCATGTTATATGTGTTTGTCACAGACTGACATATTCAGTTTGACATAAATGGATATAATGGCTCCCTGGCTGATATTTGAGTGCAATTTCCTCCAATAAAATAATTTTTATTACGCAGATGAGTAGCGAGTGTGGCAGTCCAAGATGTTACTGCTGCACAGATTTCTGGCATGATGTGAGTTTGTCAATATTCGTTTGCCAGTTAAATTTTTATTAATTAACACAAAGGGAATTGCCTGACAGCAGCTGTAATGACTTGGGCATAAATCCACACTTTTATCCTTTGACTAGAAACCTCAAAATAAAATTAAGTTACATCAGCTTCACCCAACTCAAATGCATAGTGAATAAAACACTACCTTTTGGGTAGAGGGCATTTATGTGAGTCATCAGCTGAGTCATACTTTTTCTATCTGTGATGCTGAGGAACAAACGCCAATCAAACCCCCCCATTTCTCCCCACAGCCTCTGAAGCCACGCCCCTTCCCCTCAGCTGCCCTTCTCCTCTCTGCTCAGTCTGGATATTTCTCGGTCAATGGTAATTTAAAACAAGGGTTTGGGAGAGGGAGTGTCTGTAGACATTTTTCCGGGCCAGACTTGGTATGCATGGGGGGATATAACTGTGGAAGTTTGGGTTTTTAAGAAAATGTGAAACATTTGACCACCGCACATTTTCAGCCAGGCCACAGATAGACTTGATTTTATGAAATTTTGGCTCAGTGCATCTTGCTGCCGGCCAACGGTGCAATTCAAAGGGAACTGCTCCCTCATGGTGCCAAGTGCAAGGATTCCTCCCTGCTGTGCAAGCAAACAACTTCCCCCTCTCTCTTGCATTGCTGTTCTCTCAGGTACCATAGAATTCACTTTTAAGTTAAGTGTGTTGCATAAGGCTCTTTTGGTCACTGGTGGGTTGAGGGGTGTCAGGGGAGTATTTGACTCATAGCAGTCCTTTACAGAAGTATGTAGAGGCGGTGACTGCTTTTTTTGTTGTTCTTGGATGTTACATTTTAAAAGTGTGACCAAAACTTCAATAAAAGAAACACAGATGCAAATCTAGGACAACAAAATATACAAGGAGGGTTTTTTGATGAATAAGAAATTAAATTTTTACAGTTGCTTTCTGCAATGTTGGTGTTTTTGTTTTAATTCTAAGAATTGAATCATATATTTGAAGATCCGTTTGTGAGAAAACACAACTAATCAGTTAATGGAACATATACATATGATAAAGAGACATTTTTATTACTTTCCTACTTTGTTCACATTGGTTTTCTAAAACAAAATGACTATGGTCGGTTTGTTTTAATTGAATTCATATGCTAGCGACTAGAGTTAACTTCAATTAGGGGCAGAGTATCTGCAGAGAGGTACAACATGACCAAAATGAGACACAAATGTCCACAGAGCAACACAAAATGATGACAAAGAACCACAAAATGATTGCAATGCATAATTAGTGCAAAGGAATGCAAAGCAAATTCAAAGAGGCACAAAATGGCCACAAATAGATGCGTAATGAACAGAAAAGACACAAAGTGACTCCAAGGAGAATGTAGATGGTAAAATGGAATTTAACATGACTACAATGTGAAAGAATATGACCAATAATTACACAAATTGGCACAAATTTACCATATATGAGAACACATACTCGAAATTTGACTGATGTGTAGAAGCATTCAGTGTATTAACAACAGAAAATTAACAACAGGCTACCAGAAACACAAAAAAGTATGGCTACCATCTGCAATAGATTTAAATTGTGACAGTAAACTAGAAAGTGGTGCAGAGTGGACAGATGCTTAAACAAATCGATAACATGCAGGTTACTCACATGGGGTAGGCGAATAACATGGTGCAAAGCTGCTGGATCAATTATGGATCATTATGTGCAGGATGCAGGATTTATATTCACTGAACATCAAGCCGTGTTAGATGTATATAGATGGAAATGTGTACGTGTAAACCTGAATTAAGGAACAGTATAATAGATAATAAATGACTGGGGTTTGTGATGGATGACTATTGTACATGTGTATTGTTTCTGCCCTGTTCCTGAAACTGTAGGAGGATAGGAGGATATAACAGATTCAGGACAATGATGATGAAACTTATTCAAGGGATAGTTCACCCAAAATTGAAAATTCTTTCTACTCACCACTATGGCGAAGGGTGGGTGAAATGCTTGAATCCACGGCATTGCAGCTGAATCAATATAATTGATTCTAGTGATTATTCAAACATACTAAACAATAGGAGAAAAGAAAAACAACATGCATCCACCCTGCTCCTGCAGTGTCATTCAAGTGTCACCCAAGCGCTGACATTCAAATTCGTCATACACAGCATGTTTTTAGACTTAATGTGCGCATTTCATAACATTGCTGCATAGCTGCAGCTATTGCTTGGTATCACTGATGTTTCAGGCTGGAAACATGGGGGAAATGATGCTGTTTCGAGTCAAAGTTGAATAGCAGGGCAAAGCATAGAGCACATTGTACGTTCTATGCTTGAATTGGCTTTACATTATATTTTTTTAATCTATTATTTTTATGATTGACTTCAATATTGGATTTGGCTGCAATGGTGTTTCCCTCTGAAACTCCAAAAGTGTATTTGACTGCAACACTACACCCATCCTGCATCGGCATAGATGATGAGTGACTTATCCATTTAAATAACATCCATTAAACCAAGTGTATCATTTTATGCCTACTATTAATATTATTAACAAGTGGGGTTTCCCCAGCACGGTACAATATGACGCCACCCCCGCACTATTTTACGAACGGTCCTTCTTATTCCGCCCGTGCGGATGAATCCACGAGTGTGATCAGGCCCTGCTTGTCAGTCAGACTTTGAACGGTGCACTGGCGCTCATCACCGCCGCCACTAATCTCCCTCAGTCCGCCGCCTGTCAGCACCAGCTCCCCGCCACCACCGCCTGGCCCTCGCGCACGCATCTCTAGGATGACCCGTCGCTAGTGAAGGAGGAAGGCAGGACACCGGAGGCAGATTTGACGTTGGCATCGCCTTTTTACGCGCACATTAACTCGGGAGTTGCGATGGTCCAGCCACGGGATGTTTTTTTAGCCGTGCTTCTCTGGGGCAGCACAGGTAAGAACCCCCCCCCCCCCATTCCCCACGTTCGACTCATCGCTCTCGGGCTTCTCCTTCTTATCGGTTATTGCCGGTTCTAAATGAGTGGTCGGGACCGCAGGCAGCCTCTCCTCTCCGGGTCCTCCCTCTCCCTCCGCCCGCAGCCAGGCACCACTCTGCCTCTCGAGCAGGTGCAACTGTACTGCGACTGCTGCTCGTCAGCCTCCATCAGGGAGCCGTGTCTTATCTCTTATTTCCCTGGAACCATTTTATTTCTCCGTGGGCACGCGCCACTCTGCTCTTCGCGTGACCAGCCCGCACGCTGACTGTGCGTTATTGTGCACTGAATAAATCATGGTTGCTCGTGGAGGATTGCTTCGAGAATTGCATCAGTGTGGACGTGAATGGAAATAGGGTCGTAGAGATTCTAAGAAAAAAAAAAAATGTTACCCCTTTATTTTCGTGCTCGGGATGGGACGCGTTTGTTGTTGTGTGATGCTGGGCTTCCTCTCCCTCCTCCGTGTAGTAACACGCACGCATGCACACACACATATACACACTTTTACTGCTTTCTTAGTGAGGACACTCGTTAACATTATACATCCCCTAACCTTAATTATTCCCATTATTCTAACTCTAACCCTTAAACCAAGTCTTAACCCTCAAGTCCATGGTGGTCCTCACTTTGTCGGGTCTATGCTTGGATTGGTCCTTACCAAGATATAAGTACAGGCATGCACACACACACACACACACATCCATGCACACAAACAGCCTCCTGGGTTGAGTCACGGTCTCATTTAAAGGGACATTGTGCAAAATAAAACGCATGTTGTTTTTTTTGTGAATGCACCTGCGTGGCGTGAGGGCGGTACTGAGGAGGGGGTCTCTGACAGTGAAGCCCATGAAGTGAGGGTGTCTCCGGGACAGTGTTGGCTTATTTGGTGAGCTCACTGATGCATAGCAAGCACAACTTCTACTCTGAATCATCTGTTATGTAATCCACGATGCCACGATAAAGGCTTTGAAATGAGATCCTCTAAGTTGGTCCAATGGGTCGTTATGTAAGTCTAATTGAGGGATTTTTGTGTCAAATTAAAAATTTCAAATTTGCACTCACTGTCAGCCAGTGATAGACAAGGATATTAAGCGGGGAAGAGATGGATGATATATGATGATGACATTATGTTGATCTGTATTTTTATTTTGTTTTCATCAAATACAACACATACAGTACAATAATGAGGAGTCAAATTTGTTTCCCTTGAATGTACAATAATATTACCTGAAGCTATTTTTCACTTAAACACAGAAAAACATTTGATAATAAGATCTGTCTTTTCCAGTTTACTGGAATAGAACATTAATAATCAAAGATGAACTTAAAAACCTCTTCTGTCTGTAGACATTTTATCTTCACTGGTGAAGACATTAATGCTGATTATCTCAAAATGCCAGATGTTGGCTGATTAATGTGTCTTCACTGCCTCATACGCCTATTCTTTGATTAGAATCAGTAATTTGACATGTGAGGCGCTTATGGTTGGAGTAGGGCTCTCTGCTACACTCAGGCTCAGGGTTTTCGTGGCATCGCCTTTTAATCCTTTATGTACAATCCGATATTTACAGGGGTGCTCCTCAGGCAGTGGAGGAAAATGCAGTGGGAGTGGAGCTCTAGCTGCACTGTAATGGTAATTCAATTTGTGCTGGGTTCATTGCAGGTTTTTTATTAGGAAATGCAAATTCAAAAAAATCTCTGTAATTCCACCATTTACTGTGAGCATTTGACACTTGCTGCTTATTTAAACACACCCTTGTAGTACAGCACATGATGATAATGGAGTACTTCTGGATAACCAGAAACACCTTCTGATTTAACTGGTGTACTAGATGATCTCAAAAATGATAGAGAATAAGTGATAGTAAGATAATGATGGAATAAATTCCTTCAAAAAATCTTTATTCTGTTTGAGAGAGAATACGGTATTAGATTTTTGCTGGGTAACTGATCTTGTCAGAATATCTAAAGATATAAGACATTCATACTAGTGCTTTAAGACCAGTGACACAAATGAGTTATCAAATAGTTTTATAGTTTAGCCATCAATACTTGCCTTTGAAATTCTGAATTCACATTTTATATGCCAATTTAATTTGTGAGCCATAAAATTCTGGGTTGCTTGCCGATTATGGCGCCACTTCAGGCATGCTTGTTTTTATTTTGTGTTTTTTGTCCAGCCCAAGAACCATTAGTGCCACCCTGTGGTCTGGGGTCAATACACTTTTTATTCACTCTTCAGGTCCATTATGTTCCACTCTGAGCGTCTGTGGAGTCAAATGGGAAAACAATACGTAACATTAGCTTTGTAAGTTTTTACACCCTTTCAGACTGGATCCTCAATGGGCCTTAAAATGCTCTTGACTTGATGTATTATTCAAACCTATTCAAACCTGTAAGTGAAATGTGGACTCATTTTAAGACCAGATGGTATATTTCTTTTGGCCTTTTTACTTGTTCATGCTTCATTTTTATAGCGGAGAGAAACAATAAATATAAGGAGAAAGGGGGGACGTGCAATAAGTGGTTGGGTTTGCCGGGGGTCGGGTCATGGAGCCACTGCTTTGGGCATGTTTGCCCATGTGGTACAAGCTTTAATCATTCGGCGATCATGTTGCCCTAAGACTAAATTTCTGCCAGAAAATGAAATATAGCCCCAGAAGTTCAAGTGAGAGAGGGAAAGGAAAGCTGGGCAAGATAAGAGATAAGTTCTGAATATCCCCAACATGTGGGGCTGATGACACGAAGGCTACATTCCACCATATGGCTCTCCTCAACAGGAAAATGTTGCTGTAGTTTACAGTAGGATTGTTTCTCTTAGTCTGCGTTACATCATCAGTTAAATCATGTGGAACTGGTGACGCAGCTCCATACAAAGCTACCAGAATACACTGACAGATGTCTCCAAGCCTCTTTACAGCTGACTTAGTTGTATGCAAATAGATCATTATAAAATGACAGCTGCCAAGTCAAACAGCAGATTTCCCTCTCCTCAAAAAATGCAAGGCTTTCTGACCATGGTCATACATTTTACCTGAGTACATAGCTTGATTGAGGGCAAAGATCTGGAATTTGTCCCTGTCCACAAATAACCCATAATATCAAGGCTAAATATGACCCTACATGGCGGAGAGGCTGCAGTGAATATGGATAAATGTGGAGCTGCAGATGTTAATATTTTTTTAAAGATGAATGTTCAGGTCATTTCAAATTTTACATATGAGCATTTTCCCCAATAAATGGCTTGATTGAATATCAATTTATCATCTATCTATAATTAACCTTGAGTGCCATTGGATTACAATGCCACAGGGCTGCTACTGTGTGCTCTGTTGTAGGAGTTATGCAAAATTTATAACGGCACATATTTATTATTAACATGTATTTGTTAACCTAATAAGATTAGTAGAATCGCATCGATGTAGCATCCCTGAGAATTAGCTTGTGCATGCTTCTTCCTTCATACTTGGATGAAATACACTGGTTTTTGGCCTATTCAGCTGATAAAAAAGCCTCAACTATAGACTGTAAATAAAGATGGACGACATAACTGCTCCCTGAAAGGGTAGTTATCTGGATCCCCTGATGATAAATATGTAGGTAAAGGTGTTAAAACCTGCCCTCTCTGTGTAAGTGGTTTGGACATTGGCAAAACAAAAAGCTTAATTCAAATACATCTTCCCAAGAATGGTTTGATTCAACTTAGGTAGTTCTTATCACAATGCTGAACTGCATGTTCAAATTTGTCTTAGTTTTCTCAGTCAGTTTAATTAGGCTTTTGATCCAAAACAAAAGGTGACAGGTCCAATATCTGAGATATTTTGACTTCAGTTTTTATTTAAAGACGCCTTCATCTTTAATTACAGTCTGGACAACACTGAAAACAAGAACAGCAGTTATCACGATGGTAACGACCTAGAAAATTCAGACCCAGACTTCCACATGCTTGCTGACCTGCTAGGCAAAGCTCAGGGCGAAACACGTCGTAGAGGAGGGGGAGGGGAGCCAGAGATAACCACTGACCTGATGCCGTGCTGTTACAGAGTCAATCTTCTGTTATTTTTGTTTTGGTCTTATCATATAATTATCTGCTGAGAACAGAGTGTCTCTGGACTTTTTGCTGTTAAGATATTGGAACAGAATTTGTTTCATATTACAAAAGATCATTGACGAAGCAGGCTTTATAGACAATATCTAGGAAAGAACTGTCTGATTGACAATTTGGACTAAACATTTCATGGAATAATGTTTTCTTTAACTGTGTGTCTGGGTATTCATGAATTAAACATCTTTTCCTCCTTTTTACATCGTGTGCGACATTGACAATGACCCACCAAAATCTTATTTCTTGTGTTGGGAGTTGCCATCCTGTCTCCAGTGTTGTGATAAGGTGAACCTTGAGATAGTCTCCACTCATTAAGATTAATGGGCATCTTGACATGACTTATAGTGACCTTTACCGCTACCTGTTACTTCCACTAGATATTATACAGAAAAGCTGCATTTGCCTTTACAGTTTTCTGGTTTTAACCATTTTCATTTATGTTGTACCACAAATCTTCTCTATATACAATTCCATTTTGTCATAAACCTCTATATTCAAGTAAGCACAAACATCTGTGCAGGAGGTAAAACACTGAGTGAAATATCTGCATCCTCTAAACCGAACTCTAGACTAATTTTCAGAGCAATCTAATTGCACACACACACCACATATTTGAATTCTCTCAGATACAAAGGTTTTACTACAGTATTTGGAAGCACACGCAGGATGTGCTGTGGTTTTGTGCCATCCTGTACTACTTGACGCTTCAGTGACTGGAGTGGATCAGACAGATCCAGGTCTGAGAGAGTTTAGAGGAGATGCATTGCCGAAGGATGCTGAGAAGATGACATTACACGTGCACATGACCCCGTGAAGCACTGTGGGAGGAACATAAACATACTTTCCTAAGGGTTTGCTCACAGAAGAGGTACAGGCTCTGGGCTTACTCCTTTTTGTGTTTTTTAGTTATTCATTTCTGCAGTGGGAGCATCCAAAATGTTATTCCCATGAGATTTTAGTTGTGTCTTTATATCAGGGATTAATATTAATTAGTCCTTATTCAAGAGTGTGAAACAGGGTTAAAAACACAACTCATAGGATACTATTTTAAACAATCTGAATATTTTCTTCTCCCAAAATTAAAACAATGCTAATATCACTGAGCTGTCAGGAGATGAAAACACTGTCCCTGACTAAGCATGGCCTCCCTGCACTCAAAATATTTTGCTCTGAGGGACAGAATCAATGTCTGACAGGGTGTTTAGTCGAGATGAGTTTATCTTTGTTTAAAAATGTTGGTATTGCTGTTCTCGAACAGATTTGCAAGCCTATGGCCTATGGCCTAGGACTGTGCACCTTGCTAAATGAATTCCCTTTTCCCACCAGGCTACTCACTTACAAATAAAGAGTTATTTCCAAGTTTGTTTAAGCTGTTATGAACATAAAAAACATCTTGGGTCTCACTTTGTGCATCTCCATTACTTATTTGTTAGCTGGGAAAGAAGGACATCATCATCTGAAACAAACAAAGCTATCACACCCTTTTCTGTGGTACATGTGGGCACTGAGACAGGGAAAGAGCTTACAACCATGTTACTATCGCTGCCAAAAGGATCTATGTCACAAGCGACATGGGTTTCAGTAGAGTATGCTTGGCACAAACTCCTGAGAGCGAACTTGCCGTTTGACTGATTTAAGAAAATGTCTCATCTTATCGTTACAAAGGAATAGGCTGTTGGCTAGGATTAGCTTTCAACTTCTTAATGTAGTTTAAAGAAAGACAGTTTGTGTGTGTGTGTGTGTGTGTGTGTACTCTTGTGCATCCATGCACGTTATGGTGCATTCATTATTGAAACACTGTATGATGCATTACCATGCAAGAAGCAGGGGAAATGTGGAATGCCATGCCTCAGGGTTCAGCTGTACACAGTTACCATAGTGTGTCACCCCCTCTAATGTTAAAATGAGCTATGACTTACTCATAGCCTGGCAACTTGGAAATACTTCTGTATCACACAAGGTCATGGCATGAATTATTATTACAATGAAGAAAAAAAATCCCATCATTATAGATGTGAAGTGATGCTCATTTAGGAAAGAAAGATGTTATTTTCGACCTCTAATTAGATCACAGTAAGAAGACACTATCTCCAGGGGAGCAGTATCAGCCATAAATGGCTCTGATCTTTTCAGTATGCAGGAAATGATGTCAGTGATTACCACAGTTGAGGTTATACATGGGGAGTATTGAGAAGTACTAATCTAACAATTTAACATGTGAACAATTTGGTAATATATAATGCTTCTTAGTAGAAATATCGTAGAAATATATCGTGCCCAGAAAACCACTAACTCTAGTTCAAAGGCTCTTTATTCACAGAAAATGTGCCTACTCATGAAAAGATAAAACACAATAATCACCTTTTTTCAATAAATCATTAGCCTACAGCCACAGGGATCAGTTCAGTGTCACATTATTCTCCCGTTGATCATAATTTATTAGGATTTTAGAGGACTAGAAGGAGAAGAAAAATTTAGAAAGCCATATCACTGGGGATGAGAATTAACCTCATTCATGCAGAGCAATCTAAAATTATGTAATAGACATGTCCAAAGATAGAATGAAACCTACATGGCAATATGTCACCTCTTTTAATTCTGTCAAGAGGAATATTATTTTATATCAGAAATATGGGTGCTAGGCCCTTTTTAATAGATCATTATTTCTATGGTGTGCATGTCACACAGTGATTTGATTTTCTTTTTATCATTATTTAATACTTTGATTCATACAACATCACTTCACTTCAGTTTTTTAATTGTTGTTATTCAGATAATTTGGACACAATTAAATCTGAGATTTTAACATCCACTGTGCTGATTCATCTTAAAGGTCCAGTGTGTGAGGTTTTGGTGAAAGGGATATATTAGCAGAAACATTTTAATGTAGAATAATTCTCATGATGTTTTCAGTTATCCTTTTCATCTCATAATATTTCAAATTGTAGTTGTCTTGACCATAGAAAAGGCCCTTTATGTTTAAATATGTTATATTTACATCCAGGGGATCCTCGGTGAATTTTTTTATGACAACTGAAGACTACCACAGGTTATTTTTCATGTGTGAAAGGGGAGAGTGGGAAGAGGGGTATTAAGCTGCAACATGCAACCTCAACACAAGACGGCACAAAATTCTGCACACTGTACCTTAAATCAGTAATGAATAAGTCATGGCAATAGCATAACACCATCCTTCACTGACATTTGCCTTTGCTTTGAACTCTGCAGCACATAGGGACATATTTCTGTTGCTTTTGCCCTTGCTACAGATGGCATGGAGACAACCTTTTCTCATTATGAGAGTCACTTCACGCTGAGGTGTATGAAGCTGCTAAATGAAAAGTACTGCGCCTCATATTACCTCATTCAGTCACGACAAACTGCTTCACCAGAAGGGAGGAACACAGAGAGATTCACACTACCTACCACACCTACAGCACCTACCAGCCTTATTCATAGAAAGAGCAGTCAGAAATAAGAAGTCTGAGTGTAAAAGTGTTAAAAGCCATAGTTTATGCTTAACATTCACAATCATTGTTCTGAAGTAAACGAGAGACAACAGAGAAGTTGTCAATAAGCAGAGGCTACTTGAACACCTATGGCATAAATTCAACGCACAAATATGAACCAGCCTTCACCTTGCACACACACACACACACACACACACACACACACACATACTCATTCAGGACAGGAGCTGCAGGATGTTTTGAGTGTTCATTTAGAGTCCATCTCTGAGTCAGAGGTCACTTGGGTTCTACAGTTAACTGTTCAGTGGCAGGACAAAAGGGGTTGGATGAGATTTGTTTTGGAGCGCTGAAGGCTGTTTTGATATTGTTGGAACGATTGTTGGTAACGTGACCTTGCACCGCCACAACACGACCACCAATAGTGGGAAGTTTTTCGGCCACCCAGTAATTGCAGTGTTTTGTCCCTGTTGAAATATGAAAAACAGTTGGATGCTGTTGTTGATCACCAGATGAACCTTCGTGTGGTACAGTTGCTATTCATAGCAACCGGCTGTTCATATCAGTTGCCTTAATTCTTATGCCCTGCATACTCAGCCTACCTGATTTTTACTCGAGCTATGCCGTCTTGCTCAAATCTGGCTTCAGTAACTGACAAGATGTCAGTAAGCTGTAAATCTAAATGCAGGCAGTAAAACACCCTCTCAACCATCTGTGTGTGCACCGTTGATGCCCAGTAAAAAGGAGTCCTGAATATTTTTTATGATTAATATGTGCATTAACGTTGGTTTGGGGGTCTGTCTAATGGAGGTTAAATGATTAGGTAGTCTCAACCCCCCCATGCTTTATGTGACACTAGTGAAGAACAGTGGCCCTCAATCTGCAAACAGTGAAACAGACAAGGATGCTGCAGCTTGGAAAAATAGACAGATGTTCTGGTGAAAAATGTTAAAAATCTCATATAGATAAAGCGCTGTGCTTATGTGAGGTATTACTTACTCTCAAATAGCTATAAACTTAGTTGTGCTGACTGAACCGATAACTGATAAATTGTCAAATGTTTGTACAATAACAGAAAAAGGAAGTAACTAATGTCAAATAAGGATGTCCTCACACTAAATATTTAAAATATGTTCCAGTTGCTGTGAACAATGAGATGACACCAGATACTTGACACTTTGTGCTTGCAGTACCTTTTGCATGGTATTAACTATTTGATAAGCATGTGGTAACGTGAAAAATACTGATACTCAAATTCATTAATTGTTGAATGGCAATAAACACAGGCTCTATGAACAAAAAACTTGCTGCAGGTAAAATCCTCGACTACAGGGGTCTCAGACTCGCGGCCCGCCGGACCGTAGTTTGCGGCCCCCGCCTGTAACGGGTGGATGAAGGACCCAATTGCAGCACAAAATGATAGACTCGATCTCTCAGCTTCACAGTCTGTATTGTCAACATTCAAGCTCACGAAGACAAGGGTGGGCAGAGCTGGAATCGAACGCCGGTCTTCCAGGTGGGTGCCAAGCACGCTGGAAATACGCTGAGGGGGAGGGTAGCAGGAGAGCAGGACTGTGACACCGCCGCAGTACAAATTTATACTGTCAGTGTGGCCCCTCCATATAATAATAATAATAATATGCAGCGCTACCGGAAGAACTGCCTTGACTATTAGAAAACGAGTAATGGCTGAACTAAAATTCTTAATTTGTATATTTATTTTTTCTTCATATTTTGTGTTAAAAAATAAGAATAAAGATATTTAAGAACATTGGAATGTTTTTATCAGAGCTTTTCTTGTGGAAAACCTGAGGCGGCCCAGCCTCACCCAGACTCTGCCTCCAGCGGCCCCCAGGTAAATTGAGTTTGAGACCCCTGCTCTACTATTTCTTGTTTATCTCAGGTAATCACAGAATAGTCAATGTAAACAGCAGCAGATGAATTGCAGAATAATTGGTCTGTGACAGTTGCTGTATTATTTCTCATATGTAACGGATCCAGTTATTTAGGTATGGAATTTATTAACTGCTTTGAGTTTCAGGATAATTTAGAGGCAATATTGATAACAATACCATGTCTAATTATTGATCCCTAAAACCTTAATGAAGCCTGTTCCCAGGGAGGTTAGTGTGCGAATACATAATGGATTAAAGTCAATGTGCCACTCATTCAACCCAAAGGAAAGTCAAATATCCAAACAAGTCATACTACTGTGCCATTCTTTTTTGTGTTCACTGTTTGTTTGCCATCTTGTCTGCCTTGGTCCTTTTCAACATGCCTCTTATGCTCTTCCTTTAAGGATCTCCTCTCAGTATGACTCAGTAACTTCCACTGCCTGAAAGCCATCTAGCTGTCTTTGCCAGCAGCAGCCGGATGTGTCATGAACCCCATTGTGCATTTTCCATGGATGCCATAGAGCGCGAAGGGAGATGACAGGCCCTCTGAAGTAAATTAAACTATCTCACATCAGCACTCACAGTAACAAGCCAACATAGAGATGCCGTATCTATGCAACCTTTACGATTTGAGAACCAATGAGAACTTCTGCTCTCCAAAAATGAGTACCCCAACTGTTCTGGCAGTATTCCTTCATTATAAGGTGGGTGCCCTTAAATGCAGTTCAAGCCGGTTTTGCAATTTACTGACCCATACCCTACAGTAGGCTCATAACTCACAGCTTGTTTTTAGTCTTATTTTTGCTTCAAGAATCACACATTTTGTAATCATTGTGCTGTATTCTCAATGGCATTTCATAACTACTCCCACTGGAAATTCACAACAGCCACCATTACTGAGGAGAGGGTATATGCAAGTGAATGGTTCTCTTCCTTATGACAGCACATGGGTGATTTTTCTGCACAAGCGGCTGAAGTACACACAGTTAAGATACATGGTGTAACAGGAGCAGCACCTTTCTGGAGCTTTAAGGATGTTTGACATCAGCAGTTTTGACATCTATAGCATTCAACTGTCTTAAGCCATTTTCAGACATGACTGCTGGTAAAGTCTGGAGGATTTGATACAGAGCAAGAGCTTATCCACAGTTTTCCATGCACATGCACAACACGGTGCCGGGTCTTCTGCAGAGATGCGTTCAAAACAGCATCAACTCCTCCGCATTATTCAGGCGAGAGGTGGAGCAGCAAGGTGCAGCAGGCAGGAGCAGGAAGTGACGCGTTAATGTGAATTGCTTGACAGCACAGACACTGTTGTCGGGTCTCATCACCGCAGACACTCTTGACATATTCATCTGTGTCTTATATGTGTTTGTCATCGCTTTTTGGATGGGAAATATTTGTTTTCTTCTTCATATCTGTTGCATCGCATTGGGTCAGTAAACCACTTCCAAACAAATGACCAATGGCTACAAAGACACTGGCCACAGAATTTAGGCAGAGCCTTTTACCTATGCACACTTTGTGATGACAAGTATGTAAATAGTATTTGCTGTAGTGGGTTTCAGTCCAAATTGTTTTACTTGATTGGAGTCCAGTTTGGATAGATTTAATTGGTTTCACATAGTTTTGAAAGGGGCATGGCTGTGTATGCATAAGGTCTGACAATCCACACTGCTGAATTAAAAATGTATATCTCTGGCAGTCACAACTTTTTACCTATCACCCAATGCCATCCCTTTATGCTAAAGCAATATGGGGTTGTCTGCATCAACTATGAGGATGCTTCTCAGCAGTAGGGACAGGAAGACTGGCAAGGAAGGATGAATAGAGCCAAACACAAATTCTTCCCTCAGAAATCCCTCATGGTTCACCTTTTATCATAACAATGACTCAAATCATACAGGAACAAAAATACAGTGGCTCCCGGCCAATGCTTTGACTGTTCTTGAGTGGCCCAGCCAAAGTACAGGCTTTAACCCAATAGTACTTCTATGGATTCACCTGAAGCCAAGACACACTTCACATCTAATCTGACAGAGGTTGAAAGGATCTGCGAGAAAGGAGGAGAAAACACCAAATCAAGTGCAAGGCTTGTAGAGACCTACCCAAGAGACTACCAGTTGTAGTGAGTGCAATTTAATTGAATTAATAGTTAAATAGAATGTATACATCAATAACATTTTCCCTTTCTCTCCACTATCTCCCATCTACAACACAAAAAATGAAGGGAACAGAGTATTGATTATGGACCTGTCCCTCATTGTTGGACACTGTCACTCTGCTTTTCTATGTACCTGCCAACTATAAATCATTATTAATAAAGCGTAATGTTAGCCACCTTCGGTTTGATAACATGATTATGTTCTTAATTGATTTGTCAATAAAATTTTTGTATCCAATTAAACATTTATGTTTAGTGATGTTGTCAGATTGCTTGGTTGTTTCTTTAATTATATCATATAAATGAAGAAATTAAATTGTTATTAAATTTGAAGAAGGAAACCTTCTGGAACATAATTTAGAATAGAATAGAATACAATAGAACGTTTTTATTCCTCTGCCATGGGGGAAACACACATTTACAGCAGCTCAGTGAAAGAAGAATCAGTTTAAGTAAGATAAAAAAAACGATAAGGATAAAAAAATACACTTGAAATACTACCTATTTACAGTTAAATTATAAGGTTAAATACAAAAGCAGAATGTGCAAAGAATTTTGCACTGCAATTTGTTAAACATTTCACCATTACTTTAATTCATGACTTCTGGGTTTCGTAGGCTTTTTTTGCTAGTGGCAAATTTATTTCAGTAGCGTAGCTCACAGGATTTGCAACAGAACATTCAATGAACTACAGCTCAAACATGCAGAGTATAAAGATCTGGCTCTGTACAGAATGTAATGAATGTTAAATTATCTGTTGTAATCAGCTTGACAGGCTGTTGTCTGAATATAGGTGAATGGTTTTAGTTTGAATGGATTCCATCCTGCATGCCTTACTCTGTGTTAAACCTAATTTTCTGCTGTCAAAGTATAATACCATAAAACCCACTGAAGGTCTACATGACCCTAAAATCCATGTATGTCCACTGGTATTGAAATCAGTCTAGAGCACTTAGCTGAACCTGGCACGTATAACGAGCAAGCATAAATTCAGAAAAAAGGCATTACCCTACCCTAATTTATCACAACCCCAGTTTAAGTGCCTAGATTAATGGGCATAGTCTTCCCCCTCTGCAGATGTCTCTGGAGAGTTTAGCCCTGAGAAATAGAGTAGTCAACTCTCTGGAGGCTAGCCTGTCCCGGTGTCTATTTTTACAGTCCAGCCTCTGATTGGCCAACAAGGTGTGTGTGTGTGTGTGTGTAAGCTCATGTTGTGTCATAAGGTGTCTCTCTGCCATCTGTCGCCCTCAGTGGAGCCATTGTAAAGACAGACCACGCCTCGTCTGTATGTGTCAGAGAATGCAAAACACAACCTTGGGCTTTCCTTGCACTGACGGCTCTGTCACGAGCGTGAGGGAAATGCATGATCATGCTTCAAAATGACTGCCTTTAATGAAGCCAATAGAGTGATTCTGCCAGAGAAAATATGTCTCTTTGGTTGTTCTTTCTTCCAGGCCAGTAGCAGTGCCTGGCATTGTGGTATTATTCGGTGCAGTGAATTTCAATTCTGAGATATGTCTTGACTACAGATTGGATTTGTGTATGAATGAACACCTGACAGTTAATTCTTAACGGTAAACATGAACAGATTTCATGAGCAGGTGTAGTAACAGGTTGTTTATGAGTCATTGCCTGTCTAGTCAGATATTATTGCTGTCTCGCATTAAGTGCTAAATGATTGACTCACAACATTTGTCTTGTGGCTGACTGAGAGATGACATGAAACAGAATACCTATTAAGGTTAACTGACCATGACCTTATGTCCTTCCGCTTAAATCTCATCCTCCTCATGTCTCACGCACAGTGCATGAGACGCTCCACACACTCTGGTGACGCACCTGTCAGGGTTTCCCTTCTGTGCTGTGGCTTCTTTTTCTGTTATTGAATATATTCACTGACTTATATTTGTCCGGATCTTAACTGGTGAGGTGGTAACCATCGTCATTCTTTCTTGTCATAAGCTCCTTTTTGCAAATGGAATGTTTTTGGAAAAGCATGGCACTCTTAAGAATGCAAAATGCTGTTATGGCTTAGCACAATTAGACGTGGCATGGATTAATACGGTACTTCAGGGATGGCCTTGAATAACACAGATGTGTTGGATCATACACTGTTCAGAAAGCCTCTGACAGTTTGAAGACCATGAAGCTGTTGAGCTACACCTGCAATCACAGATTTTCTCTACATGAACATGGCCAGTATCGTTGCCTCTTAAAACTTTATAGTTGTTTTTTGTTCATTTTGAAAAAGAGCCTTATTGCTAAGGCATAAAGGTGCAAATATCATCAGTGTCTGTTTCAGTTTCAGTCAATATGTACCCCCCAATAGCTGTCTCAAGTAACATAACGTGAACACCCTATCACGGTAACTTGATAAGTAACGTGTAAAAAGGCCAAGAAGTAAACCTAATGTTATTTTCTTTGTTGGAATAAACTTGACACTGAAAAATGGAAAAGGAAACTATACTAGATTTTTGAATGATACCCTGCCTTTCCAGTATTTAGGCCTCAGATCTGCCACTTGTCCCCAGGCACTGCATTATGGTTGTCCAAGCCCCCTAAATAGATAAGATAGGTCACACTCATAGGACAGATTTTCCCATGGGTGACTTCTAAAGTATAACTAATTTTAAACAGGATAAAACAAATGAGCTCCTTAGTAGAGCATAGATGACGCTTGTGTTAAGATCAAAGGCTTTTATTCTGATATGGGTAGCAAGAGACTGATTTTGTCACAAGGCAATGCTCGGCACAATCTTCAAAAAGATGATCTAAACTGGTGGGATTTTAGTGGCAGTTGTCTGGTTAGCTAGATGGCAAGTCATCCTTTATGTACAGATTATCTATGTATATACACTGTGAGGGTCACATTATTTTTTTTGCAGGAAATCAAGCTATATACAGACAAAGAAAATACATGATATTTTCATATTTTATGATTGATTTTTTGGACTTGAAATTTAGGCTGTCAACATGCAGCAAAAGTTGTATACTTCATTATCTACAACATAATGAAGCGGAGGAGAAAATGTATGATAAACAATAATATTAACATAGTAATGGAAAATAAAATATATAGAAAATGAATACAATGAAAATGGGAAAATTCATGTCATATAAAACCAAATAAAATTCATTAAACTCAACATCTACATAACAAGATAAAATATTTTAAGAGAACTCTCACGTGCTTTTTTAAAAATTTTAAATCAATATGAAGGCATTTTTGTTTGACTGAGGGTTTTGGTTTGTATTTGTGTTGCTCTCTTACTATTTTACATGTGTCCAAGCACTAATGATTCTCAGAGCTCATTATATAACTTGCCCACCATCTTAATAAACATTTTTGAAGACATGAGGTTCATTTTTGTGTTTCAGTAACGCCCACGTTGATCAAATGAAAACTACACTGTAAAATTATAGTGGGACGCTACAATTTAGAACGTTTGTGTGGAGGATTGGGTCTCATAGAAAAGCCGATTTGACAACATTTCAGATTTAACCTGAATGAATGGAGTCTGACAACATGCAATCTGCAAACCTTGTCTGATGTAGGTGATAGCATCCACACCTCCAGTCTTCACAACAAGAGAAGCTGCCCCAAGTGAAATCTGATACCAAATATCTAAGTAAGATCCTGACAGACACACTGAGCCAAATTCTGGCTCTTTGTTTGTGTTTGTGTTTAGACCAGTGTTTGTTTGGATAACCATCTTGTCAATAGGGAAATAGAGTTGAGCCAGCATAAAAGGCTGCTAACCTGAGGCCTGTTTGATGCCCAGCCGCCGCTTTGCTTTGATTTGATTGGATCTCTTTTAGAAGAAGTGTACTGTGGTCAGCAGGGAAATAATCTGAGGACAGGAAAAGACCAGCTGAGGCATGATAATCTTGGCTGCTATGGTGGGCGACCCTTGTTTATTTACTGGCATTTGATACTTGGCAGGTGTTAATTTCAGACTCTGTTAGTATGGGAGGTGGGGCATCAGTATGTGATTGACTTCTGGTGGGTGATGTCCAAAGGCTCAACGGCAGCCAACTGTTTTAATGCCAGCGAGCGAGGGGAAGAGATTTCCATGCTAAAAATTGGGCCTCTATTGACCATTTTTTTCTGCCTGTTATCAATGTGTTCACATAATTATCTTCCATAGCTCTGTAACCTTGATGGAGACACAATCACAGTGCATTTTATTTTATTAATTAGTGCTCTTATCCAATTACTCTGTCGTCTGCCCTAATCTCTAATAGATCTGCATCGTCTTAGGCCATTCATAGATGACTCCAGAAGTAGCTGCACACACTGTGTCATCCTACACAACATAATGAGTACTCAAGTGCTGCTCTGCCTCTCTGCCCTGCCCCTGGCTCTGTCTGGCTGTATCTGAAATGGTGCATTCCCTCCTATTGATCCTCTTCCTGCTGGAGTCACAGGCAGGCTTATCCGGCTCGTCCCAGCTTGTCTGCCTTCTGAATGGACACACAGAGAGAGCTGTGTGCATGTGCCAGGCTTCGGGGTTCTGTGTAGTCTCAGGCAGCTTGTCGCTGAGTGGTCATTGTGGCTCCCTCCCTCCTGCCCTCCCACCCTCCCTGTCTCCCACTTTTTGGCTCTTTGTTGTTACAGTAATAATTAGAGAGGCATGAAATTCTGCCCAGTTTACACAGCATATCTGTATTATAGTCTTCTAAACCTTGCTGGCTTTCATTGTAATAGTGAGCGGGCCAGTTGAATTGTGGGTTTTTTCACGAGAGTGCATCGTGACTAGCAGTAACAGGGAAGCCACCAGAGAAGCACTGTAATGATTTATGTGGAAGAATGAGTGTTATTTTGTGACAGACTGTGGTGATTCATTGTGTTCACAGAGATGTGAACATTTCAGGCATTGTTCATGCCACACAGACTCCCTATTCTTGCATGTAGTTGCCACACAGGACTCAAGCTGAAAATAAGAAAGTCTTTGCTCAACCCCAGAATTCAGTCTCCAAGAATCTTTCCATCTCACTGATTATGCGTGTCTGTTTTAGACATGGTGACAGAATGTTCTCTCTCGGGCTTCGCACAAGTTGCACAGCTCTACTGGAGCCCAAAGCTTGGTGAAAATCAAACTGGTCTTTTTTGTGGTAATAATTATCCTCAGCATTACCTACCTGTCTCTCAAACAAATCACGTATCTCATGCATTGCTGTAATTTTGCCAGAATTATTTATTGAACAACAGCAACTCTTTCTATGTGCTTTCTCCCCCCCCCCTGTTTTTTAGCTGTCCCTTCAAGTACAATTTCTACATCTTCTTCTGGACTTGTTTACAGCCCTCTAAATACTGAGTCATTTCAGGCGTGCTCAGCATAGCATGATGGGCCGCAGACGGCTCACCTCTCTGCCTGCCCATGTTTTTGTTGTGTGGTGCACAGCTGAGGCAGATGCTGGAGAGCACTCACACTAAATTGCCTGAATGAGGGTGGATTCTGTTGTGTTAAAGTGGAGTGCACCGTAGCTCATTGAGTCGCAGCTTATCTACCACTAAGAGAGGAAGAGTAATGTCGCTCAGACAGGCACCCATTAGAGAGAGTTCATTTTAACTCCTATTTTGGATTCACTTTGCCCTGTGATGCTATTTAAAAGATCATATAGAACCATTCCAATGTTGGGCAAAGTGGCTTTTGTATTCTTTCTACATTATTTGTTATTTTCAGCAGTTTGCAAAATGTATTCAAATGTGCCAGGTCTGGGAGAATGATGCAGCCATGTGCAACTGCAGAGATTGGAGAAATATCTTTCCCTTATCTCGATTTAGCTTCTGAATACAGTGTTGTTGTTTTCTATCAGACTCAAGTGATGCATGTTGAAGCTTCTCACCCTTGGGGACAACAACAATAATTAGTCTCAGGATGTGACAAATCTCCCAAGATCAGGTGACCACTATTCTTTACAAAATAACCCCACAAAAAAACACCTCTGCACTATCTGGATTAAAGGCCAATTATTTTAATTGCTTATCAGTCAACCGTTGCTGATTAATAGATCAAATGTCATAATCATGCAAGAAAATTCTGGAAAAAAATAAATCTGCTAGTTGTAGTAGCCAGTAATGCATTAAGCCAAACATTGATTGGTTTTAGCTTCCTGTATTGGATTGTATTTACTGATATTTGCCATACATAACAGTAAAATGAAGATGCATGTAAGAATTTTTAGACTGGTCAGACGCTCAAGACAGCAAAAGGAGGTTCGTGCCTGTGTGGATGAACATATTCCTTGAAGTAGGGATTTTACAACAAACCGCAGTTTGATAACGCCACAATTTCATACCCCAAAGAATTTTAAAAACTGAGAGATAGACCAAGACCAAGAACTCCAAAGAGAAATCTTTGTTTACTTGAAACTATGTTTACCATCACAGAAAACTTAAATACAGCAGCTTTAATGTTACTGACGGCAAGGTGGAAGATTACAGATCCACATGTTAAGCTATATTTTATCTTTTACAGTCAACTGTAAAGATACAGAGGAAATAAGGGGAGACAGATTAGCCTGAAGCAAAGGTCCAGACCTGTAACCATTCAGCTAACAAAATGTTTTGATATGTTCCCTGTACTGTATGTGAAATCCCTCCTTACTGTGGCGCTCATCAAGCTCCAGCACACTGACTAATACAATTGTTATTACAAAATAATAAAGGTCAGAATGCCTTTTTTTTATTCCTCAATATCACAAACAGTTTTTAATGTCCTTTCTCCAACAATGGGAGTGTGAATCATCACCACTGCTGCCTGGGCCTTTTATTCTAATGTGCCCTATTATGTAATTCATAAATATGACCATTATGTCAGAATTGCAAGTGATATTTTACACCCTTGTTTTTTAGCATGTAATCTTCGACAATACAGTAACTTCAAGGTTAAAGGCAATGCACAAATGAAATGCCCCATGTGTTTAAAGCTTGGGAGATAATGATGTCACAGTTTGTGGCTACAATAATGGAGCCTAGCATGAATTGTTAAAGATTATTAAAAATTGTTGAGGGACTGGTGAAATAGTGCGACACCAGAGAGCTGCACAGCTTTCATGTATGTATAGAATGCTCTCTTAGATGATCAAGAATCATATAACTAATTCTTTAGCAATTCCAAACCATCATAGAGCTGTGCACTGTAGAAACCAATAAAAAAACAACTTTTGAAAACCTCATCAATGTAAATAGTCTCTCCTCTGAGGCAGCACTGCTAGATCTAATCAGACAGGCATATACAAGAGGGAGGGAGAGAGAAGCGGAGGGGGAGGGAGACAGAGCAGTGATGTCAAAATGTGGGGAGATGGGAGCAGGGAAACACGTTTCCATAGCAACTAGTAGAAGTGAGTGTAACTGTGGTTGAGAGACATGAGCAGCAAGCAAATCCTTACTTGTTCCTCAAAACTAGTAAGGGATTTCTCTCAGTCTGGATTTTCATTGTTCCTCAGTCTTTAGTGTGTGTTCATTATAGATTAAACCCATTTTACAGTTAAAGGCTTGTTTCTCCCACTGAGAATGAAATGTGTGAGGTTTGTTCTAGAACAAGAAGGTTATGCATAGCACTAAGGCTCCAATATACAAGGAAGTCATGAAGTAAACAGTAAAGTAGTAGTTAAATCTGTTCAATGAGGAGAAGCGTTTTGTTGATAGAGGTGAGGTGAGTGCTTCAATAGTTTTTTGATAGAATATCAATATATTTGGTACTGGTGGTAATGACAATGTTCCTTGAATGCTGATAATTGATTTATTGTTTGGCAATGTTGGTTCAGCAGTCTTTCTATTTTTTATCCTTATAAAAGTTCTGACTTAATCACGAGGCCCGGGCCAGTAAATGTTTAAGCAAGGCAAAGGTGATGGTTGGTCTTCTATAAGACTGACTATTTACAAACAATTTAGATCTGTATAAATCATACAGACTGGTGCTACAGAAACTACATTGTTGTGACATTGCTCCAGTGAGAAATATGTGTTTGTTTGTGGCCATATGCCAAGAGTCAAACCAGAGACTCGCTGTGTGAGGGCATGTGTGCACCTCAACTATTTGACTTCAGGCTGCCCCCAAGTTTTGTTTGTAATAATGAAATAACACCATAAATCAGCCAGCGTGGGTGAGTTTTTGGCAGCTTTTCTTTGCCAGTAGGTGTGGGACAAATCATTGTGATTGTGATATATTGTGATATATTGAGAGTCAGTCTCCATTGCAATACTTTTGCAACGCACTGGCACCATTACTGAGGAAGAGGCACTTCATTCCTGCAGACATTTGACCTCTAAAATGATTCTGTTGCCGACAGTTCAGACACAAGGTTTTTAAAAAGGCCTTCATTCATTGTGATACACACCTTTTCATTTAAACAGCCTAAAATAGTGTGAAGCTCAATATATAAACAACATAGATTCGATTCCTTCATCTAATTATATTATTTTGCACTATACAATGTTCTCTTTGGTTACATGGATACAGATAGCCATTTGGTATATATCATATCATATCACAGACCCAGCTGTGAGGTGATGTAATGCTAGAATATTAATAATTTAGTATTGATGCACAGCCCCACCCAAATAGAAATGTTCAACTTGAAGGACAGATCCCTTACAGTTCTAACTAGAGTAGTCTTTGAGTTTCTATTTAAGGGTCATGTTCATGATGTCTTGAGCATAGCCATGAGCCATTGTCCTACTTAGACCCAATAACATGCAGTTGTGCTTGCACACGTGTGAGTGTGCGTTTGTCTCTCCATACTGTTGTAGTAATGGGCTATTTCATGAATCAAATGATGTACATTGCGGTTCAGTAATCAGCTGTTGCAGCTGAAGATCTTTAAATGGTCTCAAGTCATCTAAAGTCATCCTTGCTAGCTCTGGTTTTACCTTATATTTAGTTCCCTATGGAAAGCCCCCACTTTACATGGTTATGTTCAAAGTAACTGATAAAATATGAAGAGTAATTACACCACATGAGAATTAATGCAGAGCCTGGCCTCTTTCCTCTCGCCTCTGCACTTACCTTAGAACAACACGGGTGCTGCAGCCTGTGCTACTGGATGTTGTAGTAAGCCTGAACCCTAGCCGTGACTTGCTTCACTTGCCGTGTGGGATTAAGCTCATTATCTATTCTGCCAGCGTAATACACACACGCACGTGCGCATGCATGTTTCAAATGTAAGCCTGTCACTGTTAAACCCTATCCTAACTATGTGTAATCTAAAATAAACAACAGAATCTGATCTGTCCTTCAAGTTTTTCCTTTTTTTTTTTTAACCTGTCCTGTCCAGCAATTGGGCATTAAGTATTGGAAGCCTTGATGCCCCACAGCCCCTGACAGCTTTTTTTTTTTTTGCTCTAACAGGCGGAGTATACACAAAAGTGCCTCCTTCCTGTTCTTTCAAACTTTATTAGGGGGTTGTGTTCTACGATGGTGCTCATGTACTGTGAGCGAGGAGTTTGGGCCGGACAGAGCGCAGGCAGTGGATAGTAAGAAAGACAAAGAACAGCGGGGGTTGGGGGAGGTGGGTGGGTGGAGAGAGAGAGAGAGGGGGGGGGGGGATAAAATAAAAAAAAAGGGGGGGCAACAACAACATTGCAATCATATCGTGTCACAATATTTACAATATAAAAATATATAATATAATAATAATAGAGGTAGAGTAGAGGTGAAAAACAGAGGAGGCAGGAAAGACTCGGTGTGTGGCGGAGATTATTTTTGAGAAGAGCGCACGGGATTAGGAGCATGCGTACTACACCAAAAAAAAAAAAAAAGCATGCATGTGTGTATAAGTGTGAGTGTGCTCACTAGGGTTTATTACCTGAAGGCTGCTTACCACAGTGGGTGGACAATGCCCCGCCGGGTCTAAGTAGGACAATGGCTCATGGCTATGCTCAGGACATCATGAACATGACCCTTAAATAGAAACTCAATGACTGTAAGGGATGAGATTCATATAAGAAACAGTGAACTAATGTTGATGATCTACAGAGACATGCATTATTGACACTGCGAGCTGTCTCCTATGGTCATGATCAACCTCCCACCAAATATGACATTGCCCTCAGCTACAGTAAATGTTACATCACAAATGAACTGCTAATGTCAGAGCCGCAGTTCTCCTGCTGCATTCAAATTCGTCTAGTGCCTTTCCCTCTCATTTGGACTCAGGAAAACAGACAAACACTAGATTTATTGCTGGTATTTTCTTGGTATTTCTCTTGGTCTTGTGGTAGAATTTAGGCAGGACATAATTATCTGCTTATGATGTGTCATCTGCCCGGTTTATTTCAGCCTGAACACATGGCGTGATTGTAAATAATGTGAGCATTCTTCATCTATTTTTTTGGCAGCAGATCTTGATGGTTCCAGCCATATTATGCGTCCAACATTGTCACTGTCTTGGCTTTGAGAATTATTTATCCCTATTCATTCCTCAGAACAAAATTCTGATATAAAATGTAATCTGTGTTTGGGTCAATGTGCCTGAATTTATCCTTACAAAGGAAAACCACTTGGCCTGTCGTCAATGGCTCTTCAGTTTTTGCAAGATGCATTATCATGAGATTTACGTTTTCCGATCAAGTAGTATAGAGCAGGGGTGCCCAATACGTCACTCGCGAGGGTACTGTGGGTCGATTGCATGGCGTTAAAACGTAGACGTCAGCCTATCATATGTTTTGCAAATTTATAGTAGGTAGAATCTACCTGGGAGATCGTTTTGACTTGGTCATTTTATAAGTAGCTTCCATGCTGGAAAAGTGTGTGCATCCCATGTATAGAAGGTCAAACTGTGCTGATCTTGATGGGAAGGAAATGGAGTCTAGTTTCTGTTCAATCAATGCAGATGAAATGCACCCGCTGAAAGACAGATTTCAATTTGAAATGTCAATTTAAACTGCAGCGAGATGCATTCTGTCAGAACTAGGTCACACGTAACTACTGGAATTGTTATTCTCTGTAGATCTGTAACCAGTCTGGTGTTGTAGATCATAAAAACTTGGAAACCTCACACAGATTTGAGTATATAACTCAGTAAAACTGCTTGTATGCAAGATTTATGAGCCTCCGGTTAGGTTATCCAATTAGTGGCACATAGCATCTTCTGAAAACTTGGGGCTGTCTTCGCTTCTACTCATCTTCAAATCCTCGTTCCACCAAACTACACTGAGCTTTTGTGGTGATCAGTTCAGTTAAATTGGCAGATTAGTGGCTTTTCACTAACTGAATTTTAATTGAAGTGTATGCCATTCTGCATCCTCCCTTTTAAATGCCATATGTGCAGTAATAGATAGAAGGCTAGAAAGCAGTGCTCAATGAAAAGATATACTGGCACACCCTTCACATTGATTAACATGGGAAATCAATTATAGCCACTACAGCTCGACAATGCTAACATGCTGATGTTCATGTTATGATGTTACCAGCTGAAGGTGTTATCATATTCCCATAATTTGGCAAAGTGAAGTGCACAGAATTTCATGGAAGATGATTATTTAGGCATTTCACTTTAAACCATAAAAGTGAACCACAGTATGGCATTAAAGGATAAGACTGGCCTGAGTGAAGACAAGAATACATTTCATTGCTAATTATTTCTTTCCATGTCTCAGCTGAATTTCTGCAGATGTACACTGCAATGGCAGCTGTTACCTCCTTACAGTTTAGGGTTTTTTTTTTGCCATATGGCGCACTGCGAGCAAAAGCCTCCTTCCAAATCTGAGTAAGGGGTTTGTTTTGTGCACAAATGCTGTTGTGGCTCTCATCTGTTGATTCCTACGACATGGCCCAACATGGAGGACCAACAGACCAGGGCTATACCCTGAGCATGGTTAAAAAAAAAAATCACTCCCAAATGGAGGAATTATGATACTGTTACATTTATTGTAAGCTATGTTTGAAATTTGTGCTTCAGGCAAAACAGGCCTTTCTCCCACATAGAACATCTGCATAATAAATTAGGACTAAAAGTCTCAACACGGCGTTATCCTTCTTTTCTACCCTGCTTGCTTCTTTAACTTCTATTATGTGGAGACCCCATGCAGGCTCGGCCCTACTAGGCTTTAAAATGTGTTGGTTTCAAGGGATTCACGTTCTTATTAAATTTCCAAGACACAGAGTTCCATCTTGTAATTTGGCGACCCCCTGCTTTGAAGGAGTTTTGCTGTGAAACTGGACGCGTGTGGCTGTAGCTTGTTAGCCTCTGCAACATGTTATAAATGAGGTGTTTGTTGCAGCGCAATTATCCTGTCCTCTCGTACCTTACTATCTGCTGAGAGTAAGAGCAGCGGCCGCTCTGCTTTTGATCTGAGAGAAACAATTAATGTGTGGACTGTAGAATAATTTAATTTGGCAAACTACTGGATTGCACAGGGGTGTTCTTGTATTTTTAATATTCTACAGAACAAGGAGAAATGATGTAGTGGGAGGTAGGGAAAAGGGTGGGAGATCATGTGATGGAAATTCCCTTTGGCACCTTCATCATTCTGAATGTCAGCTTGGAAGATATGAGAACAGTTTAGCATTGTTGCTTTCAATTTAGGAAAAGCAGTGTTGTGAGGTTTACTGACAGTGTCTACAATCTGTCTCTTCGCTTTTTAACTTTAGTCAATGCAAAATTTTGATCTGGTTAGCAGGAAGTTTTATGTTGTAAAATGTCCTGTTTCGCCAGGAGTATATTGTAAATTCATTCGTACCACTCTAGAGGTATAGTGTGTAGAATTTAGTGATACTGAATGCTGAAATTGCATGTTACAGCTGAAAACCTGTGGACCTTTAACTTATAATTAATTAGGAAGTGTGGGCAATACTGAAAAGCTTCAGTTTAAACTTTGGTTTAAATTGTTTTAGTATTATTAGCAGTTTGGGTTGTATTGGATCTATCCTATGTGATATTTTGAGATTGTAAGAAAAAATAAACAACAATAAATTAAATTATTACAAAATTCCATCCATGTGTTGACAGTAAACAGGAACAGCCAATCATAATGAGAATAGCGCTGTGCAGAACCAATCATGTAGCTGGAATAAAGTTATATTAGATTAGGTTGTCAAGCAGCACAGGGCCCAGGAGTAGCACCAAGCAGCAGCACACGTAGTAATGTATGGGCTACTCTAGCAACAGCGTCACCAAAGAAGACACTCCCAACAGATGCAGCCCAAGGCTCAAAAGATGAGCTTCTGACAAGAAGCCGAGTAGCATGCACTACAAATCCTGTTGAAAGCATGTTATACCACCAATCTTTTTTTCATCTGAAGCAGAAATGTATATACTGCATATATATCGATATCCACTGATATGAAAAGATTATTGTGATTTTGTCCATATCACCTAGCCCTAGCTGTAACAGACAGCATTAGTTTTAGTTCGATGCACCTTGTAACATGGCAGCTGTGTGTGCAATTTATCCAAGGCTTTACTTTCCTCCTCAAATGAAATGCTTTTGTAAGCATTTTGTATATTCCAGCATGATTCTGCAGCCTCTGCATTATAATTATATGTTGCAGAATATACATTCCATCCTGAACTTGTGATCACTGTTCAGTTTTGAGATTAAAGGAATTTTTAACATTTCCTGCACTTAATTGGACATTTTATAATAGGCTTATGACATAAGTGCTGAACTTTTTCTTTTTTTAAATTCTGGTATATTCTTTTTCTTTATTATAATAACATGTTCTGGTTTCAGCCGTTGTTTTTGTGTACATAGCATATTTCCCATGGTGGTTTTTCCTGGAATGTGAATCAGTGTTTGTGTAAAGTGCGTCCAGACATTGGATGTGATAATGGGCTGTACAAATACACTTCCCCCGACTTAAATAATCATCATCATGCCTCCACTGCAAATGAGTTTCCTGTTTGTTTGCCTAAATGAATACCAACAGTACTTATTTCCTCGGCACAATTAGAACAAAATCGTTATCCATAAAATTTGCATAACATTGTTTTAGTTAGTATGTGGATAATTGGCAGACACAGCAGACAGCAGACACAGTGAAAAACCAGTGTGCTTCAACATAAAACTAGTTCTGATGGGATGATTGATTAGACTGCAAAAATTATGTAGCAGATATAAAATAAAGTGTTGATTACTACCTTTTGATAAAATTTGACTATAAGTATGAGTATGAATAATGGATTATAATGAGTGCAATGAAAGTATTCATTATCACCATCATCTACTGGTTTGCCTATGCTTTATTGAGTTATATGTTAATGAAACCTTTTATTTAAATGATCAGTAATTAATTACAGTAAGTACAGTAACCTTTATGCTAAAGCCACTAAATTTACTCTGGGTAATAACATGCACAAATCATATGTACGTGCTGATTTTTTTAGATTTCAGCGGTCAAAGGTGTGCCTGTCTTTGAATGTGATATCTCAAGAGGGAAACAATACAACTTTTGATCAGTTGTCACAGACTCACGAGCAAAGCACTATTCTTTTCGTCAAAGGTTCTGGTGACAAAAAATACAACAGAATTTCCACTAGTTGGCGGAAGCATACAACAGCAGAGTGGTAATTCTAGTTGTTTGTAACAAGTGAGTCATTCCTGTGCTCTAACACACTTAGTTTCATGTGTTGAAGCTTCACTATTTGAGCCCAGTAATGGTTCATACTCAGTGAGTTTAAAGAGGTTATTCAGGGTTTTAAGTACATTTTAAAGTAAGAATTAGACAGAAGCTTTAACAACAAACTGATTCAAATAATGACAGTGTGTTAATAGCTATGGGGATCATACATAATATTGCTCTGATGTACGAGAATTAATCAACCATTGTAAAGTAAACAAACATGCTGAACATCAACTAAGGGATTAGAAATGTGATTAAAAAAAATAAGCCAATTACTGCCTGTTCGCTGTGTCGATGTTAAAGACAACAATTTACCTGTTCTGTCCTCATATCTCATTCGAAGAGACCACTCCCACCTGGAGCGTCAGTGTGGTGTACACACGTTCACACATTCTTAGTCATGATTTATACAGCAGGATTTTGGGCCCCATTTCGTCACACCCCCCCAGTCAACCACAGGAACTCTTAATGCTCCTGTGGGAGGTTCTGTAGAAAACAAGTGCAGCTTTGTTCCAATTAAGCGCAGGAGAGTTTCACACCTTTTTCCTGCCTGTTTCAAATAGCAAAAATCTGTTTTTCATTTGGTTTTAATGAAGTGAAGACTGTCAGTGATAGACACAGTGCATCTATCTTGCTAGACACAGCATGGTTTCCAAAGTCCTTTAAAGCATCTTAAATATAAATTCTCTTAAAGGGAACTGGCAGCACACCATTGGTTCTTACTAATCCTGCAATTTGAACGTTAACTGAATTATTTCAGTGCTTGCTTGATGTCATTAGTCATGAAAGGAAAGACGAATGCAGGCAAAAGAGGCAGAGGAGATGTCCACGTCTCCGGTAACTGGGCTGTGCAATTCATAACTGGAAAACTCAGTTTCTTGATCTGCATGACCATTGCTTTTCACAGATTTAATTTTATACTGCTGTGAAAATGTTGATGCACGTTCAAAGAAGCAGCTGTCACCTTCAGAGAATATCGTAGCTGCTGTAAAATTTAATTAGGTTATTTTAAAAGGCTTTCTATTTATGATTTGTAACACCAGTTGTCGAAGAATCATATCTCTTAACAATGAAACAGTTTTTAAGAATTTCCAATCATGGTTGAATAGGTCATTTCTTTCAAATCTTGAGTTGTATTTTTATCTGTTGTAGTGTCACTTGAAGTGGAGATCATACCAACTCATGGAGAGATTAGCCTGGGAGAGTCCAAATTCTTCATGTGTGAGGGTAAGTATAAACTATCCTATTTTCCTTTAAATGCCTAAAGCACGGCAATACAACATTAAACACATCACATTAAAGCATGTTAAACTTTGTTCAAATTGTTACAACTCCATTTTAAATTCCACATATAAAACAATAACAACACATTCAGAATGTTAATTCAAATGGTGTCTTGAGTTGAAATATTTAATTCAGCTTCAGGTAAGAAAAGCACTTGAGCGCACACACAAACGTTTATATAGTTTTCTCCATACATGCCACCCTTTAAAAATAATCCGCCAAGGTACATGTGACTTTTTAACAGAATGTGAGATTCCACCCTTGTTGGCTTATTGCATGTTATACCCAGAAGACGCCCATTATTAATTAAAAGTCTTGACACAAACACTATGATGCAAGCATCTGGCTCAGTGAGCTTAAACTAAACATGCTCTTAACGTGCTTATACCATGCGCTGTAAACTGAAATGAAATAGACCTATGAGTCACATAGACAGCTACAGCCCATTAAGGTAAGGCTGGTTTATTTATAGAGCTATTTCAAACACAAATCAAAGTTAAATCAAAGTGCCTCTCATATAGGCATGATATGATATTCAGACCTGACATCCAATTTAACTCAGAACAATCTAGAAAAATAGACGATAAGGTTGAGAAATAAATACCTTTGAATAAAGGCAAATAGACAAACAATAATAGCATACAGTCAATGTGTTGGGCATTTTCAGAAGATCAGAGATCAGAAATGTATACATCGCCAGAGATAATTGAATAATATAAACGGCTTCAGTGCTGGGGCTAATAATAAAATATAACAGAACTAAAACAAGTTCTCCACAAACATGCATCCTCTTGTAAAACTGCCTCACTTCACAGGACATCATTTAAAAACCTTTGGTGGAGTTCTGGTGATTTAAAGGTCTATGATGTTTATCATGCATCCATGCCACTACCTTAACATTCTGTTTCCTACTGCCATCCCCATTGGTTTATTGTTTCATTTAATATGTATGAACCAGAGCCCTGTTCATGCAGAAGAATATCCAAGCCACAGTGCTGAGTCTGTGGACACAGGCTACACTACCTACACTCATATCGAATGTGTGCCTTAAGAAAACCTGCTTCCTGTGCCCTCAGTTGTAGGTGTTGCCAAGCACATAGACTGGTTCGGACCGAGCGGGGACAGGATAGAACCGAACAGACCCGACATAACGGTAACCCGTAACGATGAGTCATCCTCCACCCTCACACTGTATAAAGCTGGGACTGAGGATGAAGGGACATACAAGTGTGTCGCTACCAATGGAGACCAGCAAGGAGAGTCAACCATTAAAGTGAAAATCTTTCGTAAGTTTTTCCTCCCACCTTACACGCTGCAAATTATTGAGCGGTACAAGCATATCGGGAAAAAAAATCTTGTTTATTGAATTCATAGTATTTTATTGACTGCTCAAGGGCAACACATTACTCTATTTCTTTTCAAGTGAGGATAGATTTTTCATCAGTTCAATAAACGGTCGGAAGACCATTAGAAGGCTGCTTAATGATCCTGTCTGTTGTGCAGTTCTTGTGAGTAATGCGTTTTATTTCCCATGAATGCCAAACATCAAAAACTGTCCATCAGCGGTAAAATCCCTTAATTTTCCCAGCAGACTTCATATTTCAGTGTAGAATGTTAGGATATTATTACATGCAGTATGTAGAATCTGCATCTAGTCAATATATGATGTCTGTCTCAAAATGACTCAGAAGTTCTGTTCTTTAGCTTTTCTTCTTTCATTTTTTATTTTTTTTCCTTAATGTGTAAATGTATCGTCCAGTTCTACTCATTTTGAAAACTGCAGGTTTAAAAAAAAAAAAAATTCTAGCATCTGTAGAATCTCGAGTAATTAAAATATAATGATTCTGACCTACAGTTTGAATTGTATGTAAATACTAATCTAGTTATATCAAACAGTCTTAAAAAGACATGTTTTGATGACACATATTATATCAATGTGTAAAATATGTGTTTTGCATGTTTTATCACAGAAAAAATCACCTTCACGAATGTTCCGTCACCCCAAGAGTTTACCGAAGGAGACAATGCCATCATCGTTTGTGACGTCGTCAGTTCCCCTCCTCCCACTATCATCTGGAGATATAAAGGATCAAGAATGCAGATGGAGAAAGATGGTGAGCCACTTTGTTGAGACATGTTCAGAATCTGTTTCAACTCAATTACAAAACCATGTCTCATGGCTCAGTAAACATAATCGCACATTTCTAGTGACATCAGAGACTCACTCCAAAAACAACAGCTAAGGAAAATATAATTATTGTAAGTGGACATGGACTCCTACATTAAAGAAGACTGGTCAAAAAACAACTGCAAGTGATACTGAGCTCTTAGATGAGTTGTTACGTTCACATCAGCTTTTGCCAATATTCAGGATTTGTGCTTTGATAGAAAAAAAATTAATTATATTTTCAATTTAAAAATACAATTGACTCTGTTCTTCAGCCTTCACACTGAACAATATTATTATGGGTATGGTATTGCTCACTGGAAAATAACACAAGCGTGTTTATAAGGAGTAATCGTATTTTTACCTGCTACATGATTAAATTTATTCAGTTCACATTTCATCTCAAACTGAGAGGGTTCTTGAGGGCTTTGCACATATTTCTTTTTTTAATATTAATATATACTGTAATATGTGCCCAGTCTGATATCAGTTACAGTTCATTCCATAAACCTCAGACCAGCAACAACAAATTGTTTACTGGTTTGCCATGACATTGAAACTGGCTGTCTGGCTAAATTGTGATTTGTTAATATAATTACTTTTTAATTAATTTGTGAAGCCATTGAAAATAACTGAACATATAATCAAGACAGAGGGATCATAGTCAAGTTATTTGAAAAAGGTCCAGGGTTTACACAGATATTTGAGCCAACATTAAAACGAGGCACCAGTTTAAACCTTGGAGAAAAGGAGTTTACATTATGTACTGTGTTTCTTTATATCACTCTGTATGCTCCTTGTCACACAGCAGCAGCTGCTCATCATCAAATATGTCAAGTGACTGACTTGCCCCTGATTTTTCAAATATCCAACAGTGGAATAAACATCTTCTTCCTCTCAGTCCGCTTTAAGGTGCTGAGCAACAATCACCTGCAGATCCACGGCATAAAGAAGACGGATGAGGGCTCGTACACCTGTGAGGGTCGCCTCATGTCCCGCGGCGAGATTGATCTGCGGGTCATCAAGGTCGTCGTAAACGGTTAGCGGCCTTTTACCCCTCGCACTATTACCTCTTCCCTTTTTTTCGGTGTGCACGCTTTTGTGCGGCAGGTGCCCCATAATGCTTCAGTGAGCTGCCAGGCCTCAACATCAATGTGGAAACAGTTGCCCGGAGCAACCGTGTATCAAAGATGTTCCATGCTAATCAAGTCTGTTTTCTGCAACTTCTGAGACCAGAACATGAGATTGCCTAAAATAACTGCTCTAAAATTTGTCACCGCTTCTGTTCCCTCCTGCTGTTTCTCAGTGTATTGAAATGACTATCTCTAGATATGTATGCTCTGTGTCTATGCACCAGTTTATTTTATCTCTCTCTCTCTCTCTCTCTCTCTCTCTGTGTCTCAGTGCTCCCGACCATCAGGGTATGGCAGTCAGAGGTGAATGCCACAGCAGATGTTGAGCAGTCTGCCATGCTGACTTGCGCCGTGGATGGCTATCCTGAACCCATGGTCACATGGACAAGGTAAAATTCTGCTAACAAATTGAGATACAAGTACTTGCTGTTCCATTTGCAGGAGCACTTATCACATGCTAAAACATATCCTGATAAATCATATCCCAGCTAATGTCTGGAACAACACCGAATAATTGCTGTGTGTGTGTGTGACGCTCACTGAATGCCTGTTTTCAATTAGTCACCCATGTTGTGAACAGGTTCGAGCAGCTACACAGTCTGTACCTCACTGCTGCAGTGCTTCGTCTGGAGTTCCTGTCTCTCCCCTTGTTTTCGCGTGTGACGCACACACTTCCCAGCAAAATTAGATGAGGATCAGATCAGTGGAATGACATCAAACCAGCAACACCTCACAAAACTGACACATTTCACGACAGGGACCAGTTTATTTCCTCTTGAAAATAAACAATCCTTGCTCCTATATCCTCCGTTTGCCAAAAGGAAGTTTTAAGAATGTAGAATAAATATTAAATATCCACGAAGCTCATAACATAATCGAATCTCTGGACTACAGCAGTGACCAGTAAAGAAAATGAACACTGGCTTTACTTGACGCATAGACACTAAAGCCTTTGTCGCAATAGTTAATTGAAACACAGTCTGTGAAACAACCACACAGTCTCATACCCACATCAGTAGCAGCATTGTTCAGATGCACCAGTTAACCTGCATCAAACTGAAGACCAAGGTTTATAAAACCTTGTTGGGTTTTTAGAGATATCCCACTAACTGGTTTATTCATTGCAATAGGATACTTATCCACGAGTTATAAAAGGTGACTATAAGCAGTGAAACCTGAAGACTAGCGTGTCATCAAAGGCCACATTATACTCTGTGTCTGAATACAGCCATTGATAGGCTCCTGCTTTGTTCAACTGTTCCTGTTTGTCTTGTTTCCAGGACAGCAGTCAGCTCTGGAGACAATTAAGAACCGGTGGGTCACAAAGTGCAAATGGCCCAGGAGTATCTGACGCTCTTGGTTTTTAGTGTAATTATTAACATCAGAATATTTTTTAATACTTCTGCAGTTGACCAGAACATGCGCATTATAACTGCTTGAAAAAAATAGTCTCAGGCAGTCAGAGGTCCAATAACATATCTACTGGGTCCCTGGTAAACAAATTATAAATATATCTGACACTTGATACCAAATGTCAAGAAAAATTCCAGCTCTACCTTATTCATCACAGCCATTCATCACCACTTTTTTTGAAGAGCAGTGACCGGTTAACGTGTTCCATATTAAATAATGTTTGGAGCAGATAAATAGGCAAAATAGGTCTGATCTGTTCGTATTTGTTATTCCCACAGGGGTGAGGTGGTTCTCGAGGCAGGAGAGAAGTACAACTTTAATGAAGATGGCTCTGAAATTACAATAATGGATGTTACCAAGCTGGATGAAGGAGACTACACATGCATTGCCAAGAACAAGGCCGGGGAAGCGGATCAGGAACTCAGTCTCAGAGTGTTTGGTAAGGAGACACATTTTATATACATACATGAAATCAAGTGTTAATGTGAAATTCTCCAAGTGTGTGGGAAAGAAATATAAGAGCATGTACAGTAGGTGTGGGTGTATGGTTTTGTGTCTTGTTTTCTAGGGGATACAAGATGAGGTGTTGATGCAGTGTGGGTTGTGAACGTGTCTTGTTCGGATGGTGTTTAAGGATTTGAGGATGAACTCATCTGAACTCTCTGAATTTTATATTTTTCGGTTTTCTTCCCTCTAACTTGTTGCTGCCTTTTTGTAGCACAGATATGACTGTAATTTCAGTCACATTCCCAGTATTGGTCCATGTAGACATAGCTTGTAAACTTTATCTCTTAAATAAATAAAATGACCTTGGTCCTGGTCCTTTGGATCTCCATGAATTTACTGAAGTCAGCTTTCAAAAAACTCTAACATCCCACATTACTGGATATTTCTTACGCCGACATGGCTCTGGTTTTCTTACATCAAAGTGGAGAACGCAAAGCTCCCATATTCTGAATATGAAAGCTGAAAAGTTGTTCTTTATTAGTTCTTTAATGTCAATACCAAGTCTGGAAATGCATATTCTTCTGGTACTACTGCGCAGTGCACACAACGCTGTCAAGTGGCAACAGCTCTCTCTAACTGAACCTTGTTCAATTCAAACAGTGAGAAGATTACAGATGGGAACAGAAATAAAGCCATCTTTAATGTGAAATAGCCTCAGCGGGTCTAGGTTTTCTGTGTTGTTGTGATGTAACAATCCAATTGAGAGAATTGACTTTCAGAGCATTTACAAAGGGCAACACGTAAATTAGTAAAGCAAACTGCCTGAGTGCTGAATACCACTGAAGTCATATGCGATCTGCTTTAATACCTTTGGAGAAAAGTATTGTTGTAGGTTTAGGCAGACTGTTATTTGTTTTTTCTCATTGCCTCCTCAACACGAACAAAATAAGTAGAAAGCCAGCAGCAGAAACCCTTAGAGAAACTCTGCACCTGCAAAATACAGAATACTTCACTTGCTGACAAGCAGTATTGTGATACTGTTATTGACTTTGTTTACATGGAAGGAGGGCAATATTCCAACTGTTGACGTTATTTACAAAGCTCGCATAGTGATCCTTCAATCCTGTATGTAGTTTTTGACATTTCTGGCTGTAAATATAAACTGCTGTGCATTTAAATTGTTGAGTTAGTAATTGCTACTGACAACTCAGTTGGCCTTTGTTTATTTAATTTTGCTTTTAGATTTGATTGGCTGAGAACAGCATATTTCATTCAAGGTTGCAGTTGTCGCGCTGGAAATTGTGGCTTGCATGGAGCTAACCCATAGCTAAATACCATGGATTTCATTCATCACGGGCTGGAATGGAATAGATGTGAGAGCAATTCACATCCTTGAGCTGCAGAAGAGGCACTGCAATTGGCCTTGCTCTGCTCATGTCACAGTTGGGGGCCCCCTGCTGTGCTTTCAGGTCAGGTGCTCTGTAACACACGCAGTTGGCTTAAATGTAAATAAAAAGGAAGAATGTCTCCTTTGAGATGAATAAATAAATTATAACAGGAATTTTACAACTGCTGGGACTAGGAAAGCTTAAATACAGTTTTGCTGCCATGAAAATCCCCCTAACCTGTCAAGCTACTGATTCTTATTCTCTCTTTGAACTCATCCCAAATCCATGGAGTTGCTTGTTCATGTGTTTCTGTGCTGCCAACCCACTTGCCTTCCCCTTTTATGCTTGTGTGACTGTAACTGTGACTGCGTTTGTGTTTTACAGTCAAACCTAGGATCACATTCATAGTGAACCAGAGCACGTCGGAGATGGAGGAGCAGGTAACTTTGACTTGTGAGGCTTCAGGTGATCCGACTCCCACCATCAGCTGGAGCTCCGGAGAGCACGTCTTCACCGAAGGAGAACAGGTGAAATAATAATCACACAGTGGATGACAGCAGTAGCTAACCGACTAAATCCCAGGTACTCAGCTCTGGTCTTTAAGGGCCAGTGTGCTGCCACCATCTTTCCTAACAGAGTTAGACATTATCTGTCCCAGCTGCACGTAACCACTCTGTTAGTGGATTCATTTTACTTGAACTTAAAATACCACCTAATTGAAGATTAGTGATGTATCTCTGAATCTGCAAAAAATGTTAAAATCTTCATATTGGAACACAAGCTGAGAAGAATACAACCTGGCATGCATCAGGGAGATGAATTGAATACCTTTAACCTAAATTCTAGAGGAGTATTGATCGTGTGCAGGTGGGGAATCCATGCAGTTTCATTATGAGACACCCACAGAAAGGTTTATGCACTGCTATTTATTTTCCCTAAATTCCCAGCTCCTACGAGACAGCCCAATGAATTTCATGTAATTAGCTGAGCCGTACTCAGCCAGTAATGTGGAGTACACTCAGACTTGACTTGAATTTTTTTTCCGAATGTCAAGAAAATCAGCACCAGAAACCCAATTATAACTTGCCCAAAATAAGCATGCAATTGAAAGCATAATAATTAGCCTTCGTCTGCTACTGATTGTATTTGCTTGAGTGAGCACTTGAATCCTCAAGTGTTAGTCTCATATTTTTCAATCACTATTGCCATTATTCTACTCATATCAGTGATTGAAAATTTTTTTTTGTTTTTAATATTAAAATGTTAGAATTTTAATCAATTGATATCCTGCTACCACTTCATACATTTGTTTTGACACAGCATTGGGTAAGAGCTGGCGTTTTTATTTTCCATTACATCCTTGATTCCCCTGTATCTTCTCTTGATAATCTCCCCAACAATATTCCATGAGCAAAGCCTCAACATCAGCCGATACCTGATTGGTATTCTTGAACATCTATTGTCCACATGGCCTGTTTCTGCGAGGTCTTGCTACAGGAAATAAAGGGGAAAATGCTTCAGAGATAAACTGTCGTTCATGGAGGAATTCTGGTGCCAGTCCATTACATGCGCTACATTTTCTTCCTACAGGCACATCTAAACAGGATCTATCAGGTATGAAATCTGTGTGGCACAGAAATGTACTGGAGTAGTGTTGCAAAGTATGCCTCCATATTTGACAACCCCCCCATCCATCGTCTGAAATAAAGTAATCCCTTTTTATTGAAAAATTCCCAGCTGTTTCTTGAAAACCCCAAGGAATGATCTTATCAGAGTTCATGAAATTGATTCGAGTATTGCATGCTTTCCAAACACAGCCTGAAAACTTCACTGATCTCGTGACACAAAGTATGTAGAGCTTATCTCATGAGATCAGATGAATATTTGGTTAATAACATAATGGAGAAACATCATTTCTGTGTCGCTGTCGCCATTTCAAACTTTCCATCACAGCATGAGGGTGTCGGGATTCAAGCCCAGCTCAGTGTGTCTATCATCTTCATAATAATTTAGACTGTCTAACATCTTTGTCGGTATCACCTGAGAATTGAGGCTAGTAGTGATCCACCTGAAATCTTTTGAGTATCCTAAACTCAACTGCTGCAGAGCGATATGAAATGAGTGTTGGAAGCATAATGCTCACAGAGGTGGTCTGTGAGGATCAGAGATATGAACCTTTTACACAGTCTTACAGGGCTGAGTGTATGATATTCAAAAGTAGATTTTGAGTGGAGCCTCACAAGCGCAACTAACGCTATCACCACATGAAACACGTCATGACTCCGTACACAGAAGCAGTTTTCACCTCTGACCTGTTGTCCAGTGTAGACTAGAGGACCAGGCAAAGCTGCTGCACCTCAACTTCCTCGTCTCTCAGGGACAGGTCAGCTGTGTTTGTGGCCTTGAAGCTGTCAAAGGGAATGAGGAGAAGTGTATGAGCACAGCTCTACATCCTACAATTTCACCAATACATCTCATGATGGACATTTGTTACTGAAGGTGTGAGGACTGAAGAAATGAATCATATTTCTCTAATAAATAACAAACGGGCAGCAAGTCTGCAAAAAGCTACTCCTTCTCTTCTGTGTGGTCACTGACGTGTGGAACCATGGCACGTCGCATGACACGTCATGACGCCCACCGGTGCTGTGGTGGCAGTGTGTTTTGCGTGTTAGTCTGCAGTACGATGCATTATCTCTTCAAAGAAATGATTAGCAGCCTCACTGAACTCACTGTGCAGTGAGCGTAGATGGCGTTTTCTTTTAAAGTTGGGGTTATCAGCAGGGGAAACGATTCCCATGGTGAGGGCTCTAATGAATGCATGAGGAAAAGGCTGCTAATTGTTTAATTGCGATGTTCCGTTTTTTTCATTTGAAGTCCGTCTGCCATGCTTTCTGTAATCATCACAACAGCTGTATTTCATCTGGAATGGGTGTGACAAGTGAGACAACATTTATTTGGGGTGGACATGTTTAATTGAACAAAAAACTGCAGCGGTTAATCTGTCCGTAGAAACTTTAAAGGATGAAAAGGGCAACATTTTCTCATTAATACGTGAAAATGAGTTCTTTGTATCAATTTTAAAACCAGTACAGATCTGTGCTTTGCATTTTTAGATGATGCTGATGATGAATACCCAGAATTAATTAGCACTTTATTTGAACATTTCAGTTCATTGGCTCCTCAGCTGGTCAGACACTAATTTTCCTCATCTGTAGAGCTCTGATTATAATTAATTAATGTGCCTTCAGTACATTCAGATGTAGCCTTTTTATACATAACCCAAAAAGAACAATACAATATAGTCATTTAATACACTTACTAACATTGTGATGCATTTTGTTTTAACTGACATTTAGATTTATCACTTTGATAAATTATAAAGAGTTATAATCCTCAATGTTAGCAATTAAGCAAGAAACCTTTGGCAGGAATGTGTTCCACATCCCCTGCATACCCCGGGGCGTGCATGTCTCACTTCATGGTAAAGGACAGCACTATGTGGAGCACCATGTTAAGACACTGCTCCATAATGCCAGTAGCCAAAAGCTCTGCAAGCTATTTTTAAGCATTTGCACTTTCTAGAATTTTCAACATCTCGTATATAAGATAGTAAGAATAACTATTCAAATATATGTAGTAAAAATGATAGAGGGTCAGTGCAAAGATCAGAAAAATTCTTCCAAACACTGCTGACTATTACTGGTGATATTACGCAATTTAGATTTTCAAATCCATGTCTGGCCTCGTTTGACTCTCTTTCCATCTTCAGAGACAAAATAATTGTTCGACAACCGTGAGTTAAGAGTTGCACAATGTGAGGATTGAAGGAGATTATCAAACAAGAGAGCAGCAGATTCTATTCGCACATAAAGAATAGAAAGTATAAAAAAATAACAAGACATTCTACACATGGTTTTATACACACAGGGTTCAAATTGTAGCTGATCTAAGATTGTTTTGTTTATGTTTATGCCAATGAAGCGATGCCACTGCTCAGAAAGGGAACACTTCAATCACACAGCAGATCTTGTGAATTTGACTCAGTAGCTTGTTAAGGCCCTATAAGACAAATTATGATATGTGAATATGGGGTATACAAATACATTTGGAATGATCGTGTGTCTGCAGCTGCGTGCCTGTTTGCACTCCCAGAAACATCTGAGCATGTTCCTGATGTCTCTCTGGACCGTGTCCTGGGTGACCTGCTCCCAGACCTGTAACAGGGCATCAGTGAGCTCCTGGACAGTCTGTGGTGGTACCTGGCAGTCGCTCTCAGAATTAATCCCGGTACCCTACGGTCGGGGCACCGTTGGCTATGACATCGAGGCCTGTGCTACCCATACGCCTCCCACTACTGTCACTGACCCACTGCCAAACTGGTCACACCGTTACCAGCAGCGTAACATTCACCACAGCGTCTCGAGATTCTCTCATGGCTGTCACATGTGCTCAGTGTGAACCTGCTCTCATCTGTGAAGAGGACGGGTGCCAGTGGCAGGCCTGCCAATCCTGGTGTTCCCTGTGCTGGAAGGCACAACAAGCCCTCTTGCAGCTACACGTATGGATGTCATGCAGGAGCTGGACTAGCACTATGAGTAACGCCTCACGCTAAGTTAAGGACAAGGACACATACAGAATACAAAACTAGTATTTTAATCTAATAATCAGTCAGGAGGGATTAGGAGAGAGCCTCTATCTGTGGCCACCACATGTAAAACCGTTCCCCTTGGTTTCACTCCATTGCACCTGTTGTCACTTTCAAAGCTGGTGAAAATGATTAACAATCACTTGCACACTCAATGAACAGACAGATATCGTTTGATTTGAACTGGCTAGGACATTTTTTTTGAGAGCTAAATGTTTTTTTAAAGCAAATAATGTGCTAATTGGTCGTCTCGATCCTTTAGAACACCTTAAATATTAGTAGCTATAGATGTATGTGTCATTGGTTATTGATTGGTTAAGTTATTATCAAATGAAACTGTAAAACTGTATAATTAAAAGCACTTAGGATTTGCTTAAACAACTAGACTTTGAATCAGAAATTAAACAAACATCATGGTTGTTTTGGAATCAGATCCTTCAAGAAAAGGTCTGAGTAGCATTGTGGGGCGAAGGTGTATATGAGCATCTGGAATAAAGGGATGCTTTTGAACGTTGCTCGCCAGTGCTGAGAGGAGCTTAGTTTTCTCCAAACACAAAGGGCTCCTCGTTTGTAATACACCTGCTGCCTCAGTAGTGGCGTGTTGTCAGGGGTTTTTCTCCTGCCTCCTCGTTGGTTTTCAGTGGTGCACCGACAGAGTTTCCTCGGCTCAGCGGTTAATGACACAGGACGCTGATGATATGCACACTCATCAGTTTCAGTCCGGCGTCACCCAGTGATTCAAGCGGTCGGGTTCGGTACATTTACGTGAGTAGGGTACTCGTGTTAGTATGTCTCCTCTCTCTGCGTTGACGTCTTTACGCTGACATCACATTTCATGTCAGAACAAAGAGCGAAAATAACAATGGGCTGGTAAAAAGTCTCAGGGGAACGGTCACCATATTGCTGAGCTGATTATGTGGCAGTGGCTTCTTTTGCCTGCTCGCATCTGCCGCTGCTGCTCGTTGTCCTTTTGTCTTAAACAAACACCTGTCATAGATTGGACGGTGACGCTTGTCAGCTCACTTACTGCAGATGAGTGTGTGGACGAGGGTGGGGATGTTACACACCGTTAGGTTGCCTGTTTTAATTGGGCTAGCACTCTTTCCCAGCACGGCTGTGATATGCAGCCAACTGCTGTTTGTAATGATGCACGGTGCACAGCAGTGTTTTGCTGTGACGGTAGAGGACATAGTAAAAACTTGAGGCATGCAGTAAGGCTTGCATATGAGAAGGTTTACATGTTTTTTTTTCACCGTCTTCTTCTCACCTCCTGCATTGGTGACCATTTGCCAGTGATATTAACTACTTGGATTCAAACGCACCGTGTGTTCCCTGTTATTTATAAGCACCCAGTATTGATTATGAGAGGATAATACTGTGGCTTAAAGTTTTGCCCTTCAATTTTTCCAGCAGATTGCTTTCTTGACATTTCCTTGCTGTTGCACCTGATGAAATTGCTGTTTATCATTTTGCTTGTTACGCCTCAGTACTTTTTCACTGTGTGGGCCATCACATCTCATTGTCATGCTTAACATTGTCTCCTCAGCATCGTTAAATCCATAGAGCATGAGCATCCAAATAGCTTTTTGTCTTGTGGAGTCGAGCCTTTCAGTGTCACTGTGATTTCACTTGACATAGCATGTTGTCCAGTACAGTGCAAATATCTTACTCAGCGGTTTGATTGTTTCTGTCGTGATGTCAAATAATGCTACATTCAGCTGATGATTTTTCTTTGTTCTGTGTAGAAGAAAGGATTTGATGTCAGGAGTCTGAATAACTAAATGTAAACCTGTAGCACAAATATTGTTAATATTGTACATTTTAAGATGGACACCATGACCCCTCTTCAATTGCTCTCTGGTGGCTAGCTGCTGTGTAGCTCATAAACTTTGTCTCTTCCATGTTAGTGGATGGGACATGGACTAGAGAAAACGTCCTCAAAGGATGGTCACTGTCATTTTATGTAGTTCGTATCCCACTGATACAAGTTAAAGTATGTTTCGATTTGGTGAAACAGGGTGAAACATGATTGACAGCTGTAACTGACTCACGATTGGTCATGCATCCGTGGCTCAATCCCCTGATCACTACTGGATGGGCTTTGGCTCTAAAATTACTCCATTGGTGTGAGATGGCAGCGTTAAGGCTTTTTGTTTCTGGGGGCAAGTGGAGACATGTCATCTATCTTTACTTTCAGTCCATGCCTAACACATATCACCTGAACGTAGAGATTCATTTCAAAGAAAGCTGCTTCATTGAAAAAAAAATTCCAATTTAGAAAACTGTCAAATGTTGATGCAGTGAACAGGGTTCTAACTGTTTCCTCATGAAAAGAAAATGTTTTTTATATGAACAAATAGAGTCAACAGTGTGAAAGTAAATTATCGACTATTGGCAGTTTGGTACTTATCTTCTCGTTATTGCTTCAAGCCTCACAAATAGATTGTGAGTCGATAATGGCTGCACCACTTTTATAAAACAGGCCGGCATGTCTCTCTATGTTGCCGTGTAATGGAGTCGCCTCTTCTGATAAACCAATAACCTTCTTATCTTTATCATAAATGCCTTATAGGCTCTTAGGAGCAGTGTTATTCGGGTCTGAAGCACTAATAAAAAAACAGACCATAAAACCCCTCCCAAAAATTATCTTCATAACTTTTGTCATATAATAAGTTTCTCCTGAAGGCAAATCCAAATTACAGCTGTTACTGTATTATATCTGCAGAGCTCAGGTTCTGTGAAGGCACAGAGAAATAAACTTTGGACACTTAATACTTGCATGCAATGTGCAGCATCCCCGCCTCACCTGGATAAGGATTACTTTCTAAGAATTGCTTTGCCTTGTGTTTGTTGTTCTGTCTCTGTCCTCCGCAGGCATCATGGACTCGGCCTGAGCAGCACAAGGTATTCTAAATGCATGACTTTTTCCCTACACCCATCCATCTTTCATGTCAGGGGAGTCTAATTCAATTCTGGATGGATGCAGATCAAAATTCTTGATCAAATACGGATCAGGGAGAGTATAAACCCTGGGAGCACTGCAGTAGCCAAAAAAGGCCAGAGCGAATCTGTTTGTTTCTGCTACTTGTTTTCTATATAAACTTAACATGCTGTAGGGTTTATTTCACAAATATTCAACCAAGATTGTGAAAAGACAAGTCATTAAGGGACAGTCTGATTTTGAAAAGTATTTTTTAGATTTTAACATGACTCTGCTGATACCTTGTCTTTGGTTGAAACACTTCTCAGATCTCCATTTTTCCCATCTACATGACTGCCAATTCTCGATCATATTTTTGATCGATTGTGGGCCAAAGATGATTGAGCGTGTACATAAAAGAAAATGAAGGATGTCTTTGTGCAGCAGCCTGGATTATCAGAGTCAGGCACTTTTCCTGAGAGAAAGTTAAAATTGGCAAAGATTGGAGCTGCCCACATTCAACATTCTCCCATTTTCTTGACAAACGCAAAATGTGTTTTACATATGTGAGAAAATTGGTGAGAAAACACCCTTCTGGCCTAATGTTTGTGGCAACTGCACCGTACTAGAGAACAGAGCTGTTACAGATTCCTTTTTTTCATTTCAGATAAAAAGAATTTTTCCTCGCATAAAGTATGCCATCAGTGTTTTATTGTTATTTGTGCATTTGTACCACTTGACAGGGTATGAATATTTATTTTTGAACGATTTGGTTCCACAAATAGCCGTTCTATTATACTTCCATATTGCAGGAGGCATTACACATTATCTAAATTGGACTTTTTCTTCTGCTGCGTTCTGTCAGAATATTTACAATGCAATATTTTCTTTCATTCATTGTTTTCACATTACAGATTTGAGATCAGTTGAAAAAAAATTAAGCTGCTCCAAAAAGCTCAAACTAGTGCATTCTAGTAATTTAACTTTCTCGGTTTTTAAGAAGGATAAAGATAATCCAAAGCGAGCACCAATTTCCCATAATCCACTTTAAAAATGCATTATGCTGTCCCTTTTATTTTCTGAACTGTATTTTAGTAAGCCATTCAACAAAAGACACATCATGACAGCACACATGCAGCACATTGTGAGCTTTGTGCGCATTTTGACCAACATGAATGGATTGGGGGAGTAAACATTTTCAGAAGCATGAGGTCTTGTGACGAGATACAGAAGGGAAGGTATGTTCCCTCTTTGCACACTCCTATTCCAGCTGTCTCTGTCCATTCTGCTGGTATAGCTTATGAAGCTGTTTGCTGAAGCTCTGGCGTCAGTGTGGTTTGATTTATTGAAAATCTGTTTTTCTTTCCCTGTCCTCCTGGTGTTTTATTCCAGGTTCTCACAGAGATGTGGAAAGAGGTTCAATAGGTAGTAAAACCAAAAGTTATGACCAAGAAGGTTTCATAAAGAAAGCCACTGTGGTCCATTATGCATTAACTCTGAAAACTAAAGTTATGAAACATTAATGACTCCCAATATTAAATGGCAGAGAACACATCATTTTCCTGTGGTAGATAATGATATTCATTACAGGCCTCATATAGGGAGTACGTGGCTGTGGCCCCTGAGAAACCAGTCACACTTTGATTTTTTCCAAAACGTACGAGCAGAAAATAAAATAGAATCAATGGTGAGGTGAGTAACAATGACACAATGGTCTCAGTGTGGCATGTTGCACAGATGCAGGAGTCAGTAGATGAGAGGGATCATTTTCTGCACAGGGGTCAGAATAAAAGGTTAGTGTGTTATGTAAGCGTTCCCCTGGTCCTGCTACCCGCGATGCATAATGAATGGCCCAGACATGCTTTGTCTATTGAATTTGAATACAAACCAACAAGGGTTTCTCTAGCATGGCCGCCCAGACTGGGCCCTAATTCAATATGTGTAAAAGCAACCGTGGCATTGTTTCTCCTGTAGCTTGGATCAAAGCCATGAATGCAACCAAAGAGAGGCTGAGATGTTCAGTTCTGCATCTTGTGAAAGGAACAATTCACAAAAACACAACAGCTTACTGTATAAAGCTTTTCACAATGCCCCAAATCCATAAATTAAATTTAATCGGTTGAGACCGAGATGTACTGTTTTATCTAAATGACAGTTGAGATTTTCTGTGTCATTAGCAGCTTGAACATTCAGTCTGGTCGACACAACTCTTAAATGAGGGAAAACTAATGTTTGCAGTCTATATAATTAATCATTTCTGTAGAGCAAATATGACATTTTAAAGCAACATTTCCTCCACTAGGATATTACTATCTGAAGCTTAATGCCGCCACAGTTTGTGTCACATGACAAAAACAGTCACAACAACATGGAGCTGCTGACCTTGAAAGCTGGGAAGCTACTTATGGTCGGATGTTGTAAGCGTGCCTATCAAGTTAATGAAACCAGGTATCTTGAGAGCAGGAAGGTCATTTACTCATCTCATTAGCCAGCTGCCTGTTGTTATTCACCAGGTTTCCAATGTTAACCTGGCATGTGTCTTCAACACTTGAAGTGGGACATGTGCTTAACGTGGGTTCAGACAGAGAGATGCAAGCTAATACAAAAACAAAAATACACACCATAAGGAATGAACTTGGAATGTTATTTTTCAATAAATGTGAGGTGTGCCATGACACCGAGTCACGAAGGTGTCTGACACTATAAAAGTGTTAGTGGGTGAGGCTAATGCTCCGTCTAGTGGTGCGCATCAGCATATTTCACAAGTTGGTAAGTCCTAGTGTGAAAAGCTCTCAATGGTTTCTAGTGCCTCCTGTCATGAATTATTGATAAGCCCCCCTGTACTGTCAACTGTGTCCTTATGTTCCCACATCTTCACAGAACAGAATGTGCCCATTTCATTAATGTAATGTCTGCTCTGCTCATTAAAGTCCCGCTTATTTCTCAGGTCGCACATCTCTCCGCTCAAACGTGCTCTGTTGATGTAAATGTGCAGTATGTGCCGTGGCAAATAACTGATGCGAATGGTTTGTTTTCCCACACAAAACCCATTTCTTTTTCTCATCTAGAGTCTGGATGGGAACGTGGTAGTGAGGAGTGATGCTCGTGTGTCCTCCCTCACTCTGAAGTACGTCAAGTATACAGATGCCGGCCCTTACCTCTGCACAGCACGCAGTGCCATCGGGGAGGATGCTCAGTCTGCATACTTGGAAGTCCGCTGTAAGTATTCCCTTCAGTCTCTAGGACATGTCTAAGAAAATAAAAAACAAGAGGTTGCATCATTATGGGTTACTTTCAAAATAAGCATTTGCAGATTAAATAAAGCTCTAACATTCTCTTTTATGCACATCAAACTATTTTCCAAAACCAGTTTGGGCAGGAGGATGGTATCAAGTGTTTCTTTTGTGTTTCCTAGACGCCCCGAAAATACATGGTGAAGTGGCACTGTATACCTGGGAGGGAAACGCAGTGAATATCAGCTGTGAGGTCAAAGCTCATCCCAGTGATGTGTCTATTGTCTGGCTGAGAGACAGACTGCAGCTGCCCAACTCCAACACCAGCAACATTAAGATCTTCAGGACTCCGTCAGTCAGCTTCCTGCAGGTACAAATCCATGTCAGGCCATGAGATTTACTCTTCATGAAAATAAATCTACACACAGATTCCTTTATAACCCCCCCCCCCCCCCCCCCCCCATAGACACACACACACAACCCCTCTTTTCATCAAGATTTCATGACCATAGGTTTGAAGTGAAGGGTTTTCTTTCAGCTCCATTGTGTAAGAAAAAAAAAAACAGATGAATAATTCAGCGGCAGGGAAGCTCACAGCAACAAAAAATAGACTACGCTAATGGACAAACAAAGAGGTCACCTTCAGAGCGTTTGACACACAGGTTCGGTTCATCTCCTTTGGTACACTGCCCTTCATTTATCTGCTGCTTTTTTTTCTCCTCCAGATAACCCCTGAGTCTGAAAATGATTTTGGGAGCTATAACTGCTCCGCCTCTAATGAGATGGGTACAGAGTCCAAGGAGTTCCTGCTCATTCAGGCCGGTCAGTCATGTTACTTGGATTTATATGTTTTTGTCTTAATTTTTAGATCGTGGTCAAACGTTGAAGTATATTTTCTGTGACGTAAAGACATGCTTATAGACGTTTGTCTGCAGGATGTAGAATGGGATAAATCAATTTCTTGAAGCACATTTCATGTCAGTGCTGTGAATGTTGTAGTCTCACTCAATAACCTCACCTTTTAATTTAGGGAATTAATGTTTAGTTTAAAAAAAATATGAATAATCACCTAACAGACTTTAATCTAAAACACTTTTCTACAGCAGTGTCAGTGTTATTGTGAGAAGTTCAAAGACGTGATTACACCACAGCTTTTAGGCAGAGAAACTTTTATCTATCATGCTAATGACACGTTACGTTGTGTTGCATCTCAACGATCAAAGTTACAGCATTTAACACCAGATCACCGCAAGCTGATGCCACAGATTGTGTTCTAACCAGCACATTAGACAAATGGAGCAGACAGCAGGGAGCCAATGCAACTCCTCACAGGGTCAGTTGAATGAATTGAAAACACCACAGGCCACACTCCGAGCAGGATATGGATAACTGCAGTAATTACAGTGAAGCTTTTCATTCAGTACACAGCGATAACTATTCTAACCGCAGTGTGTGAGCTCAGCCGACTGCACTTGGATATGGATATAGTAACATTGCTGTAGTGGTTGAACCAACGTAAAGTTGCTCTTTTCAATAAACTTGTTAAATGTGTTTTTATACTAGTAACTACATAGTCCTCTTCAAGTTAAGAGGCAATTAAGTCTTATATTCAGCGTGATTTGCATTTCATATTTCATATTTTCCCTCAGCACCAGCTCTTTATGATTTGATTTCTTTCAAAAAAGCTGCTGATTTTCTTTGTGCATCGTCTCACACTTTGGACCAGCTGTGACTTGAATCAGTTTGTCGGTGCAAGAGAAACTTCTCTCCGCTGTCAGATTCCTCACAAAGAAGATGGAACCAATTTTCAGTGTGATTTGGAGCCATTAGGATGTAAGCTCACTCTCTAAGTGTAATGGAACAACGGAGTCTGACAGTGTTGGTGTGCTGCAGTCTTACCGGTTTAGTTGTAATCACACAGCATTTCCTCCTCCTTCACCAGAGGTGCCCTCCGCTCCGTTCATCAGCGAGGTGAGACCCTTCTCCACTACAGCGCAGATCCAGTTTGCGGAGCCTGATTCCACAGGAGGTGTTCCTGTCTTGAAATACAAAGCGGAGTGGAGGACGCAGGGCAGAGGCAGCTGGGCTCAGAGCGTCTTCCTGGCTGGAGATGGTAAGAACAATCATTTGCGGTATAACATGCAGTAAACCACTTATACACACAAGATACACTTACACTTACAAACAAATATTGAATTTCTTTCTGGAACACAGGTAATATGCTTTAGCTGCTGTCAACTAAACCCAACTGAGGGTTTCCACAAGGTTGTGAATTCAAGGTGTCCTCTGTCTCTAATATGCTGCCACAGGCTCCGTCAGTGAGGCGACCATAACAGGCCTTAAACCAGAGACCGACTACGAAATGAAGTTGTCTGCCATCAACGGAAAGGGTGAAGGTGAAAGCAGCCCGGCAGAGTTCTTCAAGACTGAGCCTGTCCGTAAGTGACTTTTCTTTAACCTGTCTCCTCTAACACAATCGCTGAGGTCCATCTTCTCCTTGTTGGGGGTGGGGGGGGTGGAGGGTGGGGGCTATTCTAAAAAACAAACTGAAAGTAAGTTTCTCTGGAACACAGGTCAACACGGACAGTCTTCTCCGTCTGATGTCTCTGTAAACAGGAACCAGCTCTCTGTCCTCCTTATTTTTAATGGCGTGCCCTTCAAATGTCAGAACTCATGAAACATGCTCATGTTTAACAGCATCTTGATTAAATAATCATCAGGATGTAATCACACAATCATTTAGAATCCACAGTTCCCCCACACGTTATTAGGCTCACTATGTGTTTGCAAATTGAGAATTACGATTCTAATGTGACTTTTTGCATAGATAAAAGAAGGGTGGCCCTATCGTGAGGCTCCAACTCATTATTAAGCTCTTAGCTCCCTCTGTTGGCTGTGAGGTCCACATGTGGAGGAGAAACTGCTGCCTCCTGTTGGAATCCCTGTGCCTCTTGACTTTCACTTGACACCACTTGTTTACACCTTGTCATTTTCTTGCATTTTATTCATCTGTTTTTTGTTTTTTTTTATGAATTCACCATCATCTGTCAGTTGTATCCATGAGGTTCCAAATACAAAAGACTCATCTCCCTTTGTTCAGCTCTCACTTTAATTGAAGTCTTTCTATGGCGTTAAAATGTTTTTAGTAATAACTCAGACAAATGAGCCTTTGGATCCATGTCCACTGAACCCAGTTCAGCTTTGCTTTGTATCCACAAGTCCTTCCTCTGTGTATCTGTTTTTTGTTTCTTTACACACATCACTTCTCACATACAATTTAGACCCACGAGAAAGAGCAAAGGTCAGTGTTCTACGCAATTCAAGTTGCTTGTTTAATGACTAAAAGTCCAGGATGATTTTATAATCATATATAGAATATAATACATTCTAACACTGAACCATTTATGAAGTGAAGTGTTTGATGTCTGTCAATTAAAAATAATTAAGACTCATTAGAACATCCAGAATTAATTAGCTGGAATATTTCCAGTAGACCAAATTCAAGAAAGATGTTTCATGCCACCTTTAAAGCAGTGCCTTAAAACAGGCTACTGCGCCTCAACAGAAATGTGGCAGTCATTAAAAAGCACGCTTTGTTGCCTCCTTCGCGTCTGCCAGGAGACAGTTGTGGTAAACTCTTCAGTGAAGTGTTATTACAAAGATCCAGGTAGATGTGTATGTAGACGGCTGATTCTAATTGCCTGATATCTTCTCTTTCATGTCCCTAGACGGCACTTTTGGTTTTTTCACTGAAGACACAGGTTTGTTCTGTAGTGAGAAAAATAGACAATTAGTTTCCTTTGCTGCTGTAGCTGTGTGAGTTTACAGCTGAGTTACACAACTGTGAATATTGATACAGTTCTGATCTGCAACCGATGAGATAATCTCGACTGAAGGAGACACATGATGCTCATATTCAGGTTTATAGTATTCGTTTCGGTTATTACTCGAAAAGGTTTCACACTCTATTGTTCAGAAAACTCATCTCTTAACTTTTTTGCCTCTTGGTTTTAGCACCTCTCTCTTTAAGATCCCCCCACCCATAAAGCCCAGTCTGTTCTGAATGTTAGGGGCCACGTATGTCTGGCATATCAGACTGGCACTGAGGCGAGCGTTATGCATTGTGATGTCATGTGATGTTATGTTATGTGACATCACAATGATTGTAAAGTAAGAGCCAGAATAATGGCAAGGTGTTTTGGGCCTTTCCAGTAGTGTTTTATGTGGGGGAGGGGAACTTGCAGTTCTGAAGACTTTGCAGAACTTGTATGTCCACAAAAAAACATCTCTAAAAGGCCAGTAGGAGAAAAAAAACACCGAAAAGGCAGAATATGTCTCCTTTAATGTCAGTATCATGAATTATTGGCAGATCTGCAGTTTAGGAGCCGTAGTTTTGGAATGTCATCAGCATTTAATAATCTGCTGCCTTGCAAATTACAGAGTCTATAAAGCTAAGAGGATAAAGCTGTAAGAAGTCCATTACACTTTTCACAGTGAAACCCAAACCAGATGAGTTTCTCTGCTCGGTTGGTGTGTTATTTGTCCTCTACCTGTATCTACGTTTTGTCATTTCTCATGTCTTGTGTATCTGTCTCCCGCTGTCGAGCACTCACATGTTCATTTCATTTTTTCATGTGACTGTTGTTTGCCTTGCACGGTGCTGGTGAACCCCTCCGCTCTGCAGAAGGTAACCTGACGTTGCAGATTTTGTTTTGAACGAAGATTCCTAACTGTAATTGGAGAATCCCGCCAATTAAACAACACGTTCATTGCTTCTCTTCAATCATGTTAATACACGTCCACCTCAGTTGTATTAATCAAGTCATGTAGACATTTGCCTCAGCAGGATGAATGAGGGGGAGCCAGAGCTGTCGTCGCAGTAATACATAACAGTCAGGAGTGTTTAATATGACCGTCACTTGGATGGGACTGATAGCACGCTACCTGAGGGATGTTACCTCTCCTCCCTTTAGGTTGCCTTCCTATAAATCAAGTTTGTAATAAACAGTTCCCTTTTATCGCAGGAGAATCATAATCGGTGTCCTCCTATCTTCCCTCAGAATATGGCTCCTTACTGCTGTGTGCTCTGGTTCTCAACAGCTCTCAGTCTCCTGCTCAATGCTATAGCTCCCATACACTGCGTACCTACCATGTTGTTTATCATGTTTAATTACACTAACAGGGACTGGTGAATTAATCAGGGATTTGAGGGCGGGGAATGCTAGACTTTGCCAGAACCTGGGAGTCAGTACAGTTAGAGCTTAGTCACCATGAGTCTCTAAATGTGAGTGGAGTACGATCAGAGGCTGTTGTCCTGAGTGATCGGTGCTCAGCACCCCCCACGTGTACTATGAAATGTCGATTTGTGCGGCTTGAATGTAAGACATTCAATACAATCAGATGAAGGTAGGATTGTGGGTCTTTTGGAATGAGTCTGAGTTCAGATGAACTATCTTTGGGATTTGGGGTTTTTTTTTTGGAGGGGGGGTTCAACTAAATGTGGTCTGCAAATAACACATCTCAATCTCTACGGCAACGTGCCAGTCACCTCTGTGCTGCTCATGTGTTGTAGGGAATCCCAACCCTCCGAAGCTTCAAGGGGCTGTTCAGCCTAAAGGGAACTCGGTCAGAGTCACCTGGATTAAGCAAGATGATGGCGGCTCACCCATCCTTCATTATCTCATCCGCTATAAACCAGTGAGTATGTTTTTGGTTAGGATAACTGACACAAGACAGTCTGTCTTGGAACCATATCAATCATTTCAATAATTAGAATCTATAATACAAGAAACCACATGACATTTTGCTGGTTTATGATTGTAAACTGAATATATTTGAGAATTATTTTACTAGCCACCTTTATTTATTTGATCAACCACTCATTTGTCTTTGTGTTAATGCACCTAGTGAGGAAAAGGTTTAACAGAAATCATAGAATCAAAGAAACCAAATAATCAGTTATTTGATAAACACTGAAAATGTTATTTAAATACTGAAAAGTACTTACTAAATGCATGTCTTTGTCCTCTTAGACACAAGCGACAGAGTGGAAACCAGAAATCCGACTACCCAGCGGCAGCGAGTACGTGTTCCTCAGCAGCCTGGAGTGGGACACAGAGTACAGTGTTTCTGTGGTGGCAGAGAATCAGAAGGGCAAGTCTCAGCCAGCAACCATATCCTTCAGGACGACCCCACAGCCAGAAGCCATCCCAGGTACCCTCCATTAAAACCGAACTAGAACTAAACAGCCAGAAAAGTGAGGAGCCAAACTCAAATCTCAAAGCTTGAGCATCAAGTTCTATTTTTAACTCTACCTCTGAAAGGTGAATGACAACTGAATAAATCTACTGGAAAAATGATTTCCTGGACAGCTGTTGGCCAAAACTGATTTTCTGGCTGACTTTTCTCACTTTAAAAGTTTTGACAGCTCTTGCTAAATGAGCTTGAGTTTGCGCTCACAGAACTGGGACAGCCGCTCTCCTCTGAGGGTGAAAAGATTTTCCTGAATAATCTTTTCTTTAACTGTGTTAACTCTTCTAATAGCAGAGGGATAGTTTGCCCCCCCCCAAAGATGCACGCTTCCTTTAAATTGACCTGCGATAACCTCAGATTAACTGGGTCCTCACGGTAGCAGTAGCGTTTCCTTTTTTTAACCAACCGTGCAGAAACCCCCAGCCTGTTAGATTCGCTTTAGGTGCTAGATGCTGCCAAGTGCTTTCCTGAAACATCACGCCGCACCATTACGTTTTCCTCTCACTCCTTTTCTAATTCATTTTCCACTCATTCACCTCTGAGGCACCATCGAGTCAACATGTAGTTTCCCTCTGTGCTGTGCTTTTGCTTTGGTCTGTTGCTGTTCCAAACCCCCCCCTCCTTTGATATATCTTTTTTTGGGTGGTTTTCAGACCTGACACATTTTCACTTTCTCTCTTCCTTGTTTTCCCACCCTTCCCTTTTTTTTCCTCTGTTCTCTTTTCATCCCCTGCCCCCCTGTGCTTGTCCTTTATTCTTTCCCCTTCTCTCTCAATGTTCCTGCTCTCTTGCCTGGTCCTGGACATTGCTGTGGTGGATCACGTGAACATTTTCGTCTCGAACCTCTGTCCATTTTGGTGTTTTTGGGGGTTTGTGCTGTCTTCAACCCCTTCAGCCACTCAGGGCTGCTCATCTGTGACATGCTCTCTGGTATCACTCATCTTGTCCCTCATCTCTGCACTTCTGCTCTCTTAGTTTTTGTGAGGGAGTTCACACAGTGGAGGAGAGCTCGCCTTTTCTCTGGCCTGGTTGTCTCTCTGGACGCGTTCACTCCTTAAAACAGACTTTGTCGACAACGGACTTTGTCCTGTGTAGCTTGAGAACAGACCAGACAGACGCGCTCAACCAAAGGCAGTGGAAAACCCTGCGGCTCACACAGACTCACTCTGCTCAGCATTAGCTCAGCCGGGCATCGCTCCTATACAACAGAGGCGAGAGCCAGTTTACAGTGGTGAATAATAGTGGATTTGAAATGACGTTATTGTAACAATAGCACTTAGAACAGAGTAAAGGCTGAGTGCTGGACCTGTATGTTTACATAAACTGTATTATATTCCTAAATTAATCACAAACTTTGCAAATGTTCTGTAAATGTTTAATAATTAACCTTTCCATAAAAACCTAAAATATAATCTAAAATATTTGTAATGATGCACCGAATTATCACAAGGAAACTTATTTTTGTGCTGATTACTAAGAAGAACATCCAGAGGTTTCTGAAGCATGTATCAAATATTTTAAAAATGCGAGTTTTTACACATTTATAACTGGAGGGTGCTTCACTCAGCTGTTGATTCATTAGCAGACATTGTTTACCTTTTAATTGTTGGTATCAGAGTTGAACTTGTCTATAAACAGAATATAGTCTTCTGCTAGAATAGAAAAACAACAACTTTACACAAACCGTGATGATGCATCGCAGCTTTCTGTTGTCCTGCATGTGTCTGTAACTAGCAACTCAGTGTAAGCGTTAGTTTGCTCTTCTTTCTAATACCAAATAAATGTGTTGAATATTTTTTTTGAAATGTTTTCTTTAAGGAACGCCTCCCAAACCAATTTGCATGTAAATTCCTCAGCATGCCTCGTATTTACAACACAGTCGCAGAAATGATTGAACAGGAGTGAGACAGCAGAGTGAACACGCTGCATCCACATACACACAGACACAATTGATTGTATCAGTGCTCACGGCAGGTGAGTGGTTTCTGTTTTCTGGGGGCATTTGTGGTTCCAGTAGCATAGCGGCACGTCATTGAGTCGTTCTTGGCTGTTTGTGTAAAAGTGTCATGCTGCGGCTCTGTACTCTCCCTCCCTCATGTCTCCTCCGTCTGGCAGATTTGGGTGAGGAGGCGGCGCTCTCCATGGGCATCATGATCTGGGCAGGGATCCTTGTTGTGGTGTTTGTGCTGCTGCTGCTAGTGGTGGATGTCACCTGTTACTTTGTCAACAAATGTGGCCTCATCATGTGCCTCTGCGGCAAATCTGGCACCGGAACCAAAGGACACAACCTGGAGGAGGGCAAAGCAGCGTTCGTGTGAGTATGAGAGACAAGGGGTTAGGTCCTCTCGGCACTGACCCCCAGTCAGGGTGACAAGGTCCAGATCGTGTCTTTAAATTCTTCTAACTCCTATTTGCATCGCTTGACCCACCCTGAAAATGATCACCTGACTTAACAAAGTTCTTTCACATCTCTCTGGCGATGGTTGCGTTTTTACAACCCACAACTTTTCTGTGGAAGAGCAACACGGTTTCCAGCTGCAGCAGGAACACTAATATACACACTAACACACTGTACACTCCCCTGCCCACCTCCCAAGAGAACTCAGTTAGCTGATGAAAACAGGAGCGTTTAACTGTTAAAGGACTTTTATAGTCTATATTAAAATATGCAGTGGTACTTTGTTTAGAGAAACATCCACACAAGAGTCCTTTTAACAAGATACACAGACACAGCATAGAGTGAACAGCGCCCCCCTCAGGCAGGGATGGAGAACAACGCCATAAATCACATATACACACAAAATGACTTGGAGTCTCAACAGTCCACCGCTGCATTTCTTTCCTGGACAGTAGTCACTGCAATAGTCCTGTCTTCAGGTTGTGCTAAGAGACCATACATTTCACATCATCTCGCTGCTTTACAGGAAAGATGAGTCCAAAGAGCCGATAGTGGAAGTCAGAACGGAGGACGAGTGCACAGCCAATCACAATGCAGCAGGACCCACGGAACCCAATGAAACGACCCCTCTCACAGAGCCAGAGTAAGTAGGAGCTGCCTCACAGCACATCGCCTTTTTACTGCTCAAGTCTTTTTTAGCTGCCGTACATTGCACTCCACTTCAAAGAATAATCACACTGTTCAACAGGACGACATTTGACCCTTGAAATTCTCTGAAACCTTGAGGTCATTCTTAAGTGGAGTCCACTGAACTACTGCTGTTGCTTTTGTTTTCATTCCCACTCAGCGGGAATATTACCGCACTCTGTGTTCCTTTCTCCAGCCGCTGGAGATTTTCTGTCTCATTATTACCAAGGTTGAAGCAATACCAGTTAAAGACACAGAGAGGGTTTCGTCCTCTTTAGTGTGGTCAACTCATGAAGCCATTTGACAACAGCCATCTTTCATATCAACAGTCTGGAAAAGATGAGATGACACAGTATGAGATGGTCACTGGTACTGTTAAACCCTCATAGGTGGTTCTGTGTGGTGCTGTAGTTTGGCAGGAGTGCAGGACTGGTGCTATTTTACTAAAGTAGATTTCCCAGTCGGTGTACTCCGTGTTGGTGTGTGTATGGGATGTATCCTTTAATGTCCACTCACAGCATGACACCTTCTTTTTATGTTCTTTCTTTTATTCACTAGGCTTAAATACTTGCTGTTATTTTCAGTTCTTTTGTCTTTGTGTGATTTTTTTTTCTAAAACCAACTAATCCCTCTGCATGCTCTTGTCCGAGCCACCCTTCCTCTGTCACAGTCACCCTGGTGTCTAGTCTGTGTGTCTCTGTTCTCTCCCTGCTCTCTCAGGCTGGCGGCTTTCACTGCTGCTCTGGCACTGGAAACCCAATCGTCTGTAGCCACCAACTCTGACACAGCCACTGCGACAATTGACCCTGCTCAGGACAGCCCCTCTAGCGAGACCACTACCCTCACTTGTAGCCTGTCTACCCCGGCCAACGACCCCTCACCCACCCCCATCAGGGCCCCGGCCCCGACTCCAGAGTCGAATGCGACCCCGCTGGCCCCGGTCCTCTTCTCGGCAGCCGTTGAGGCTAAAATGGCCCCGTTAGTAGAACAAAGAGGAAGTAACGCCCCAGAAGAACAGGAGAAAATAATCACCCCTCCTCGTACCCCTGAAGCGCCTAAACCTCAGAAATCTGGGACACCAATACCACCCAAACGTAGACACTCTCCCAAGCTCGCTGCACTGAACGCTAAAGGTAGCCCCCCTGTGTCTCCACTCGCTACGTCCTCCCCGTCATCCTCTCCCACCCCCGACACCAAGAAACAGGCTCCAAGGCCGCCGGTTACCAAGCCGCTGACAAAACAAGACCCTGTAGCCTTAGACACTGAGACACCAGCACAAACTGCCTCCACTGGAGCAAACACTGCCCCACCAAAACCAGACCCCGATTCAAACGCCACTGCCCCAGATTCCAGCGGGCATAGCCTTACTGCCTCCGACACCAACAACCCCTCTGACCAAACTGTTGACAGCAACACACCCACTGCCAAAGATGCTGCTACCAGCTCTCCCTCAGTGACCCACGCGGCTCTGAATGCTGAAGAATCTGCTCCTCTGGTTGCAGAAGTCCCCTCTCCTCTTCCCATTACTACCATTCCTGCTCCTGCCCCACCTAGTCCGCAGGCGCTGCTCTCCAATGATCTCCACGCAGCACCGTCAGGCATGTACGACTTACTAACCCCCGATGCGGGGCCCGGGAGTGCAGATTTAGACTTAGAGCTGACAAACGGGACAGAGAGACACTCCGCAGACCTTATTAGCTTAGAGAGCCCGCCCCCTGCCCCCTCTCTGCCCAATGGAGACGGCGTAGACCTCCCCCCCTCAGGCCCAGTTCTGGACGCATCAGAGACTCTGGCCAAGACTGCTGCTGTCAACGATGAGTACGGCTCCCTCTAGAGGTTTATCTGTGTGTGTGAGTGTGTGTGTGTGTGTGTAATTTGTATGCCCATTCATTCACCACCGCATCTTGCCATTGACCACACAATATGAAATATTGTAATGGTAAACTGTGGTAATGACATTGGGATAGTGATAATGATGGTCTTCTTTCTTTGTGCTTGTGTGTGACACTTCCTCATTGTGGGGTCTCTACTTTCTACAACATTCACCTCGAGTACAGACATGCTGCTCGTTACCTACATGTGATGAGGATTTGATACATCTTATATCTTAGTAGTAATTAGCATTCACCCTTTAACATAAAAACGTCAGTTTGCCTCAGTGGATTTCGTTCATCTTCGCACATGGCTGATGTCAGTGTGACCTAGAGGCTGCAGCACTGTTACAACCCAGTGTGCGTCTAGAAGTAACACAGTGCGAGTGTAACCTGGCAAATTTACGGAATAAGTTCAAGAAAGGATCGGCATAAGCAATACTAACCAGCACTGAACAATGTGAGGAGCAACGGGTGATGCAGAGTCATAAAATAAGTAAAAAACAAAACCTCCACCTGAACCTAGTCTCTGGTCCCCTGACTGACAACACACAGGTCCTTATTCTCTCGGCTATGAGCCAGCGAGAGTGGGGGGGGGGGCACGCATCCATGATAACAACAACAATCAAAGGGTTTCTCATTCACAGACGTCATTATATATATATATATATATATATATATATATATATATACACAGTTAAATTTCAATTGAAGATAAATTTATTAACTTTATAAAATGCAGAAAAGTGAGACGAGGTTTCAAGGTGTCATCAAGTTTAAAGTCAGCAGTCAGCAGTGACATGACCTGTTCTTATGTCTCATGTCCAAATACACATATACAATACATATGTAAATAAAACCACCGCTAGTGATGCGGCACTGTCCATGTCTGATGTGGATTTTATTTTACATTGGACCAAAACATTTAGCATCAACTGGACACCCCTAAGGAAATCCTCAGTGGCCGTCTGACATCGACATAGACACACGTCTCAGCCTATCTGAGAACTGACCTCATCAGCACAGACGGATTACTCACGTTATTTTACAGATGGATTCTGTGAGTTTGTCATTATCTGTTTAATTTGAACTAACTGTCGTCAAGGTGGTGAAGAAATATGTAAGAAGTCGTCTCATCACGGTGTCTTCTTACATATTGGGTGAAGATGTCATTGAGAATAAATGGTCCGACTTGTTTGTTTGCTGGGATTTTGTTTCCTTGCCAGAGATGATCCGATTTCTAACTCTGAACTCTCCCCCCCTCCCTCCCCCTGTTGTAGGAAGCATTTTCCTGAGGAGAAAGTCAAACTGGAGGAGGCAGGATTATCAAACGCCCTGACGGAGATCGCTGCAGAACACAACAGTGTCATGCAGACAAAAACCAGCGAGAGCAAAGCATGAGGGGCCGGGGGGAAAACCCCTGCCCCAATCCAAAACATTTTGTGCAGCAGCAACGAGCAAGAAACACTGCAGGAGTTTTGGTTTCCAGTGCCCTTAACTACATATTCCAAACGCACGGTTAGAGCGGTTAGAGTGCACTTTGACTGTGCTTTTATTTCTGAAATGTTTACGACACCGGAGGAGTTTATCTTTAGTTCTGAAGAGATTGATTTTATTTTTTTATTCTTATTCTATTTAACCAGTCAGGATCGAAGGATGGACAATCTGTTATTTTAATGGTTGCCTGGTAAATATATGAAATTAGTCTCACTTTCTATTGTGCTTACAGTTTAAATTGTCATTACACACAAGCATCTAATCATTATTGAGAAATGTAAAAAAAAAAAAAGACTATCTATAGAAATTATTTTTCTTATTTTAATGTTCTACTGCTCAAATGTAAAACTTGCATTTTATTTTTGTTGAACTTTTAATTTGAAAGAGCTTGTTCTGCATGTGTGACCTGCAAGTGGTTGTAAAAAGATTTTGTTTACAAGGTTGATTGTTTCACTCAGTGTGATACAGGATGTTTCATCTCTTACAGAAACACTGGCATTGATCAAACGTAGGCCCGAGTTCAACGTTCGGATTAAAACCATATTAGCTACAGTGATAAAAATACAAGATTAACCCGGAGCCGGCTGCAGGGGGAAAATAATCCCACCACACGTTGACTGTTTGGCCCATTTTACGATCAAATGAATTCTGTCACTGCCTTCCCACAGTGTTGCTTCAGAAGATTCATTAATAAAATGTATTTGATTAAATAAGGCAGCTCAGTGAACTCAAACATTCACAGAAAAACAGAACAAGTTGAACCCAGCTGATGTCTTATGATCTAGAACTAACTATATTTGTTTAAGGAGGGAAACGACTTTGACAGTGATCACTCTTCCTCCTCTCTTTAAAAAACAAATGGATTTGTGCAGCGACTTGTGCTTTTGAAGCAAAAAAAAAAAAAAATCAAACAAGGACTCAAAAGCACTTTTGTACTATTTAAAAACAACAGATTTCTTTTCTCCATTCCTGCCTGCAAGCTTGTGCACTGTGCCCGTGTGTCAGTAGAGCGTCTTGTCATCAGTTTCTATGATAACCTGTATAGCTTCGTTGTGAGAGATTTAGCCTTTTCTTTTGATTTCATATATTGTATTAATAGAAGAAAAAGTACGATAAATGGACTAATGTGGTCATTATAACACGTGTAGTGTATGAAACTGTCCGTCTGGTCACAGCACTTCTATATATTGCCAGCTGTAGTGAAGGGAGGTGTTTTTGAGCCTTGGCATGAATTCAGTCAGTACTTTATAACATATAACTACAAGGCAGATAGACGTGCCCGTGTTTGTTTGGGGCAAATAGTTCTCATATTGATTTAATGAGTGTTTCCCTGTGGGGCTTGTTCTGGCATAAGTACACAGTTTTTCTTTTTAATTTCCCTCCCCAGTTGTTATTCAAGTGTTCTGTAATGTGGTCTTTGAATTTCTCTCTACATTTTTTTGGTTTTTGTCTTTTTGTACAACAACAAATGCAAAAAAAAAAAAAAAAAAAAAAAAAAAAAAAAAAAACTCACTCACCAAGAGCGACTGCTTGACCTGATCCTGGATCCACTGACAGGAAGCAGGCTGGGCCCCCCCCCCCCCACCACCACCACTGAGACAGAAGGTCAAACTCTGTATATATCAATACATGTAAAGTTAAAAGAAGCCATGGCTGATGTATCAGAACAAAATGACTCAATAAAACAAGCCTGGAGTCCTGCTGGTACCACACCACCTTGCTTCCCTTGTCTCTGGACGCTTCCTTCTGGTTTCACTGGGTCGAGCTCAGAAACGACCTGTAGTGTACAGCCTGAGTGACATCCCATTTACAGAATAAAAAAACGGTTTCCAAATCTAAACCTGTGCGGCTCCATCTTTACAGGGAAGTTTGATTTCTCTTTTCTGAACAAGGGTCGCCTCTCAGACTGAGAGCATGCAGTGACACGGGCTGGCCTGGAGATGGCGCTACAGGCCCGTGTTTTTGGCCCTCCACTTGTTTTCGCTATGTCATGGACACGGGACTGTTGACGGAGCCGCAGAGCAAACAGGTTGTGTCTGGGCTGCACGGTGCTCGGGCTCCGGGCTCAGATAAACACGTGTTACGTAATGTGCGGGAGTTAAGTTAATACTTCCAGGCTGATGTCAGGAATACTGTGGCGCACAGCGGGGGGATATATTCTGCTGTGGCATTCCCCCCAGCCCCTCCAGTGTGGCACGGACCTGAGAACCGGTGCCAACAAGAGGAGTGTTGACCCCGGCACACTCTGGTTCCTGCCCGCAGACGGGGCGCTTGCCCCCCGCCCCGGAAGCCGGCCCAACAGCACCTGGGCTGTTTCCTGTGCGCTGCTGCTCACGGCCTGTCAGGGGTTCGCACCTGTGACGCGTCTCCGTCTGCAGCTGGATGGAGAGACGAGGATCATTCGGGGCCATGACGTCTCCTCCGCCGGTCAGGTCAGCGGCAGACAGCCGGGGCCGCACAGGAAGAGACAGGAGGGGCCCTTCAGAGTAAAGGACATGAAGACAAGTGAGAGGATGGTGAAAATGAGATGAGATGCCACATACTTAATATTATCTATGCACAATAAACGTATTCATCTAATCATACTTTGATGATCGACAGTGTAAGTTCTAATAGATGCTGAGGTACTACAGATTATAGTACTATACAAATGTGGGTGTATTAAGAATTAGTACCCCAAATGTTTCACCTTCTTACGATTTGGGTATTGACGGATTTCTATTTTGTGTTAACAGCTAAGAAAGGAAATAAGGAATTATTTCTGTTACCAGGATTAAAGTCTAGGAAATAAGTCCTTCTTTCTTCATATCAACAATAAGTATTGATCACAGAATAGCACGGTCAGCAACTTAAAACACCAGGTCACCAGATTTACACTTGCATTGAAAAGTCCCAGATGAAAACAGAGTGAGTGAATGGAAACAGGCTCATTGTTTCACTCCCCTCCCCCGTCCTGTTCAAAAGTGACTGCACACTAAAGAGACCCCCACAGTTCAGAGGTCACTTACAGATACAGGTTTGTTCTGACACTTTCTCCCCATGTATTTCTGCGAAAAGTATTCACAGGAAACGTCTTTTTTTCAAACAAGTAGGCCCTGTAACTTTGTATTAAATACATGCAACACATACACACTCACAAGATTATTAATATTGTTGAAAATTGAAGCAGATCACCTCTAGTAAAGAAGCTTTAAGATCCTTGAATAAAGAATTAAATATCTGGATATATATATATGTATGTATACACACACACACACACACATATATATAATATATGTAGTGATTATAGAAATAAATGCACTTTTACATATTCGATATTCTCTATTTAGCAACCTCAGCCTTCCTTAAATATATGTAACAATAAATAATTTAATACTGAATCTTGAGGGTAAGAACAGGGTTAATGCCCCATGAGACAAAATGTGAATATGGGCTATACAAAAAAAAATGTGACTGACTGAAAAAGACCAGGGGCAGCAATATAATAATAAAGTATAAAGTATCTCAAAGCTCTTTACAAAGAATGTCAAGACCTTAAAAATGATAGAGACCCCAACTGTTACAACCATCATCAGCACTTTAGAACCTGGGGAGAGAAAAACTCTGTTGTTAAGAAGCAAAGGCAGATTCAATGTGGGCGGCCATCAGCCTCGACCAGTTGGGGTGAGCAGAGAAAAATGGGAAGTAGAGGAGTGATGGAAAACTGGGGGAGGGGGAGAGGAGAGATGAGTGGAGAAGAGGGGAGTGAAATGAGGGAGAAGGGGGGAGGGGGAGAAAGACCAAGACAGATAGAGGTTTCAGCTCTGATTAGTTGCTATGAACACATTAAGAGGGAAAATTACACATGTAAAAATGTTAGGGACAATAGCGGCAAGAATTAATTCAATTGTAATAAAATAATCTGATAAAATACAAAATTTTAAATATATATTTTAAATATTTTTCTATACCTGCATTCATGCTAGATAAACTATGGACTATTTTTTAAATGATAAAAGATTTTCAAAATCTTAATCTGATAGTCCAAGAAAAGCAAAGTACTATAGAGAATGGTTATAACATTTAAGTGTTGTCTTGTATTTATCACCCTGTTACTCTGTTAGAAGTGGTTTTATTACTATGGATATTATTAGAATTTTTGGGCCTGTTAATACTGTAATTAAAAAAAACTGGACTACCCTTCATCAGTTTGTCCTTGTCCCGGCTGTCATCTATAAATCAGAACCACTCACTCTTTCCCTCCTGCGCGTCAACACGTGGTGTTTTACTTTGAAAGGGCCCTCTCGGATGTGCGCGGTGCCCTGCGGAGCAGTGACGGCGGCGGCTCGCCGATGATTCGCTTACTCGCGGCAGCAGAGAGTTTGGAGCGGGGACTGTGAAATGTGTCCGCGTCATGATGCGTGGATGATCGGCGGAGGACGGTAGAGACGCGCCGAGGTAAGAACTGCGGCCGCCCTCACTTCCATCGCGTCCTTAATGTCTTCTCTTCAACTTCGTCCAACTCGTCCTTTAAATCACACACTCTGCGCGCGTGATGGGGATGTGACAGCGGACATGTGCACGCAGAGTAAGTTTGTCCGCAGCCTCGTTCGGTATTTTCCAAACTTGACTGGGCTCAGATTGGATCACGTCGCCGCGTTGTTTGGAATAAATGTCTCTCAGATTTCAGGAGGACTCTGCCTGTCTCGCTCGCACGCACGCACGCGTTAATTCGTCGCCATGTGTCTCTATAATAAAAAAAAAAGGTACGTGAGTGCACCTGATGCGCTCTGCTGTTGCGGGACTTAAGCATGCAGCCTGCGAGCATCACTGGAGGAGCAGCTGAGCGCAAACATTACCCAGACACGCTCACGCGCCTCATCGATCACATAGTTTGATAAGTTATTTCGGGATTTTTAACTGAGTGTCTTAATTGTCTCTAATGCTTCTAATCACGGACGTGCGCAGCCTCAATGAACTAATCAGCCCTTGAAGGCGCGTGTTAATCGCAGGTCTACCTGTTGAGGGCATGATGTCTGAGAGTGTCTGAGTGTGTGTGTGTGATAGATTGAACCGTCACCTCTCAGTATGCAGACGTTATTGCAGCGACGTGACCGCCTCTCAACGAGACCCCAGACTAATCACCTGCACAGGGAAACGGTTGCTTTGCGCTCATCGACCCGTTGTCTGCCTTTGGCTCCTAATTAAAATAAATAAACATGTTGGACACGTGAATTAAAAGCACTGAAATGATCTAATGTGTCGTTTATGTTTCATAGGATATATTGATAGAGCTTGTTATTCTAGATATTTCAGTCCGTGCTGAAGGAGAGTCTAATGTGTGATCTGCATCACATTGTCAGTCAGACAGGTGCTAATGACCCCCCCCCCCCCCCCCCCCCACTCCACAGACCCACAGCCAGCTGAAGACCAGTGAACCAGGTGGACTCACTCCACAGACCCACAGCCAGCTGAAGACCAGTGAACCAGGCGGGACAGCCACACCTCATGCGTGGGCTCGGCCGAGGTCCCAGTGGAAACGGAAAACCATGGGTGTGCTCCAGCTCCACAATCCCACTCACCCCGGCACGCTTCTGCAGCGGGCCAATCAGATGCGACTGACCGGCACCCTGTGTGATGTCATCATCACGGTGGACGGCCAGGAGTTCCCGGCGCACCGCACCGTTCTGGCCTGCACCAGCAAAATGTTCGAGATTCTGTTCCACCGCAGCAGCCTGCGGTACGCCCTGGACTTCCTGTCCCCCAAGACCTTCCAGCAGATCCTGGAGTACGCCTACACGGCGTCCCTCCAGGCCACGGCCGAGGACCTGGACGACTTGCTCTACGCCGCCGAGATCCTGGAGATCGAGTACCTGGAGGAGCAGTGTCTCAAAGTGCTGGAGACCATCCAGGCAGAGGAGAGCGAGGAGGTGGCGGTGAGGAATCACAGCTCCGGAGACCACAGTGACCACAGCCGGGCCCGGCACTGGAGGCACATGCTGATGTCCAAGAAGCATTCCATTCAGGACGGACCCACACGCACCACTCCCACGGCTCTGCATCACCTGGCGCTGTACCACATGACCGACAGGAGCTCTCCTGGTCCAGAGCCCGAGGTCGCTCCTGAATCCAGCCCCAAGCTGGACGTGGAGGTCGACATGGAGAGTTCCCAGCAGCCTCAGAAGCACGAGTCGTCCCTGGATCCTGCTAGAAGTATAAAATCCGAGAGCATGCAGGTGGACGAAGCTAATAGCTGCGAGGGAAGGTCCTCCAGCGCCGGGGAGGGGAGCTGCCTGTCAGACCAGCCCAGAGACGAAGGCCCGGGGACACCACTGAGAGGCAGCGTGATCACCAGCGCTCGAGAGCTGCACACGAGCCCTGAAGACGGCGCGCAAGTGGTGGGGAACTCTCTGGACTGTTTCCCCGGGATCCCAGAGAAACATCTGCCCTCCATGTATTCTGTCCCCTCCCACCACGCCGGGGAGGGCATGGTGTCCGTTTCAGTGGCCCCGTCCCTGGGCGTGCCGCTGGACCCGAGGGCCTACAGCGGCCTGCTGCACCAGGGCTTGCTGCACAGGGAGCTCCTCAGCCGGCTGGGCCAGTTTGCAGCTGGGATGAGGCACGGGGGCCAGGCTCAAGGCCAGCAGTGTTGTGGCGAATGTGGTCTTCAGCTGCACAGCAGACAGGCCATGGAGCAGCACAGGTAACACGCACCTCACAGCAGCGCTGCAGCTCGCCGTGCATCCAGTTTAGCGCCCTATAGTTTCAGATTAGGTTCCAAAACCTAATTATCACTCACGAGAGCCAAAAGGAAAAAGGTCATAGATTTTAGTCAGTGACATTTTTCGGGGGGGGGGGGAAATACACGGCTCCGCTCACTGCTCCACATTATTTTCCTGACAAACATGTTGTGTCTAATAACAGATGTGGGGAAATTTCAAGGTGCTCGTGTGCTGCGACGAATGTAAACTCCAGCAGCAGATTGCGGCGGACACATGACTCCCAAATTCCACTGTCTCATTCCTCTGGATTTTTTGTTTTGTGAAAATACTACGAGAGCTAAAGGCTTGAAGGAGCAACAGAAAATATGTTAATTTATTCTCAGGGACACCTGTTTCACATGGCTTCACCGTGAGACGTGGCAGGAAGTTTTCACTCGGGGTCTCTGTGGCGAGGGATGTGGTATGAGGAGACTTCGGTGTATTTACAGAGCTGGTTTTTTTATAATATTCAGTTTGACTATTTGTGCAGACGTGCGCGTCTCTTCGTCTCCCAGGCTGTTTGATATGCGCTCCTTCGCATCAGCAGAGAGGAGCCTCTCAGCATGGACCCGGCTGGACGCTTCAGCTGGATGATGGATAACTTGCGCCTGTTGACTCGCTGTTGTTTTCCCTTCATTTTCCCGTTCATTATTGATGTGCTTGTCAGCTTACAAGTCATTATTTTGCACAAAACAAACCAAATAACTAAAAACTTGTTCCCATCTGATGAACGCGAAAGCAGATGCTCGTAACAGTGCGTGCTTTGCAGTGCTTGACTCATGACTAATCATCAGAAACAAGACGATCTGAGCCCAAAGTCCTAATATGCGGCGGACCCGTGATTAGGATCGCAGCCTCTCTGCGTCGGCGCCCGTGGCTGACATTTCAGCCTCGTGCCACTTTAGAGCAGTGTTGAAACCGCCCAGTGAAACGGAGCATCCTGTGGGATATTTAGTGATGCGCGTTACTCATGGAGACAGGCGGATGTCCGCGGGTTGACAGAGTTGCATTGGTGGCGCTGCTTGAGGTTGTAATGAAGTTGCTGCTGGTCTGTAACCAGGTCACTGAGCATACACCTGGTCTGCAGATTGACATTTGCAGTGTTGTTAAAATAGTCTCCTGAAATCCCCCTGAAACAGGTTCAGTCCACAAAATGAACCACTATTGTTTTGGAATTTGAAGCAAAAAGGAGAGAAATGCAATGTTAGAATGAGATAGATTGCATTTTAAAAAGGTGACGCCTCATGTGGCTGACATTACAAAAAAGTATTTACAACATTTTCAAGGTTAAATTATCTCATTCTTTAGTATGAATTAATTAATCTTTAAGAATTTAAATTATACAAATTACTTTAAGGGAAGTTGTATGGTGTTAAATATTTTGGGAGAGTGTTCTTTTATGCCAGAGAGGAGGCAGGAAATGAGGAGGAGAGGGACGAGGAATGAAATTCAACAAATGTCTCCATCTAGTTTCAAAGTAGGAATGTTGTGATTACATGGTCAGCGCCTTGACCCGAGGCAACCAGGACACCAACCCTGTATTTCTGCCTTTCATCAACAGCACACAGTGTGGAGAAAAGAGGAAATGTAGACGCCACGGTGACGTGCTTCAAAATAAAATGAATGCTCAAGTAAATTAGCATCATTGAAAGCCGGTCAAATCTTCAAACAGAATAATAAAAAAAAAAACTGACATGGCTCCAAAAGGATCATTTTTACTAAATACGGAAACATTGATTTCATGTGTGCAAAATGACATCTCTGTCTAACTGTGTGTGTCCGTGCACTCCCCTTTGTCCATTTGCTCCACTGTTAGCGGGGTGATATAAGGATAACAGTACAGATGCCTTGCATGCTTGGATGTGTGTGATATGATATGATAGGTTCTGCTGCCGGCAGAGCTTCAGCGAATCATCTTCTTTTCTCCTATTCATTGCAGGAGAAGTGTGTGTGTGTGCGTGCACGTTATTTGGGGCTGCGAGTACGTGCGTGCGTGTGTGTGTTGATGTGTGCGCCCAGTGTCTTGCAGTGCTGGCGGGTGGAGGCACGCGTATGTCTGCACTCTGAAATTAGCCAGATATCCTATTGTCTGTGTTCTTTTAGCATTCATGCGTTGTGATTCACAACTCCAAGGGCCTCTTACACTAATGATGCTGCATTCAGCGAGGGATTCTTCCCGGAATTAAAACATGCTCCTCTTGTTACGAGGACAATGATGCTTCTGGGTTTGGGAGACCTTACAGAAAAAGGCACGGAAAGAAATGAGAGGCTTTCGTTCTCATCTCCACTGTGTTCTCTGCTCTGTGTTTGTCTTTCCACAGGAGGCTGCATAACGACGAGAAGGGCCACGGCTGCGAATACTGTGGCAAACATTTCCAGGACAGCATGCGGCTAAGAATGCACATGCTGTCTCATGCAGGTACTTAATAACTCTTCTACTCGTCTCAGTGTTTGGTGCTTATGAAGCCTCTTGATAGCGCGGCCTTTCAAATGCACCTGTTCATACTAGATCCCCTCCCTCCCCTCACCGGTTAGTGCTGCTCCGAATACTTGGATCATGCCTTCTTCTCCATGCTTAGGTCTATGTACCGCTCCCTCCCCTCTCCTCTCCGTCTTTCTCTCTAGTCTCTCTCTCCGTTTGAATCGTTTCTGTGTTTTTTCGGAGACTCTGGCAGCTTGCCAGCTCTGCCCCTTCTGAGTGATGACATCATCAGCTGCCGGCAGGCCTGGGTGTTCTGCCAGTGTTCCGAAGCGTGTGTGATGGCTCGCTCGCAGATGTGTGTCCAGGAACACACTGTACCCAAATGCAGACTTAATCAGACCTGACTGCTCTCCCAGCTACTTTATCCAAAATAGAGAAAGAGGAGCAGAGGAGTGGTGGGGGTGGAGGGGTGGAGGAGGGGTAGAGGAGGAGGGGTGGATCAGGGACTAAAAATGAAACTAAAACAGAAACCTCAACTAGAATATGTGTACAGACAAGGCGAGGTCCCTTGTTCGGGAATGACATACTGCTGACAGATGAGAGAGAAGCTGCCTCTTTAAACTTCACCTGAGTCGTCCCTTTTTGTTCCCCGTCTATACCCTCCGCACAACCCTAAACACACATATTGTCTCGCATTACTCACAGACCCCGACAACGCACTTTGATTTTCAATTCGCTGTGACATCCACAACAGCAGCACCTTTAACCCAATTTGAATTTTTTGCGTAAACTCTCCCCATCCCGACGTGTCAACCCGTAATACAACACACGAAAAAAAAAAAAAGAGATATGGATCTCATTTCTTTGTCACTGTGTATTTCGGTATAGCAGCCTTAGATCCCGCTGGTTGCTAAGGAGCGAGTGCTCCACCGCTCTAATGGGCTGATTTGGTATTCAGCTCAATGCTGGCTCTTATTTTGGTATGCCAGACAAAGTGTTTTGATGGAGGACGATTGCAGCCGCGTCTGGAGACAGTTTGATGGTTTATGGATGAGAGCACACTCCGTGCCTTTGACTGCACAAGACAATGCACTATGTTCTCCTCTTCCCTTATCACACAATCTCACATAGTACAACACACCACACTGGACAGCGTCATACAACATCAGGATCTACAACGCCGCCTCAGTGGTGCTTACAGTGCTGCTTCCAACCAAGTTTTATTTTTGTGGAACTAAACACACCATCGCAGAATAAGTAACAGTTTGTTTTCAAAGGCTGTTGTTTATAGAAATGAACAAATTGGGTCTCTTTTAGTCATTGTGTGCTGCACTGGGAACAGTGGCACAGTGTCTGAGTGTAGAGGCTTCATAAGAGTTGCAAGAGGACCACATTTAGGCTGGAGCGCTCAGAGTTCCCAAAGCTTGTGGGTGTTTTAATGAGTCATTTTAACTTCATTTAAAGCCAGCTGAGCAGAAAATAGATCAGTGAATGAGCCCAGGGCCAGTATGGATCTGCAACCGATTTACATCTCTGTGAGAGCCAACCCACATCCAAACAGCTGTGTGTGTGTGTGTGTGTGTGTGTGCAGGTGTGAGATGAGTGCTGAAATGGGATTGTTTCTGCGAGCTCTCTGCATACTTGTCTCTTTCATGTCTTCATCAGAATAGACAAGGGCATTCCAAAGGTGAACTGGGAACTGTAGTTACAGTGCATGCAATGGGATTTGGGGTGTTGACTCTGAAGTGTTTTTTTTGATAAAGGGATGTGCCGCAGGCGGGAAGCGTCTGCTGTACAGAGAACACCCAGTCCTTCTGTGGCCTCTCAGGCAGACAGTCTGCTCACTGTTCACAGACTGATAACAGGGCACGGTAAATAAAACTCTTCAGCACGGCTTTTTTGTCGACAAGAAGGGCCGTTGCACCCTGTCTGGTGCTTTTGTTTGTCCTGAGTTGTGTTTTTATGCCGCTTCCCTCTCCTCCATTGTACTCTGCACGGTCGCTTCCTTGTGTTAACACCTGAAAAGCACAAGTGTGTGACAAGGAAGTCTCTACACTGGCTTCTGAAATGAGGCGCCTTTGTTTCCCCTCTTGTTGCTTTTTCCAGTTCTATCTTTCAGCGCTAAATGAACTGACTTTACTCTATAATTACAAGCGCATGTGTTTGTGTTGACGTCTGATACATTTCTCATGCGTTTGATTTACAGCTCCTGCAGAGGCGCTGGTGTGTGATCAGTGTGGAGCGACGTTCTCCTCAGAGGATGCTCTGGAAGCCCACAGGCAAACACACACAGGTACTGAACAAACGTGTGCATGCCCTAACACTTCCACAAATCAGGTTTAACCTGGACAGCGTGCACGGAGCTGTTGAATAAGCCTTCACTTGTGACCGTGGCTCTAAACTTGCTTGTCATGCTGGCTGGGTTAAACTGTTCCTGTCATGATGCTCCATAATTTATCAACAGGGAGGTGGGAGGCACTCTCACATATCACCCACTAATATCTCTTGGCATCCAGACCCTCTGCATTCCACTCGGCCACAGCCAAAGCATTACCGCACCAGCGTTACCGTTTCACAGACATGCTATCCTCACCTGCTGCTGAGTTATTTACTTTACACCGACACACTCAACATGATGAGCACCTTTTGTCTTTTCCAGTTTCCCTCACATGAACTAAATGTGCCTGCTCCGGAGAGCACCTGCCATTAACAGTTGGCTCTTAGATGAGTCCAAATGTTTTGGGTTTTTTTTTTTTTTCCTTAAAGTTGTGTTTCTTTGGCTAAGTGGCCCTGCACAAACCTGGAATGGTGAGTGGTGCTTTGCAGCCTGGGCTTTTACGCTTTGGATCAACCTTCAGGAGGGGCTGAAATCATTTTCATCTTTAAAAATCAATTCAGCAAACAAAGAAGCAGAGGAGAGCTGCACTTTCTAAATCTGTTAGAAAGTGTTAGAAAACGTTATATATTTAATAATAGAAGAGGGAAAATTAGGTGTATTACCAATGAAGTCCTAAAATCAGAGGCAAGCTGAAGAACAGTAATTTATACTTTTAGTGGTAAACTATAAGCATTACATGATTTAGGAGTGTTGTTACTTTTAGTTCTACTAATATATAAGTTGTCACTAATGACTTTATTAATGGGTCGACATTAATCAGGCATCAACAGACAAAGTCCATTAAAACAAACATGCTGCTTGGCGTGTCTGCATCGTAGCAGGATTTTTTTTTTATTATTATTTGCACGGTGTATTATAATTGTCAAACAATTCATGAGTAAATAAAAACATTGTATTAATAAATATATTTTATTTCTAGGTTAAAATGTATTAATGCACCTTAAAGAATTAGCTAAATAATTGATTAAGATAATAGAACATTTTGCAAGTATGTAATAATCAATGATTATAATTAGGTAGTGTTAACTTGGCAAAGAGTGCTACTCTCATTTGTCAATCTCAACATTGCTAGATTCTTTGATTTTTTTTTTTTTTTTTGCTGTATCTGTAACAGATACTGAGACCAAGTAATAAATAAAGATAAGAATAGGCCCATGAAATTGATAATATAAATAATAGTTATGTTGCATCTTATGTTAAAATGAACTGAAACTAAATGACCCAGTTTTTCAACTAAATACATTTAAAATAGAATATCAGCGGAGTGAAAAAATAAGGCCACAGCCTGGATAGCGCCACACTCCGACAGTTTAATATTGGGCCTAAAAGCACTGATGACCGCCATCATTGCTAAAACTGTTATTGACAAACTATAAAGCCTTTCATACGGTAAGCACGCCTCAGTGGTGAGTATTATCCTATTAGCTTGTAGCGACACAGTTAGCACCACGCGTTGACACAAGCCTCTAACTGTGAAAAGCAGTGGTATTGTTGTCAGACTGTACATATGCCCCATAGTGTCTGAATCCACACCTTTTCTGCGACTGTCAGAGAAAGGTGATAACCCTCTCAGGAGCACTGGCATGTAACTGTAACTCCAGGTGGCACACACAGTATGAATACTTAATGGAAATGGACATGGAGGGGTGTTAGCGATGCCCAGAAGTTTCTACCCTTATCTACCCAACTTGTAAACACCCAGGGCTCAGTTTCAGCTTGGCACTGAATCCAGAGCAGGGTACAGGAGGGCATTACTCCCTCAGTTTGTCATGATCTCAGCTCGGCCCGCTGTGACGCGTGACCCTTTTTACTGACTCTCGCCGGCTCTCTCACGGCCCATGACATGAGCAACAGGTAATTCAATCAGCTGTGTTGATGTGGTGTGTGGTGGTGGGGTTGGGATTATGACATTGCTCCAACTCCAATTTAATGCAAATCACCTGGATTTTATTTCTCCCAAACACACACACGTGATCTTCCAGTATGCTGTTTAATGCCAGTGGTGCAGTCATGGCTTTAATTTGCCATGTGGCATAACCAGTGAGCCAAATGACTTTCCTCTTAGCCGATTAACACTTGTCAGACCTCAGCAGCTGCAGCACTGCTGTCTACCTCCTCTAGAGGGGAAATAATACCACTTCTGGGAGACTTTACTCCGAAGCAATTTGGCAACACTGGCTGCAGGAGCAGTTTACAGTGAAAGTGCATTTAGCTGTTTTGATATGTCAGAGGTGAATGGCCGTGGGTAGCCAAAGTCAGAGAGATCAAAGTGAGAGGTGGGGGTGGGCCGTGAGACGGGAGGGGACGGGGGCTGGGAGGGGGTATGTGAGGACTTCCTGAGGGCAAGAGGATTGCTGCTGGTGTTGGATGCCAGGACTGAGAGGAAAACAACATCATGTGCTGCAGTTTACTCCTCACCACAGCACTGTCATAGTCTCCTCTGACCTACTTGTCAGAGCCCAAAATAAAAGAATGGATCTGTCTCTGAATTGCTCTCACAACAAAGGGGTTTGTTTCATCAGAGCAAGTTAAGGCTCTGGGGCAACAAGCTTTCAGTACTGGAAAACCCAGGACTGTGGCTTATCTGCAGCGAGCACAGAAATGAACTATATATCCCTCAGCCCACACCGGATCACCATTTTGCCACCTGGCTTTCAAGGCGAAGGCTCCTATGGCCTTTTCCTTGAAGAAGCTGCCTTTGTGTACTCACAGCAGCTGCAGCGTTTCCACGCGTTACGAGCTGCCTCATCAAGTGAATATTATTACTTTCTGTCCAGGCCCTAATTAAACAGTGCTGGCGTCCATTCAGATACAGCTCACGCCTTATAACACAGCTCTCTTAATGCAGACCTTTTCACTCGCATAACTGACCGGCCGTCATCACCATGCACCCCTCAGTTAATACCAAGCTATAATACGAACAAGGCTTTAACTGGATTGAACTGTGCGCCGTGTGGCCAATATTTATTTTCAGCGGCCATCATGACACGCACGGCCCTGGGATGCCCAGTCCTTTCATGCAAAGACAGACGCAGAAGGTGGAGAAAATACAGCAAACATTCTAGGAATCGAGGTGAATGAAACGGTGCGTGACCTCAATGAACGGGTCCGTGGAATGGTGGTTAAACACGAGCAACGGATCTCTTGTTGCATTAATTATTGAGTCGGTTGTTCTTCACTCGGGTAGATTAGCAGCCTGCCGATGAGCGCCCGGGGTCGTTTAAGGTACTGTAGTATTTGTGTATGTGCTCACGCCGCCGCATGAACACAGTGATGTGAATGCACAGGGTTATGTGAGGTCTAGCACATAATGCAGCCTGCATGACTGTGTATGTTTAACAGATATCAATGAGCCAGCAGACAGTGAGCACACTGAACGGGCACTCTGCACGGCCTTAGGAAATTGTGTGGAGTGTCTGTAAATTGCATATTCAACCAGATCGACATGATCTCCCATAATGTAATTTGGGAATTCTCCCCGAAATTCAATGTTCTTATCGCGGCAGGGTATTTTTTTTCCCCAATTTCATCTACTGACATAAGTACTTCAACAGATCAGCTCTTAAGGTGTTAAATTAATGCATATAATTTGCATTATAATCACGAATAGTAAATATTTTGGATTCTTTAGAGTTGAGCATTATTTAAAGAATAATTCTTCACAAATCAATCAGTGTAACTGGTGGCCGGGGGACACCCAAGTTAAGATTAACACAGAGGAAATTATACAGATTTGCGGGCGTCACTGAATACAATCTCTTGTCCAATTTGCAGTGGGGTTTACTCCCAGATTCTCAGGGTGGGAAAACTTTTGTTTGCAGCTTGAAAAGAAACAGGCTGCGCTTATTTGTGAATGAAGGGATTAGCTTGAACACTTCACCCCAACAAGGACCATGATCCTATCTGGTTGCCTAGACACATGGTTTTGTTTCTTAGGCAGCGTGAGAGCCTGGCCGGCTCCCACCTCAGTTGGAGTGAATAAGTGGCAGATGCATGAGGGCAGACCATGTTAAATCACATGAGCATACAGGTCCGCTTGTGCAGATATGCTGAAATAGCATAAAAACATCAAACTGTCCAGAACTACAAACCTAATTGTGCCCGAGACAATCAGCAGTAAATGTTTATGTTTTCTGCCTCATAGCAGAATTGCTGCAAAGTAAATCATTATTCCCACTGTTAAGGCTCTCTCCCACTAAACACAATGCTCAGTCAACTCTCAAGCCTTTGACGAACACCATTGATTACATGGTATTTACCCCATTGAGGGCCAAGGGTCAGGGGGTCATCCTCTGCCTTAAAACTAAAATCCCAGGCCCATTGTCTGGTTGAGGGTGAGAAAGCAGGGGGCAATGAAAACCAACTTTAGGGCTTATTCTCTCATAAAGAAGCTCCTCCGCACTTATTACCAAAGCTTACTGGAAAACTCCACAACTGCAAATCCTTTTTGTTTGAAAAGTTAACAGAGCACAGCGAGGAGAAATGCCACCGCTAACGCATAAACACTTCCTCGCCTCCGAAGGTTGTTGTTTACACTTCAAGATATTATTTGTTATTTTTATTTTCGGCGTCAGTTGCGAAGGAGGAAATCTAAAACGACTGCGGAGCTGTCGTCTGCGAGTGTCAACCTGAGATCAAGAGTGAGAATCTTGTGACAGAATGTTTGTCATATTTCATTTCTCAAGTTTCAGGATTGTTGGTGACAGAGGGATCAGGATATATACATCTGTGAGCATCTGCGAGCGTGTCAGGGAGTAACGGTTTACCTCCTCAAACAATACGGGATTGTTAAACTTTTACAGCAGCCAGAACAAAGTATGCTGGCTGCACAGAAACAGCCATTTACAATACATGATTGTTAATAATGAGAGTGGAAAGAGGATAATTAAGGGAGCTTTGAAGTAACAACAAGGTGGATAATGTGTTTTTCAGTAGGTTGAGGGCTCAGCTCTGCCTCGCCTGCAGCTAAACTAACCTGGACACATTGGAACAGAAAGCACTCCCCCTGCTGGCTGCAGCGAGTATTACCAGCAGGTCTAGTTAAAGTGAATCAAGGATGAACATCACAGGTCATGCACAGACTGCTTTTTTGTTCCTCTTTAATGTCTTTAGCCATTTTTAGATAGATCATTATCCAGACTGCAGTGTTGCACTATGCAGAGTGAACTGGCTTTAGTTGGGAATGACTCAGGCAGAAAGTGAAGCTAGTTACACAGTGAAAGGATTTCCTGTATGGCCAGCAGATGGGGGATGGGGACGGGGGGGGGGGATGGAGGCGTTGAGAATGGAGTTGTCTTTTGTTTTCAACTAAAATATTGTGATACGTGGGTGAGAAAAGGCTGTGGTCATTAGGCGACAGCATAAAGACAGGGATTGTGGGAGTTGCGAGAGTAGCCTATGACTAATGGGCTTGGTCAATGAGGGCCTGAACCTTATTGTGTAACCTTTGTGCAAAAGTCCACAGGATAAAGCCTCTGAACAGGTGCAGCTCTCTCTCTCGCGGATCACCTCCCTGCAGGATTGTTAAGATCAGGGAATGTCTTTCATCCCGCCCCCTTTCTGTTAATGATTACGAATGGCCATTTTTTTGGGGGGAGGGGGATTTTTAAAAACTAGATTCCAAAAGAAAGCACTATAATTTCTGGTTGTGTGCATCTTTGCCAGAATGTACTTATCTCTGAAACGTTAAGTCTAAAATAGTGTCTTTGTTTGAGCAAATAGCTATGTGTGGATTAGTCAACAACAGACAATGAAGGGTTCTGATTTAGTCCTGAAATGTGAATTTGCTTGATTCGTTTCTTTTTTCTCTCTACTTTGAACAGGCTTGTCTGTTAACTTGATTGAACCTAAACCAAGTGTCTTCCCTCTTAGTATGAGTGTGCTGTATCCCCTTCCCTGCGTTAATTCCAATTTAATTGCCAGTTGCCTCAAGGCACTTCAATAACAGTAACAAATGATTTGATTTAGTGGACCTCATCAGACTGCATTTTAAATGCGACACAGCAACCCCACTTGAATTCCAATGAAGTGCTGGCACAGTCCTCTGTTTACTAATGATCCTCCGCTGGAGATGTCTGATTGAATCCGAGTCAGGAGCAATGGGACCTGCTAGCATTGTAAATGATCTGCAACCTGAGCAGACAGAGAAATAAGGACCTCATAATCTCACATTAAAGCCTCACACTTCGGGACATGTGCATTGTGTCCAAAACGCAGCTGATTAACCGGTCTTACATCCCGTATGCATTTGCGGATCAGACAAACACACACACACACGGTCAACACTTGATCTACAGGCTGTGTATGCAGGCACTCAAATCCATTCTGGCATTCACAGCCTGTAGATCAAGTGTTGACTATATGACAGCCAATGGATCTTCTTCACACAGCCATTTTGACTTAAACTACCCCACCAGCGACTCCCTATCTGTATTCCTCTCCACACTCTGTGCAACAGGAAAGCAGCCCCAAAGAGATGCCAGGTCACACACAGGATTAAACTGGATTGTGTTTTTTCCTGCAGTCCTGCCTTTAATGGCTTGATATCACTACTTAACATTCTGCACAGAGCACATGGTGTAGGCATCATTTAGGGTGGAGCTACTATCAGCCGCTCTTTGAGCACAGAGACAGAGGACTTCACAGACTGGAGCTGACTCCTGATGGGGAATGAAGAGAATAATTACACATCTAACACACCGGGAAGGAGCCATTGATTGCGTGATTGGCATGCTGTGCATTGTGTGGGAAATTCTTAAAGAAAACAATGACTTTCATGGTTTAAAATAGAATGTATAAAGACTCACAGTTGAAAGTGCCTCTGGGCTTTTAGGGGAGTTGGTTTAGGTAGAGGCACTCGCTCTTTGAAAGAAGCTTTTCCCTCAGAGGACTCACACAAAGTTGAAGTGACCCAGTTTCCCCACTTAAGGCCCTGTCTGTGTATGGTACTGAAATAACTGTGCGTCTGTGTCTTGTGCGTTCTCCAGGGACTGACATGGCAGTGTTCTGTCTGCTGTGTGCAAAGCGCTTCCAGACCCAGAAGGCCCTGCAGCAGCACATGGAGGTCCACGCAGGCATGCACAGCTACATCTGTAGCCACTGCGAGCGCCCCTTCCCCAGCCACACCACCCTCAAAAGACACTTGCGATCGCATACGGGTAAGACACGGATCGTTTGCACCGTAATCGCCGTCTGCGGCGATATCTCCTGTCCCGAAACATAAACATTTGCTTGTGACACGCATGCACACGTTGAGAAACAGAGGAAGATGGAGGTGTTTATTTTTGTATTTGGGTTGATTTCCTTAGGTTGTTGGCTTTGAGGTTTAACTCAATTTGCATGCATCCTCTCCCACCCTCCTTTTTCCTTCTCTATAAGATGACTCACCTCTCTGATGACAGCACTGTACCGTTATGGCCGGTGCATATTTTGGGCAATTTCATCCTGTTTATATTTTGGGTTCTTAGACAGCCTTTGGGCTTCTGCAATTCACGGCTGTCAGTTCTAGTGTGGTTCACCCAAAATGATAGAGGAAACCCAAATAAATATTGAAGGAAAAGCAAATGGAAATGACTCGTCTGTGTGTTCTACCGAGGGTGAGTCTTAGTGCCGCAGGAGACAGAGAGATATTTACTGAAAAGATGTCCCCCTTTCTTCTTTTACCTTAAATAACACTCCCAGCTGTCAGGATGGCTTGATGTCTAGACAGGAGAAATACATAATTGATGTGAAGAGACAGAAGTGAAGGGAGTTTTGGCCATGGCAGCGCATCTTGTTTGTATGCCATTCTGCTTGGAAGTAACATTTTGTAAATGTCATCTGCTCCATAGTGGGGTGGGGGATTGGGGAGATTCGGCCTGTAATGAGGAGAGCAATGTATCCTCTGACTTGGCTGTTGCTGTGGACACTGAGATAATGAGGCACATAGGTCATTGGAGATGAGTCAAACCCTCAGCCTAGGAGAGAAATAGATTAACTACAGTATAGAGAACAGAGCAGCCCATGCCCGGGGGGCTTTTATTAGCTATTAGCAGACAGCCAAAAGGAGCGTCTCGAGTCGTAACATTAGCGACGTCTGAAAGCAATTTATTTCCCTGTTTGATATGCATGTGCACAAAGGGTCGTGTGACTATTTGACCTATGCAGCTACATATGTGCCACGCCATGCCGTGCCAGGGATAGTGTCGGCCTTTAATGCTCGTCACGATCATGGGCTGAGCTGGCTGTTGTGACACAACTGTGTTTTCAGGCGATCACCCGTTTGAGTGTGAATTCTGCGGGAGCTGTTTCAGAGACGATGGCACGCTGAGGGGCCATAAACGCATCCACACAGGAGAGAAGCCTTACGAGTGCAACGGCTGCGGGAAAAGGTTCAGCCTCAAACACCAGCTGGAGACTCACTACCGTGTACATACAGGTACGAGATCCGAAGCATGCACAAACCATATAGGAGTCTCTCTGTCATGCCACTGCTATCAGGTTGATTTTCTTGGCAGTTCAAATTAAAAGGACACATAGAATCTTCCTCACCACACTCGATCAACAGATTAATCCTGTGAAAGGACAAATAATCAATCGACTCTCATAACAAGTACTGTCTTTATAGCCAAAGCTTGATATCTGAGTCCTCAGAGCCACAGACCTCATTGTTTGACAAAAACACATCAAAGAGCTGCACTGTTGCACTGGGTTACATGTTTCATCATTAATATGAACACAGCCAATGGAGTTTATTTTGACTCAGTGCCACAGACACTGTCCTCAGTTGTAAACCAAGGGTGCTTTAAGGTGCGGCAGAAAATGAGCCTGCCTGAGATAAATTAGGAAATTGATTGAATCCTTTTTTACAAAACACATTTATCATATTTTGGTACTATTTTCTTGACAAAAGATGAAATGTATTGTATGTAATGTATTTGCACATCCAACAAAGAACTGTTGTTTATTGTGTTTGGTTAAAAAGGGAAGCTTCTTTTCTTTTCTTTTTTTTTCTAGACTCTGAGGCGCAATACAGCAAAATCTAATCACAGAATCTTGATGAATTAGCAGCATTTAAGATTTTTAACTGAAGAACATGATTTTGATTAGCGTGTGTTATAACATCATTTAAATGTGCAAATTTACCTTCAGATTATTTTATTCACTGCCTTCACTGATCTTAGAGGTCAAAGAGAAAGGCATTTGAGGTGGAGGACACTGACTAATATCTATTGTGACAAACTGCTATCAGTTCAATCACTGCATGCACACATGTGCGCGCACACACACACACACACACACACAGTACAAGGGGACTGAAATAGAAGAGGATAGTGTTTCACCTCACAGGCCTCTGGCTCTATCTCGAAGGGTAAATGATGTATTGCTGAATTTCTCAGGTGAGAAGCCATTCGAGTGTAAGCTGTGTCACCAGCGGTCCAGAGACTACTCTGCTATGATCAAGCACCTGCGCACGCACAACGGCGCGTCTCCGTACCAGTGCACCATCTGCCAGGACTTCTGCCCGAGCCTGGCCGCCATGCAGAAGCACATGAAGGGCCACAAACCTGAGGATGTGCCCGCAGACTGGAGGATAGAAAAGACTTATCTGTATGTCTGTTATGTCTGAGCAGGCCTTGGACCCAATGCACAGTGTGACACACTCACAGGCACGCACGCACACACACACACACACACACACACACACACACACAGGCACACACATTGGGCAAGAACCTTCAAAATGTTAATGTTGCAGATTTTTAAATCTGATTGTTTTTTGGCTAAACTGAAAAATGCATTGTGAGAAGTTAGCGATGTGGGAGATAAATGTTGTGCACCTGACATGCGAGCATGAACACAAATGTGTCTACACACCAGGGCTCCTAATAATGAGCTGTTTCCTCAGCAATTTGATTATTTTTACCAAGAGGTGAGGAAACACCAAACAAAATATTAACTAATAATCAAATAAAAATAAGTTAGTCCAAAGATACATTTACAGTAAATAAAAACCCAAATCATTAGTTTTTAAGAAGATGGAAAATGTTTGCCCCCCCCGACAAAAAAAAAAAATTCAAAAAATCCAAGAGTGAGATAGCAGCCGTTTGAGAATCGACAGTTTCCTGAAGACTACACTGATACAGACACGCGTTTCTTTCTCTCACATATAATAAACAACTATCTCTAATGGATCCACTGTGGTTAAAATCAATGCCACAATGGCTGTGACAGCCGACTCGTCTGTAGCAGGAGCGTTTGGATTGATTGCTAAACCGTGAGGCAGCACAAGTCATTTTCTATGATTGTGCAGTAGATGTTGAAAATAATTCCACGAAGGCTTGATTGGCTGAACTTAGCAACACTTTCCCTCCTAATTTCCTGTGACTACTCTACTTTTTTTTGTCTTCTTGTCTGCTGTTGGTTTTTTATTTTGTTTGAGTTGTTTATTTTTTAATTTTTTGCATGTTTTACTTGAATGGCTGCCACGTTTGACCTCATAAGCTTGATCTCTTTAATTGCCTTGTCTTTCTTGCAGTGGGTGTTATTGTTCCGAGGTAACTGGCTCACAGTGTGAGTTTCTCTTGCAATGTAACAGGTTTTGCTATTTATATGTTGTTTATTTGTTACCAAATATGTGCTGGTTTTCATCGCGCAGTCGGCGTCTCTTGGGATGACTTCTAGTAGAGTGAGCTCTACCTCTCCTCACTTTTCACCGTTTGTTTTTCGAACCTACTGCAACTTAATCATCCACTCTTACGTTTTGAGTTTTCTAACAAATAAAATCATATTTTAAATGGTCAAGACAACGTGTAAAAAATGCGAAGAGCCTCAACGCGGCTTTTATGTGTAGTTTTTTAATCATTAATGATATATAGATGTCTTATAAAAACCACAGATTCTGAATTTTCTTGAAGAAAAGATAAAAAGTTGTTTTTTTTACAAAACATGAAAAGAAAATTCTGACATTGAATCACTATGAGCAGGTTATTGTCAGTCGTAGTGTAGCTGTAATGTACAAACTGTCATGGTATGTTATTCCCTTATGTGAGCCTAGCACAGGCCTTATAGAATTAAACATGTTGTATTTTTGTATTACAGTAATTTGCTATTTGTTTACATTTGGTATGATTTGAGAAACATCTTAAAGTGTGCGTTTTATAAGTCTCTGATTTGATTAAGATCCCTCCCTTGTGCCTCTTTTATAAGTAGAGCATCGATGTGCTTGAGTACATGGGTCTGTGCTGTTGGTAGTTGTTTCTGGGTGTTTGTTAATTGTTACTTAATTAAAGATAGACTGCCATGTAGATCCACTCTGTCTGAACATTGCAACTGGAAGCAACATAGCGTGATAGTGGCCGATACTCTGATGCAAGTTCCAAGCAATTTGGATGGAGCAGTACACGCGTGTCTCAAATGGTTTCCTTCAAAGTGACAATGGACTGAGATCTTTGAATGAAAACAGTGTGCATAGCAAATCCTGGCGTCATGTGGGCATTACCGATGCCTTCTTAAGTAGCCACCAACACTCAGTGCCATGAAAACACACATTCACTGTATCTACTCTACATGAACATGCACTATAAATGGATTTCTTCGGTGGACCAAAAGAAATAGAGCACTTTTGTTCGAAAATTGTTTTTTTCTTTGATCTTTCTATGTTGTGATAATGCAGATGTCCTTTTATTTGATGTGTCCTAGAAGGATGTGATTAGCATTGTTTAGATTATGTCAATGTCTGTCTACCTCAGGGCCAGATCAAAGCTCGACCTGGTATCCAATCAGGGTTGTTCTTCTTGCCATGTGTGCAGTAAAATCCCTCTCCATTACAGCTTTGTAACACAGTGTGTGAAAGTGTTTTCTCAGTGTGGATTCAGGCACAAACTCTGTATGCGTCAGTGTTCAGTGGCATGGTATAAAAAAAAAATAAATAAAACAATTTACTATTTTATGCATCTTGTCTCATTTGCTACTGTGCCATCTGATGAGCTCCCACAGCCTCATCATCGACACCCATCGATGGGTTAGCACAATTGATAACAACAAAGTAAGCACTATTTTTTATATAACTTCTTACAGAATGATGGATTACACTTCCTTCCACTATTCAGAAACAAAGACGAAAATACACACAAACACTGCCATCTGGTGACAAGGATGTCATTTGAAGTCTGGGCAGCAAAACATTAAGACGATTTCACTAATTATGGAAATGTTCATTTGATCAATATCACTACAACAAAAAGTCCAAGTCTACTTTTAAAATGTGTTGCATCTTGAATTCAAACCACAACCTTCACCCAGGAGTAAATGTGTGTAATAACGTGACATTTATCTCGGTGACCGGTACTGACACATTTTATGTTGCTATAATTTTTGTCCATGTTATTAATGAGAAATACCTAAGATGAAACAAACCATTGTTGAAAAAATATTTGACACTGACCTTTTAATGTTGTCGAAAAACAGAGGAGACATGATTTATGAGTTATCCTGCGGACAGCCACCAGGGGGCAATCCAGGCATTTTAGCATTACCTATGGGGAGGCATCTCAGTCAGTGGTTTAAACCATTTACTATCAACTGTTTCACCCTTTAATTCTAACAATTAACCTATGGTTTATCCAATGTATTTAAACCATCTTTACACATTACTTATAAACTGTTAATTCATTCCCTTCAGATGAGTGCTGGGGCTTCCCTGCTGGCATGCTAAAGATATTTTTCAAATGAATTTAAGCATCACATGCAGAAGTTAGCTTCAAAAAAAATCCCCAGGGCTCTCGCATCCCTTAGGGCATCAGTGCAGTCTCCACAGCCAGCGGCCTGAATTCAACCTCTACATTTCACTTTTACAGCTCTGCAGTAGCTCTGCCCGTCATCGGGACAAAGCCAATGCCACTGATCCCTCTTAACGGTTTATTGGCTGCTGCCACAAACATTCACAATCTCAAGCTGTTTATAGAGTTTCTGTGTCATCTGGGCTTCTTGTAAACAGCTGGAGTCACTCCAGGCTCAGCGGTGACCCCTGATGGCACTCTGCCAGAGCCACAGCTGGCCTGGGTTTCATTCCAGATGTGGAAGGCGTTACGGATCGGTATCTCAGGTCTGCCACTGCTTTCTGCACAGCACTTTGAAAAGCGTGACCTCTTAAATTCAACTATTGCCAGCATTTACTGTACATTCCATCTTTGGTATTTCGTTAGTTTGTTCAGCCAATGCCTTCTGAATTTAACAGGTTATTGTGCTTCTTTTCTAACCTCGTCATTAAGTATAAGCTGAGTATGCTGTGAATGTTTAATAATCTATTATGCTTTCCAACTGTACGACTTCAACCCCCTCAGCTAAATTCCAGTCTGCCGTGTTTATAGTTTGTCTTTACAATAATTACGCACTCTTGTCTTCTAATGCTTCAAATCACTCCCTCTCACCACAGGAATAATTGAAGATTCATTTCAGGTACAATATGCGACTCTGCTCACGCTGACCCACAAAACCTACGTCCAACAGCGTAATCATTGTAAATTAGACTTTTAGTCTGCTGATGCCCAGAAGGAGACCGTGTGGAATCTCAGGTCAGCGCTCGAACACTTTAGTATTTATACCAGCAGAGCATTGAACTGTGGTTTTGTGCCTCAGGGTTTAGTAAACTCAAGGGTCAGGGTTTACAGAGTGATAAACAGGAACACAAATCTGACTGCTTTTCTTGTGAAATGCTAGATCATTTGTGTCTCTAAAATGTACTACATGTAAATCTTTGCTTTAAGAGCTAACGCTGTACAGAAGTGATTAACTGTTGACAAGTGGATTTCAATTTGAAGTCATAAACCATCATGACTGGGAATCCTTGAAATAACCAGTACAGAACAGCACATGAACAGAGGTTCATAAATTAGAAGAGCGATGGCAAATGGGGAAAAATGAATTCCATCAAACTGCAATTTCAGGGGAGAAAACCCTGTCTGATTCACTTTGGAACTGTTTGTGTTAAAATGCATTGTGAAATAAATTAACATCAGACATTATCCATTGAGTTGGATCTCTTTTATTGTCCAATTACAGCCCATGCATAATGTGATTTATTGTTCATTGCTCAGTTTGTTGTGATTGCCTGAAATAATTTTAATGGGCATCATAATCTGAGAGTTGAATGGCGTAACTGTTGTGTGTTGACCACTGAAGCTTATGGAGGTTGAGTGCCTTGCTCAGGGGCATTAAGACAGTGGACATAATTCAAACAAATGGTCAAAAGCACTTTCCTTTGTACATTTAGGATATTATATATATAAAAAAAGAGAATATAGGTTTGAAGTACCCATGTGATGTACATCTCTGCAAACCCTCCACCTCAGTCCAGCCACACAGATTGAGTGGGAGCTGGCGTTAATGTAATCTCCTCTGTTTAATTAGAGCAAGCGTGGTGGGCAGCTAAAGCAAACCACATTACCCACCATCTGGTGGGGAGCAGCTCTGCTCTTATTCACCCTCACTATCATTAGCCTCTACAAGACAAGACACAAACACATACATGACAGCTATTTATTCATCCTGCCACTTCCAATACAGCCACGACTGTAAACCATTTAGAGACCGTGACAAAGCCACTCCCCCATTTAGGCTTGTCACGAATCCATTGTGCTGAAATTACAATATACCGCACAACAAAACGGTTGTGGAAAACCTACAAAAGCTGCAGACTGTACCTGATAATTCATCTCCACTTTGTGACCCAAGACACAATAGTGTTCACTGAATTTACTGAAACCTGAATGAACAATAAATCACCATGCATTTTGTATTTCAAACTTCAGGACAAACATGACATTTACACCTAAATTAAACCAGATTTCACTGTGACCTGTGGCAAAGCCTAAACTGACACAATCCCTTACACCAGTAGAGGGCAGTATGCTACCACAGCTGATATGCAGATCAGATGGTATGAGTGTCTGGAGCTCAAAGGATTTACTGCTCCATGGAAGGCAGAGCTCACTGGCAGCCAGCACAGTAACACAATCATTGAATCTCGCAGAGTGAACCTGGCAGTGTGTGTGTGTGTGTGTGTGTGTGTGTGTGTGTGTGTGTGTGTGTGTGTGTGTGTGTGTGTGTGTGTGTGTGTGTGTGTGTGTGTGTGTTTGTGTGTTTGTGTGTTTGTTTTAACTTCTTGAACACACCACTGGGTCACGACTCTGAAAACACAACAACCTCCTTCATGCTTTGAGGAAGTCAAAGGTCCAATCAGACAATAAATTTTACAAAACATAAGAGTTTAGATAAAAATCTCATAGTCTTGTTTTTGGGCTGTTTTTTTATTGCCCTCTCAGACGTATGAGGTACAGTTATTGATTCAGACCCTTTGACTGCTCCATTTGGGGTGAACCAGCCAGGCAGTAGTTGAGGCTTTTTTCCACACTGCCGGCTCAATAACAGATTCTCCTCACATGGGAAAACTCTGCTGCCAACGTCTCATAAATTCTGGCTGGAAGTCGTAATGACAGAGATCAAACAGCAAAATTATCACCACCTGAAGCTGGACCAGGAAACTATTCCTTAAAACCTGTCCTATCTCTGAAGTGGAACAAATCCCAATCGCTGTGCAACACAACAATCCTGCTCATGTGTGATGGTGGATCTGTGAGGCTGGTTGGTTTGCTTGGTGAACAGCTTACAAGTGCAAACAAGCCTTTAAGCAAGAGATGTTTAAATACAGCCCCTGTAAATTGCATTTATACTGTATTAAAAACAGCCTGTAGCTTTGTTTTACTCTGGACTCCAAATCAGATCAAAAAAATATTTGTATCATTCCTTACATTTTTATTTTAATCAATATCAACCGATAAGATATTTTCTGGGCTTCTCACCCAGCCCTCACTTGCAATAATTATGATGGCAAAAAATGATTCACTGAGTGTCCTACAAGCTTCAGTTCTTATCATCAATCAATCAGTTCTTCCTTCTTTAATTCAGTTTAATACCAGCTTAAAGGAACATAATATGAAATATCATAGGTAGTGTATGAAGAAGTCCTTGAAGTCATCAGACTGCAGTGGGACTACATGAGACAAAAATCCTTCCTCCACCTCTGGATTTGATTGTGTGTTTGCTCTCAATGGGCACTCCACAATCTAATGGCTGCCTCTTCACAGAGGTCACAGCCAGAAACGTCAACAACACAACTGATGACGATCTGAAACATCAATAAATCTGTTTCAAATGCATTGGTGGGGTGGAACTCCAACACAGACAAATGCTGGCCAGAAGTTAAAACAAAGCTTTCCTCTTTTATGTTGTTCAGGGTTTGGACAGAGGGGCTTGTGTTCTAATGGCCCAGATAAAAGTGGAGCCGATCAAATCTCAACACAGCAGACAAGGAAAGCGTTTCCTCCCCCAGAGCAGAGAGACACAGATACAGCTCCATCTGAGCTGCAGCCAGCCGCTTCAGAGTGGAGCCTCAGACTGTGCAACAGAATAAATGAATGAAAGTAGTCCACACCAGGAAGCCTGGGACAACCCGACCCCCCACTGTGGTTGCAAAGAGAGACTGACTCATGAATCTAAATGTCTTATCAAAACATGAATATCAGCCAAAACGTGGCAGTTACTCATTGAATATATTTACTAGTGATATCGATAGTTTAGTGAGCCGGACAGATTCTGTCTGATAATATGAACTGATGCGTTAGAGAGGTTAAACATCATGCCTCGAGCAAGCTTGGCGAGGAACTTCTAACACACGTGAGTAATGCTCCAAAGATTTCTTTATTCATGAACTATGTATATATTTATTTCTATTTCTACTGATCAACATAAACTACATTGGTTTTAGTTAATCTGCAGTAATACACCACAGAGGTGCGTAAAATACATGAATGAATTTTCATATCGATTCTTTGTCTGTTTGTTAGTTGACTGATTCAAATCATGACGCACAAAAGAAAACAATATAAAAACCTGGTAAAACAGATTTAAAATACAAAGCTAGGTTGTCAATTTCATAATTCAGGACTATAAAAAAATTATCATTGGAAGATAAAACACAAATCTGGAAAAGTGAAATATAAATGATTCATCTTCCTCAGATGAGTCCAGCTAATGGCAGCTCTGTAAATCACTGTTTAATCGGCGGTCGGTGAAGAAGTTCACCAGAAGAGGGAGACATTAAAAACCCTGTTAAACTGACAGCGGCGATGTCCTCCGTGCTCCTCTGTTTACCTCTGCTGCAGTAAATTATCAAACATTATTAACCTCCCAACCCTTGTGATATGAATCTCAGGTGTTGATCCATCGCACAGGATGCACACCAGTGCTGTAATGCTCATTACTCTGTGTTTGATTTCCAAATAATTCCGTGGCACCTGTTAGATGAGCCAAATAGATCTGGGCCATTTCTCGCATTCAGCCCCGAGAGCGAGACGGGGAGGAATTTTCTTGCTGGCAGTTGCTCCCCTCACCTGGACTCTCACTAATCTTCTCGCATGCATGTGGGAAAAAGTATCAAGGAGCTTTGTTTCAGATGTTCCTGTTGCTTCCAGGACCTAATTAGTTATATCTTTTCTCAGTCCAAAAGAAGAATCTCCCTTTCAGGAAATTAAGTGAAGACAGGTTTTGATCTTTTTCTGAGCTACTTTCTCACCATGTTCAAATCGCACATCATCCTCGGCTTAGTTGTTAATTATTTCGTACTATTTTTAGATGATTTCATTTTGGAGCCACCTGCTCGACTGAGCAGGAAGGGGGGAGACAGAGAAACTATACTGTCAAATAACAGTGGGACTGTGAGGTGGTTAAAGGGTGAAGGGAGGAGTCATCTGTGAGCCGGCAGACAGAACAGACTTCATCTTGGTCTTGAGTGTTGAGAGACAACAGCTTTGGATTCCAGATGATGGGGATTGACGTGATGTGAGACTTTTCAACAATCCGCAATAATGAAACCTTTTCTCAGAACCTACAAACTGTCTCAGGTAATAACACGTCTCAGGTGAAAATGGACGATCTTTTGGCAGAGGTAGAAAGTGTTCCCTAGCAACCCTCCTGGTGTGCTATCAATGGTCAGCTTGGAGGTATCTCTGGAGATTCACCCCCCCACCAACAAAGACCTGGTTCAGTTTCCACAGGCCCCATAACCCCCCTGGACAAACAACAGCCTCATTCTCTGCACCACTGCTGACCTCATTGTCTCTTTGTGAAGGGAAAATCCAGAGTTGCATTCTGTTAAATGGCAAATGGTGCGTCCACTGCGAGCGGGACAGACCTCTCTACCTCCGGCGCAGACCTACAGATGAGCACGGACACCGCTGCCTTTTCCTTACGACTGCATGCGAGGAAAAAATGGTAAGAAAAGAGACAAAATATTCACATCACCTCGCTCCATCTGTCTAATGGAAGCCACACTGACAACAACACCTTCCACACTGTTAGTTTCACTTGCACACTCCCAATTTGTGCTAACAGCTGCTGTTTACACATGTAGCTCCCACTCCAGGCCTCTGCATCACACTTGTATCCATTAACCTTCCTTATGTTCTATTATTTTTCACCATTCATGTGCATCTTATGACCTGTACTGTGCAGCTGCAGGGAATCTCAACTGCTCCTGCGTCACATACAGCACATACTAATTCCAGAAGCAAAATGTCTTGCTACACTAAAGTAATGCATGAGGATTTGGCTTTTATTGAGATTCTGTACTGTAATTCTATAATGCCAAGTCTGCTGTCACATCTATAGTATGGGGCTCTTCATTTAAATTACTGGAAAACGTTCAACACGTTCATGCAAACAGATGCTCCAGGGAGAGGGGAGGGGAAGGACAACACACCTGCAGTCTAGTGCTATAAAAGTTCAGAAGACAAGACTTGATTTGAAGACAAACATGAATGTCAATGCTTTGTCTTCACACACACACACACACACACACACACACACACCTGTACTCAGCTGTAGCTCTATCCCTCTGGACTAGTCAGTCACTAATATCCAGGATTACAGAGCTCCTAATTAAACCTGACAGGTACCAAGTTGCTGAGGAACAGATAGTCTTTGGGTCATTTTTTCACTTGAAGTCATTTTTTCACTTTGACTCTTGTAGAGTCTTGATGGAGACACATTATCAGTGATCGAGAACCCGACGGCTGTCAGTCATCCTTTTCACGCGGAGCAAACCGCAGGAGTTGCAGGGACCAAAAGAGTGGAGGGCTGGTTAAAAGGGATTCATTCTACGACTCACGGTAAGATCCGAGCATCAAAACCTCAAACTGCAGCAGCTTCGTTCGAGAAGTAAACAAAAACAAACCAGAGCTTTCAAAGCACCTGAATGTGAAGAATAAGCACGGATAAATAAACCAATCTGAATCTGCACTGTAGTGAGAGGAAGTCTGGGAGAGATTTAAAAATAAGAATAACTCAAAGCACAGATTTACATTTCAACATGGCTCATTCATTTTCATCTCTCCGTGCGATCTGTGTAACAGCTGACATTTAATCATTCCTCTCAGCTCACATCTGGGATCAAAGGTGGTTAACTCTGGTCTTAACTGTCGCTTCAGCTCACAGGCTGGTGAGGCTGCTGGCAGCCGTGTGTGCACTTGGTCTCCTGGGAGGTTTAGCTGTAGGTGTCTGGTTTCTAGGTGAGTGACTCTCAGTGAGAGAACAGTTAAAACAAACGTATCCGTAATTGGGCATTAATGTGAAAAACATCCAAAGACAGCAACTCAAAGTCCACTTCAAAAAGAGCACTGACACTGGATTGCTTCACTGATGATTTGAAAGTTTAATAAATTTTGTAAAAGAGCCGAAGCTAATTATTTTCATTACAAATTATTCAGCCAATTACTCCCTCGGCTGATCAATAATTTCGCTGGTTTGTAGAACATGGAACAAAACTGAAAACAGACTTGAAAATATCTTAATGAACAGTGTTGGCATTTCTCTACTAAAATGTCATACCTTGATTTCGGCAGTACTGGCTGATCTGATCAGTTAAAAATATGAATTTCTTCTACCAGAGCAAACTTGTTTATGGACCACATCTCGAATGAGAGATGAAATATCTTCAAGCTCTCAATTCTACTTTTCCTGGAAATAAACAACTACACTTGCAAACAATGACAAGGTTTCTGCTGCACATTACACAATCTGCCTTACCATTTCTTTATCGCACAGTCAAACTCCTGCTGAGGCCGTCCTCCTCCCAAAGTGCAGTGGGACTCGGAGACACAAAGGAGACGCCTTTCTGCAACGTGACAGAGGACATTTCAATCTCCGACCCCAGGAAAGGTCTGTGTTCTTGCCTCTGTTTGGTGCACACATTATGAATAAACTGCGCAGGCCTGTGTGGTTGCTGAACTAATTGCAATGCGAGTCATCCTGGTGGATCATAGTTCACCTCTGAAGTGATTTTTAGTTGAATAGTAACAGAATTAACATTCATTAGCTGCTTCTTGTTGCCTTTTGTTCACTCTGGAGAGAAGCCCATTGACTGACACTAAAACATCACACATAATGATGTGTTTGTATTGACTGCATTTGCATAGACGGTCATGTTTTTCTCTTAATCATTTCCCACCCATAGAAGCGGCTCGTTCATTACTGCTGTCTGCGCTTGTCTCTGGAGGGATTTTCAATCAATCAGGTTCAGTGTTTTACAGAATCAGCCCAGAGAACTCCCTCCTGGAGATCCAGATGGGGACGCTGCCCACCTGGCTGCCTGTGTGCTACGAGAGGTGGAACTCGTCGCTGGGAACGCTGGTCTGCAGACAGCTGGGTTATCTGAGGTTTGCTCCCCTGACAGGATCACACACCACCTCAGCCCTCTGCACCAACTGAGACCTGGTCGCCCACTCACTTGCTATCTTATAGTTCAGTATCAGCTTGCTTTGTCAAGGCTGAAGGCTCGGCTGATGTATGGTCTGCTAATACCTCATTTGCAATCTTGCCTCACATCTTGTGCCTCTGAATTATCTTAAAATTCACTCCCACCCATTCTGCATATGTGCCGTTACCAGGCTGACCAAGCATAAAGGAGTGAACCTAACAGATATCGGGCCAAACTACACGGATGGCTTTATACAAATTACCTCAGAGCACAAGAGCAGCCTGGAGAATATGTGGCAATTCAGGTAAAGCAATTTGTCTGAGGACATCTCCTCATAATGATGCACAGAAAACTGTGGCTACTAACACATTAATTATGCATCATTAGTTACCCAATTTATTTTCATTTAGGGGGAGCTGTGTCACGGGGAAGGTTATCGCTTTGCAATGTTTTGGTGAGCAAATTAAACTTAACTTTTTGTTTGACTTTGCAGATAACACAGAGCCCTCTAGTTCTTACAAGTCTTATATCAGTGGCAGAGCAAGTGATTGATGCCGCTCGCCGCCGCACTTTCTGACCAATCTCTCTGGGCTGTTTGATAAATGGATCTCTGTTTAGAGTGCGGGACGAGAGCAAAGTTGCCCAGGATAATTGGAGGTGTCGAGGCGACGCTGGGCAGGTGGCCGTGGCAGGTCAGCCTCTACAACAGCAACCGTCACACCTGTGGGGGCTCCATCATCACCAGTCAATGGGTCGTCACAGCTGCCCACTGTGTTCACAAGTAAGACCTCAGGCTTTATGAGCATTAAAGGTCACATGTGGTGCATCTGTGAGCAGGAACAATCCGTCATTAACATTTGCATCCCGCCGGACACATGACAACGCTCTCATATCGGGATTTGCCTCTGCCTCTCTGTTGTCAAATGTCAGCTACAGGCTGCCTCAGGTTTCCAGCTGGGTGGTCTATGCCGGCATTGTCACGCGCAGCTCGGCCAAAATGGCTCAGCACGCAGGATACGCTGTGGAGAAGATCATCTACAACAAGAACTACAACCACAGGAGCCACGACAGCGACATAGCCCTGCTGAAATTGCGGACGCCGCTGAATTTCTCAGGTCAGTGGGAGGACCTCCTCACAAGCTTTGCACACACTGAAGGATTACAGCACTGCAATACAGACATGAGTACAAAAACAATACTACGATCACATATCTTTTATAAAACTTTTATTGTGACCATTTTCAGTGCAATAAACTCAGTAAAGCACATGCTGTAATAGAAGTCTACCAAATGGACACAGGTCCCTTAAATTCTATCAAGCTGCACACATTCAGAACAGTGTGACAGATTAATTATTCTCTGTGAAGTACAAATACACCCTATCATCTGAATCTGTACTGAAATTGAATGGTTTCTTTTTAACACATAGCACATCCTTCTGCCCAGATTTGAAGTAATCCAGGGCCCAGTAGTTTTTGTGTGACACAGGAAACTAACAAACATACACGGGTAACATCAAAATCTCCCTCACAGAGGAAATTACTCATCCTTGCTGTGGGCATGGGGTTTATTATCCACAGCAACCTTCATGACACACTCGTATAAATTATGAATCAAAAGGATTTCACATCAAGAATCCCTCTCTCAACTACACCATCTAATAAAAGTCAGCCTTAATACAACTTCAAATGTAAGCAAATTCAATCTCAACCAAGTTTTAAGATTTCCCTGCAGACATGTTTCAGTGCCTATCCTGCTGTTGTGATCATTTTGGTTTTCCATGTCACATTATTTTCTGAAATAACAACATCTTAAAATTAACGATATGTCTCCCTCACTAAAATCCAGTATCTTGAAATGTACAAATAATGTTAATTTCTAAGATTGAACTACTGGATGATGTCTCATGTTTAAATTCCTTGAGTGTATGCATAGTGCAGGCTTCCTGTTTCCACATAACACAAATGAAAGCTACACAGCGGACCACAATCAGCTTCCATGTCATGAATCATTCTTGTTTGTACACGACTTAAACTGAGATTTCCGGTGAGCTCTGAGCAAAACTCCCCACTCAGCGGATGAATGTGAAAAACAGTGATCTAGTGTCAAACCCTGCACATAAATCATTCTGCACAGTGAAGCTCAAATTTCCAGGGGACCCAGGCATAAGCAAACACATTTGTGAGTGAAGGGGGACTTAAGGGCCCTACTTACAACTGACTTGTGAACCTGCCTGTATTCAGAGAAGGTAAACTTGAGGGAGCCAAACGCAGGACGAATACACAACACGACAAAAACAGAGGCCAAGGGAGAAAGAATGTCAATAGAAAAACAAGATATTCCAGAAAAAGGCTGAACGTATCAATGTCCCCCTTTCAACTAGATACAATCAGGCCGGTGTGCTTGCCTCAGTACGACTATGATCTTCCAGGAGGGACGCAATGCTGGATTTCTGGATGGGGATACACACAGCCTGACAGCGGTGAGATGCAGCTGCAGTGCTTCAAGTCAAATTTACAGCTGAACAGCTGAGAGAGGAGCCTTAAATATATGTCTTTCCTCTCTCAGTTCACTCCCCTGACACCCTTAAAGAGGCACCAGTTCCCATAATTAGCACAAAGAAGTGTAACAGCTCCTGCATGTACAACGGAGAGATCACGTCACGGATGCTTTGTGCCGGATACACAGAGGGAAAAGTGGATGCATGTCAGGTCAGATGTATGTTTTGAACACGACCCTGCAGAGTTGAAGATTGAGCCTCATTTCCCATTGGCTGACAATGCAATGGTCAACATACTGCCATAATGCCATCCACTAATAATGAACAGAGCGTGTTTGCCTTACTAGGGGGACAGTGGGGGCCCCCTGGTTTGCCAGGATGGAAAGGTGTGGAGGCTGGTGGGCGTTGTCAGCTGGGGGACAGGATGTGCCGAGCCCAACCGTCCAGGAGTTTACACCAAAGTGGCGGAATTCTTGGAATGGATCTACAACATGATTGAGGTAAAGAGGATTTTTAGAATCTCCGGTCATTAACCAAATCACAATCCAGTAACATCTCGCTTAATGCTGATGCTACATTTGTCTGATGCTGCTGTGCCAGTACTGGGTTAATCTGATGGAGTATTTTCAAATCCCCATTTTCACACAGAAACACCACCGAGCTCGAGAATTTCAGACACAGGCATATTTGTGATTCTTCAGTCACTGGCAGTCTAGATTGAATGTTCTCCACAAAGGGAAATAATCACTGCTTATTTAAACACGGACTGACAACAATGACAATAATGTTTGTCTTTGCAGAATTACTGAGGAGAGCTACTGATGCTGCTGCCGTTCCTGTTTGACACACTGCAAGACTTACAGTTCCCATTTATACTTTAAGTGTCTGTGCCATGATGTACTCATAGAGACAGAGTGGACAAATCCATATGCATTTTTACTTTTGTATTTTTCATGTACTGAATATAAATCAAGCCTCTTATTCAACTCTGTCGCGTCACTGATGTTTTTTTGAGCTGCAGTTCTCATTTTGACCGCAAGGTGCCACTCGTGATACACTTCCTGTACACGCCGTCCCGTCTCCATAGCAACAAACAACATTAGCCAAATAGGCGTTAGCTCATACAGTCCGTGCTCGTTACACGCGTGCTCACGCTCAATAATATCTCAGTAGGGAACTAAGCGAGCAAGCGGCTAATTATCTACCTGTGAGGTGTGTGTGCTACCGCCAGAGTGTTCGGAGGTGTTACCTTGAAACATGTCCGGCCCGGAGGACGTTCTGCACCAGGTCACCCAGCTGTGGTCCATGATGGACGACCTCTCCCAGAGTGACCCCGAAGCCTATCGCAGGTTCATCCACTCTCAGCTGGAGGAGGGAGCCGCGTTCACCTCACCGCCCGAGCTCGACTCGTGTCTGTCAGCTGAAATACTGGTGAGTGGGTCGGTCAGGAGGGAGGGCGACGACCTGCAACGAGTTGGCTTTACTTCGCTTTACTTCTTTGGATAAAAGCGCCTGGTTAATGACTTTGTACTTGCAACACGTTTTGGAACGTTCGTACGGGACGTGTCTTCCGGACACGTGAAGTCAAAGCGCGAGCACTGAGTGTGTCCCGTTAATGAGGGCCCGGTGTGCACAGGTGTCACACTCAAACCTGGACCCGCCAGGTGCTGTGACCTCGCCAGACAGTTCCGGTTGTAAACATTAAAACAATAAAACATTTTAAACGTTTATTTTATTTTTTTTAATTTTCTATCACACTTATACGGTATTAGCGGGGATGATTTAAAAATCTTTTTTTTTCTTCATTTTATTTTATTGTGCTCCATAAATGCAAAGAGCAGTTAATAGGCAAGTCCCAAACCAACATCTTAACAAATAGTGTGACTAGGTATTCAAAACTAGATTCAAACCTATAATTTATTTGTATAGGCCACAATTTACACTTTGTCTCAAGTGTAAACTAACAGTATTTATAGCAGAGAGAAACAGTTTCTAAGTGTGTTAGTATGTCAGTATCAAAAGTACTCCTATGAAAATGAGATCAATGGAGCACCAATGACAGAACTGTAATGGTACAATATGTCAGTAGGCATATCCTGTCCTGTTGTAATAAAGTCCATTGTCAGATGCCACCATTCGTTCATGGTCCCAGTCCCTCTGTGGATTTCTGGTGAGACTCAGTGTCTTCTGCCTTTTGTAAAATTCCTGAGTCCATGAGAGAGAGAGAGAGAGCAGCATGACAACTTGAGTGAAATGATGGATTATTAAAATATATTTTTTTTGTAATTTTCCATCTTTAAACCCTATTATTCCTCCCAGCTCAGCTGCCAGCCCATTACATGCAAAACATTCGACTTTTACCACACACGGTGAAGCTGCCATACCTGTATCCTTTCATGGGTTAGAGAGCAGGTTATTTTACAGACAGCAAATCTTTGTCCTCCACAGGAGCCGAACCAAGGGCTGTTGTACCTCAACATATGCAGCTGGAAACGAGTGCCAGCGCGTCAGGATCCCAGCAAGCCGTTGCCTGTATGTACCGGAAAACTGGAAACAGACACAGGTGAAACACACAGCTGTGCTGTGACACAAGCTGAAGAATGGGATCATGTGTTTGATGATCTGAACAAGAAACCTACCCCTGCTGATGAATCGGATGTTTTCCCTCCTCAGGCTTGTACACTGTATTGGATGTGGCTTTAAACCCTGCAGTGCTGGAAAGCTATAAAGAGGACAAAACAGCATTGTATACACTGTCCCTGGGTTTTGCCCAGCAGCAGCATGGGTTGAGGTTGTCTCCGCAGTACACGGTTGTCACGTGTAGCCCCAAGAGTAGTCCAGATGACCTGCATCGCCGCCTTGGCTTTCAGCAGGGGCCCAACAGCAGGCAACCTGACGCAGGTAGAGCAATAACCCTCACACCCTCATTCATGTTCTAACTGTTGGCCTTCACTGCTTCAGGCGCTTCATCTTTCATCACGTAGCATTGCTTCTAAAAGTCCTCATGTTCTTCCAGCCAGTCAAACCCCAGCCGCCCTCCTGCAGCAGATCGCCTCTCAGTGTTCAGAGCAACAAGATGCCGAGCCGGCCGCCGAAATGATCCGCAGACCCACGGAGAACAAAAAGAAGGATCTTATCCAGGTCATCTCCAGCACTTTTGAGAAGCCTCAGAAGCCATTGCACCAACTTCAGGTGAAAACCGATACAGCGGGAGTTCCTCGCAGCGTGGAGCTGACAGTAGAGCTGCCAAAGGTTCACTCTGTGTCAGAGTGCCAGCTGAGAATTTCCAAGGTTAGCTGTTACACGCTGCCCTTTTCAGAGTTATAATGAACCACTTTAGAATCTGTGTGTGTCAGAGCGTAGTTGGAAGTCATTAAAAATACATAACTGGCCCGTTCCTGCTGTTCAGATGTGTTGAAATGTTTTTTTTTTTCTCTTCGGCAGGAGGACGTCTTATTGGAAGTGGAGGAGGTTTGCTGTTTGCTTCTGGACTTTCCGATAATTGTGAATGAAGACACTGCGTCTGCCGTGTTTGACAAGAAGAAACGACAGCTTGCATTAAAGGTGGATGTTCTGTGATGGCTTGTTGGTGAAAGAATGGAGAACAAGCGCTCAGTCCTGCTGAGGAAACTTTGACGCACAGATTAAATTCTGACACTGGACTGATATCAAAATAAACAACGCGAACAAAGATGACCTATAATCTGTTTGTCATGTTAAATCTTAAATTACAAATGATTACAAATACTGTATTACACTGTGTGGGTTGATCTGCAGCTGTACATTGAATTCAACACAGAACGCATTGATTGACTTGAATGTCAGTCTCTGGGTTTTGCTTATTAATGTGTTCCAGGGGAATAACTGACAACACAATGATCCATGCAGTAATTTGCCTTTATTAAAACATCACAATGGATGTGGAATAACAACATCACTATTTGGCAATCTGGAACGTGTGAAAAATGTCAGTCAGCACTGATAACAGTTTCTTTTTTTTAGCTTATCCATTGAGTTATCTCTATTAAATCACATTTTTTAAATATAATTCAGAGTTTCAAGTTTACTGACCATTAACTTTTATCCCCGCATATTAATGTATGTGTTGCAAACAATGTGTGATACTCATTCTTTAAAAAAATTTAATAAGCTAACATCAACAAGTATCCAATTGTGAATTTCAACTCAAATTCTTCATATGAAATATTAATTTTTAACATAATGTTTTACACTGAAATTGTATTTGTATCTTGGTCCCAGTTCCAATTGTGTTATTATTTCCTATGGCATCTCGAGTTTTTTATGTTTCTGGTCCAGTGGGAACAACTGAGGTTTGCTGTGGTGCTCTCTTGTTTCTGGGCTCTACCTCCGCTCGCCGTGGTCCTCCTCCACCCACGCCACGATCTTCCCCTCCCAGCCAGGCACGACTGCTCCGTCCTGGAATACCTGAAGGGCCAGCATCAAGCATTTACACATCTAAAGAGAGACTCGCACTGTGAACAGCACAGAGGTCCACCTGGGAACTGAAAATAGCTGCTGCAGTGTTACCAAATTGTTTTGAAGTACAGAACAGACACAGCTATTATTTTTAGCATTTCTTTGTCTCAGCCTGACGTTTTACATTTGCGTGTTCAAGCTGATGTGAAATGACCTGCTCCTCCACCTACCTCCTCTTTCACTGTGCCAAACTCTGGGTCAAGGGCCTTGAAGTGGTATCTGAAACTCCCTTGTCTGTCGATAGCGACCTTGAAATCTCGCAGCGTCACCTCGCCCAGCCTGCAAACACACGCTGTCAGTCATGATCTGTACGCACAGCCGCCCGCCCGCCCACAGAGGCACGAGGCCGCTCTCAGGATGAACATTTACTCTGCCCAGTCACTGACACATCTCTAGTGAGGTGTCAAACAACAACAACCTGACATGAAGTGTGTATTTTCACCTTTTTGGGATGTTGATCAGAAACGGGGTGAGAGAGCGATCAGTGAAGTAGAGCACTTTGGTTGAAATAGTGGAATCCAATCCTGGGCTGCTGTGTGAATGCGCCATTTCTAGAAAATATTTACAAACAACAAATTATGTTTTTTTTCAACAATCCGATTCTAAAATGTCTGGTGTTCCACTGCACGTGAGAGCTTCTCTGTGCATGGCAGCGTAAGCAATCTGCATAATTTGATTAGGCAGTTGCCGTGGAGAGTTAGGGACAACAACAAAACCTTAACAAAACAAGTCATTTGTTTGTCTCACTTGAGCTCGTCGGCCAGGAGTCACGGTCTGTCGAGTTGGCTCTGCGTCCGGGTGATTTAAATTCCTCCTAGAAGAAGAAGACCAAGAAAATCCCGTCACACTAGCAGACATCATCGTTGTTGACTCCTCATCCGTCAGGTGACATGCGCTGCTGCACATTTGGTGTGTGTGTGTGTGTGTTTACCCCTCTGTCCTGCCTGCGCTGGGTGTCAAAAGTGTGTAATCGCTCCATGAGGCTGGACATGCCCTGCTCCAGAGTGTCCAGGGTGTGATGTTGGGGATCGTGGCCAGAAAAACTGTCCCTTAAACTACGGAGTGCCTCTCTGACCAGCTGCAGCTCTTCACCCTGCAGACACAAACTCCTGATCAGACACTTTCTATATATGTAGCTCGGTTTTCATAAAAAGGGAAGACCAGATGTTCAAGATTCATGAGACAATGAGTACAATTTTAGACTCATTCATCGATTCAGTTTATAACACAATGATTGTGACTTTGAGTCACCATAAATTTAGCATAGCATATACATATGCATTTTTGTACTCTTTAAATAAATACTTATGAAGGGCACTATTAATAATATGGAATTTCATAACAATGTACCACATGTCTTGTTAATTCTTCATGTAAAGAGAGCTCTCTGTGCCATGCCTTTAGAAATCACACATTAAATCAGTTTAGTTTTTCTTCAATACTGTAAGATAATAATGCAAAATATTTAACAGAACATTAGCGTTTTAAGATTAGGTTGAAAAAAAATAAAGATGTGCACAAACCGGTGCAATGTGTTGGAAAGCTGGAGGAGATGTTGAAGCCACCGAGTTACTGTAACCACCACTTTCACTCCTGAATGACTGTAAAACAGATGAATACTCATGTTAAATAAATGTGGAGAAGAGTCATTAAAAATAGAGGTGGTAGGTTGAAAACCCTGTTGAGTTCTCTCTATTTTCCTTCCAACATCAATGAGCCACACTGTTACACTGGGGGACATGTTTCTCTTCATTATGATAAATACATGTACTGTAGTTGATTTGCACTTTTTACACAAACATGGCCTCCTGCTGCCAACGAAAACAGAATACTGGAACCTATTGCCACAGAGAATAACTTGGCTTTAGTTCATTCTGGTCAATTAAGCAGGTTGTTTTAAATGCCTGGAAACGTCTTCTCATAAACAACAACAAGGATGAGCAGTGACATTTCTGCTCACCTGCTACAAAAGGGAAAACAGGTGTTGCAGTGATATAAGGATCCTTAAAATCCAACAGGGCAGCTTGAGGTTTTCAGATGTGAGCGGTCACATTATAAAAATATTAATCTCTTCCCGAGTCGTGGTTTTACGAAATAACTAACAGAATTCTCTCATCCTGATCCAGTATTTTGTTAGCTGATTCAATTACAACTGACTGTGTAATTGCCTGATTTGAATTTGCTGACTTACTTATTTGAGAAGCGCCCTATAAATAAAAATAACAAGTATCATCATATATCATATATAACTGACGTTTACTGAGCAAATACTTGAGACATGTCACGTTCCGTACCCGTGTGAGGCTCACTTCATGTGCTTTATGTTGGGCGTCCTCCAGTTTTTGTTGCTGTTGCTGCAGAATTCTCTCCTTCCTCCCGAGCTGCTGCTAATTGTGACAGGAAAGATGGATGACGTGAATCTTTGTGCGGCCGTCTTCATCTCAGGAATTCACTGAAGTGTAAATAATAAAAGATGATACCTCGTATTCACTGAGCAATTTGTTCTGTTCGCTCAGCTTGTGTTTGAGCTCTGCCTGCAAACAGATACATCACGGTGATATACGAGCGCTCTCCCCGCTCTGTCACACAGACCTGCATCCATAGGTCAAGCGGGGCATATATTATATCGCGTCAAATGGAAATCATCACTTGTCTCACATTTTCCCCTTCCAGCTGATCTTTGGCCATGTTGGATCTCAGCAGTTCCTGCTTTAGCTGCAGCACGGCGTCCTCCTGCACTGCCAGGCGCTGCTGCAGAGCATCCTAATGAGAGAGAAGGAGATCAAAGAAACGTCCAGAGGAGACCTGAATACAGAAACGCAGCATCCACCTGCAACACCGACTGCACACACCCATCTCCCAGCTTTATCATCTTTGTACTGAGATGAAAAATGGATGTTGTGCAAGATAGAAACTGCAGAATCATCAGTTTAGGAGGGTGGACGAGTCTGAGTTATATCTTTTAATCTTGTTCAAATTGCACACAAAGGACAATATTAGAGGGAGGGCTTTACCTTGATAGCCTGAATGTGTCGCACGTCCTGTTTGTGTCTCAGGAGTTCCCTCTAAAACACACACAAATGCAGACACATGAGAGCAAGGACGTTTTTGCTCACAATGCAGCTCTTGTGGTATAAACCTAATCTGTACCTTGAGATCAAGGGCCTCCTCCATGCTTTGGTCCAGACGACTGCGGATTAGAACCTTCAGAGGGAGAGAGTATGAGGAACAGCATTAGAGAATGGAATAATGTCAGAATGCACGAGGAGGCGACGAGCCTGCGCGACAGCATGCCAGCAGATTAGAGAGATTCATTCGTGCTCCTCTTAAGAGGCACGCCATCAGACAAAGGTTTCGGTCCTCTCAGGAGGAGCGACGCCTGCCATCCTCATGACACCAGGCAGGCTGACAATGACACTTCACAGAGAGACAAGCAAGTGTTGTGTTCGAAAAGCTGGTAGGGAGAGAGGGCACCGTACCAGCTGCTGTTCAGCGTTCGCCCGGGTCTCTCCGAAGCTCACAGATCCATCCTGGTCCTCCTCAGGGAGGGAGCCGTGGAGCAGCAGCGCCTGAGGAACAAAAAACACACAAGCCTATATAAGCTGTGTATAGACACTGAGTGGAGGGACATGCAGCTGTAATTATATTTTTATGGCAGAGGAGGCTGATAAACGTTTGTGTATTTGTATTTGTAAATGCAGCCCATCACTTGTACTCGGCTGCACAACAAGTTTTTCATTTCAGCTAATCAAGCCAGTGAATTCAGTCGGCTGAATCAGATTGAAATCCAATAGAAATTCTAACACACACACACACAAATAAAACCATCCTGCGATAAAATGTGACACATATACAGTGTATGGCTCGGGAGGACTTCTTGAACTGTAAACTGTAAAAGTTTTTACTGAATACTGAAGTATACAAACACAACACAAAACAAATTATAGAAATAAAGTAGACAGAATAAAGTGTGAATGACCCTGATGAGAGAATTGCCATTTTAATTGATTAATTCCTGATTCCTCAGGATTCCTTAACATTTGCAAATCAGTGCAAAAACCTGCAGATGTGGGCAAAGGAATTTAATTGTGGAACCGAGCCATAATTTCACTGAATGCTAAATTGAAGCTGCTGCCATCCTCTGATGTCCCTGTAGTCTCTCTGCCTTCTGTGTGTGTGTGTGTGTGTGTGTGTGTGTGTGTGTGTGTGTGTGAGTGTGTGTGTGTGTTGAGCGACGTGATTTTTTGAAGTGTTCTGTCACCAGGAACTTACCTGGAGGCGGAACACCATCCTCCTGGCCTCCTGCATCTCTTTCTCCAGATGCTCCTGGTGGGCATCCAGCTGCTCCTCCCAGGACTTCTCCTCCTCCTGTCCATTGTGCCCGAGGGAGGGACACAATCCACAGAGAGACAGCTCCTCTGTGATGAAGAGAGGAGCAGAAGGAGATTTTCCCCTGCAGTTTGGATTCACTGCACAAGAACTGAAGTGCATCCAACCAACCTGCGACAGATTTCTTCTCTGTCAGCTCAGATTTGTCTTCGCAGGATTCCCCATGGTCCTCCGCCTGATCATCAGTGGTCTCCTCTTTAGTGGTGTCAGTGAACTGGGCGATAACATACTCCTCTTTGGGGGAGTGAGCTGGGCTGGCCGAGCTGAGACTGAAACAGATGGTGGGCACAGGCAGGGGTGAGTGTGTTTGCATCTCCTGCCAAATGAACAGCAATGAATAAGCCAAGCTGCATTCAATGGAGATGTACAACTTCCCAAGAAATGTAAAGAATCCTATCAGCGCTCAATAATTTAAACTCTATCTGTTTTTAAAGCACCTCAGCAACCAAGAGATAATAAACACATGAAAGACCAGAAGCTCTTCAAAAAATACACAGTGATGGCAGGAATTTGCTACACTGTCATTTTTCCAACAGGAAATTCCTCACATAGCTCACTCCCCCTGCAGCTACAATCTGAAAACATAATGTTTATGTGGCTCCCGAAAGGCTGTATTTCTTGCAGCTTGAATGAATATACTGTGTTTTTTGTTTTCTGAGAGCATCACTTGCAGCTCGGGGTTCAGGCCAACTGTCAACTTCACTCTGATCTGTTTGTGGAAATAGTATGGAGCCACTGCGATCTGTGACCTATGGCATTATGCATGGTGCTTTAACAAGCCATTCCATACTTCTCCCTCTGTCTGTGGGGAACAACAAGCTGGCATCTGTGGAAACTGATCTAAACTGCGTGCGAGCAAAGGGAGAGAGAGAGAGAGAGAGAGAGAGACAAGAACAGAAATTCACCGCCCTTCTCCTGAGGCTAAATTAAGAAGTGAAAAAAACAAACTGTGGATTTAACGCTGGAATAAAAAGCTGAGTTTAAAACCCAATGAATGTCCTGAGGGATTTGCATGGTTGGACATGTTCCTCCCATACATGAGCCAGGATGTGAGATTGAGATCGCAACAGCTTTACTTAGCAAAAGCTTAGCAACACCAGAGACAGCAAACTATAATCTGACATATGTATGTTCTTATTGACTCTATGACATAACCGTGATGTACTACAATGTGCATCTCCTGAGTAACTGAACTTCAGCATAATAGCACATGTGGATTAACATTTAACACACATTTTACATATTTAAGTTTATATATTTGGATTGATTTAAAATGAAACATGTAGATTTGTGGTATCCTATGAGTGCGTAATATCTGATGAAGAACTTTAGAGTATTTCTAAAGTATTCCAGTCCTATTTACATGCTCGATGCCCACTTAATTTTACATTCATTGCCGGAGAAACTGCAATTGTCGGTGAAAATCCCTGATAGGATTACTTCAACATAATGTTTGTTTGGCAGCGATTATTTATTTCATTTGGTGTATTGTAGCTTGGAATCACAGGAGAGACGTGTGTGTATGGTTTTACCATGAAACAAATAAAATTAAAGTATAGCTATGGCCAGTGGAAATGTTTTGCAGGTGACTGTTTCACAGTTCACCTCGAGGGGGGATGTGTATATGTGTTGTAAATTGCACGGTACTTTATGAAAGGTTGTATGTGTTGAATATATTCCAGTCTGGCCTGAAATGATGGTGAACCTAATGAAAGGGGGGATTTCATTCAGACTGCTGCATGGTTAAAAAAAGTATATATCACTTGGTGGCCTGTAATTTGGACTTTTGTGATGTTTTCAAGCTGCAATCACCACACAGAGAAACATATGGTAGTTTGATCCTCCTCAGAAACAGTCATTGCACCCGTTATCCGTCAGATTCCGGGTCAAATTCTAACAAATGTGTCTAGATACTCTCTGTTGATCGGTGGCACCAACAGAACACAAAGGTCCACGTACAGATATATTTGGAAAGTATGGGCTAAACCACAGATTAAACTGGTATTTGGAAGAGATGAGTTTCTGTGCAACATATTAACATCATCTGATCAACAGCAGCAGAAAGTTACTAAATACATTGACCACCGTAATGGACTTAAGTCCATTTTAAGGTACTTAAAGTATTACTGTTTTATGCAACTTCACATTTATATTTAATTAAAAAGTAGTCCGCAGCTCTATGTAAGTTTACTCCTCCCCATGCAGATCTGAGTTGGCCTTAGTTGATCAATGTTTGTTCATTCAAGGTCAAATTTATCCATACCGTAATTCTCTAAAACGTGTCCAGAAACATTTACAGATTTAAGAAGCATAACTATAGTTTATGAAGAGCTGGCCATGAAAGTTAGATTGAGGTTGCTATAGCAATGACAGCTAAACTCTCCCTCTCTCACACACATGCACGTGCACACCCCCTCCCCATACACACAGACGGGACACACCCACACCTACTTCCCTGTAAACGCTGAACAATAACCTGCAGTTTGAGGACCGGTTGGTTGTTATGGTGATATCTATTTCCGACACTAACACCCAGATGCCGATGATAAATAAAATATGCATCGTGTTGAATCCAGGCCTGGAATCTCTCTACAGACAAACAACAGCCTGTGGTGTTCAAACAACCATCATTAGAGAATCGTCTCTTACCATTTCATCTGCTTGGCTCCCATGCTGGTGTTTGCAGGATTAACCTCCCATACAGCGGCGCCGCATCTGGGTGATGGTGATGATGATGATGCCCTGCTTCCCTGTCAGGAACATGGAGGCAGCAGGGAGGGGAGCAGCCCTGAGAGCAGCTGCAATCACAGGAGCCTCCGCGTCGCACACTGTGTTCAATCACAAACAACAGCACGTTCAGTTCTGCTCCTGCAACATATCCTTGAAAACACAAAAAACTCCAGATCCTAAGATGAAGCCCTGCGCCCTCCCCATGAGGCTGCAGAGACAGGGGGAGGCTGGAGTCTGGCTGCTGCTGCTTCCTCACTGCTCTCACCACCAGCTCCCATTCACAAACACAATGTTTTTTGTTCCTTGTGCACGAGAACTGATGCAGCTCTTGTGCATCTCTTCTAGCCCTATTGTTTTGTTTGCATGTATTACCTCTGCCCTCCCTCCCTGCCTCCTTCCCTCTATCTCTCCTCGGCTCGATCGCCCTGGCTTTGTATCAGTCCTTCTTTCACTGAGCGAGGATGTCAGACATGGCTCTGTCTGCCTGGGTGTGTTTACCCTCCCCCCTTCTCCCTCATTCCTCCTCCCTCCTTTGCTCTCTCCTTTCACAAGGAGGCGGAGGCGATCTCTCCTCCTCCTTCCTTTCCCTTTGCTCTCTCTACTGTTTTGCACTGCAGCTAAAATAAAGAACATGGAAAATGAGACATTAAATATATGTGATTAATCTTTGTTTGCGGACTAAAATCACAGGTTTCCTGTGACAACAACAATCACACATGACAAGAGGTTAATGATATAGTTAGCATCAGAATCTAAATCTTTGACACAAAACATTCTGAAGGAAGCATAAACCTTTGACTTGTTGAGTTAATTATGTATTAAACCTCCATGGAGCTTTATTACATTAGGATAAATACATTTAATGAAGTGTTTTTATGGGAAACGTGTGCGTCTGTGGCTCTCAAGTGATTTGATCTGTTCTACCTGTAAGCTGTAAAGCGCTGAATTTTATATCAGTGTGTTCAAATACAATAAAAAATAGGGACCTGAAGTATATTTAACTTTCGTTTTAGGCAAAGACATTTTTTGAGTGCACTTACCAACATAAGCATTTTACAGCACTAAGAAAGAACTTGCTAGTTCAGCTCCTCTTAGAAAGATAATAATCTCTCTATATATCCAAATATCACAGTACTCATCTCAATCTGCTAGTACCTCAAATGTGTACTTTTCAGCATTGTATTTGAAGCATACGTGCATTTTGAGATAAGACTGACATGTTTTATTATATTTTCAGTTTTAACAGAATATTTTTAATCTAAAGAATCCTCACATTATGACAGTATTGTTGAATAAGTCTTTGCTTGTGTTTGTACCTATTCCTTGCATGTTGCTTTGGATTAAAGTGTCTTCTAAATGACTCCGTAGATTGTAGAGTATGAATTAGATACATAATCTTCCAACACTCAACATTGTTCTAGTCTAGTCCCAGTCCCCATTTGTAGTTTCTAAAGAATGAGTCAGGGCAAAAATACAAGGTAATAGTGCACATTGTTTTGCAAGTTCAGTAACCTCCAGGAAGTACTTCATAATTTTATACACTTCCTTTGTGCTTTAATGTCTATTTTTTTTTCTAGTTTTATATTGTTACACTATTAAATTGACAAGGACGACCTCAGGTACAAAGCAGGAGGTCAATAAAGATTTGACACGCCAAAATGTGACTGAGGGAATAGCACGACCGAGATGTTTATTTTAACAAAGAGAATATTTAATTCAAGTGTGGATGATATATAAGGAGTGACTTTGCTTTTCAAAGAGTGGTGGGAAAGTCATTCCTCCACATGGGAGGCGGGAAGAAAGCTGCATGCCACAGGGACGACAGTCAAACAATTTGTAAATCAAATGAGCTGCTGAAATAGAACAGATTGTTTGTATGGTCACCGCGGAATTTAATGGTAGATTATTATTGTGCCGGCAATGAAACAAGAGGTTTGCCTCCCTTTTAATTTCCCTGACCTTCAGAATGATGCGTACAAAGCACCACACACTGATAAGCCTTTGTCTCTGACAACCATTCCGTTTTTGTTGTCAGATACGATTTGTAAAGGAACTCTGAGGCAATTTGCGTTTATTGTTTCGGTAACCGCAGTGGATAGGGTGAAAAATAATTACAAGTCATTATTTGTTAGAAGGCAGCCACGGTCTAAAATATCTATGCACCATATTTAAAATATTTAAATTTTGATACCTGTCAAGCACTCAGAGCTGATATTTGCCAAATGCATCCTTCTAAATCACAGAAAATATTCGCATTACATGAATTTATGTAATTATTATATATTAGTAATGTATTTATTCCTTTGATTCCTTTGATCTCCGACGGTTACATTAACACAACGTATACCGGCTGACGGATCTTCAAAGTCAAATATTTGATCAGCACCTACGTCATCACCGTGTCACTGTGGTAGAGCTGCTGGAGGACACATCCTCGCAGCCTGCTCGCGCGCTCCCGTGGGCGGGGACGAGTTTCTGGCCGGCGATCGCTTTAAGACACGAAACCGGAAGCTGAGTTTGCGTTTCCTCTTGAAAACAACCCGTCCTACGATACACTGAACGAACCGCAGTGGACATGTACCGGTAGCGCTGGTAGTACTGGTGTCGTGTTGCCTGGGAATACTGTCACAAGTACACGTGTTCGCTCTGCAGCTCGTCCTTCAAGCTGAGCACCCAGTTAGCTACACAGCTAGCTAGGCTAACGGGTGAGCGCTCGTTCGCCGGCCACCATGTGAGTATAAGCCGGAGTTTCTGCCTTGTTAGTTCACATTTCCGGTTTGTGTTCGTCCAGACCCACGCGGGGGTCCCGTCCGGGGTCACCATGTCCAGGCAGACGCTGGGGAAGACGCTGCTGAGGAACGTGATCCGTCACACAGACGCTCACAACAAGGTATGATCCGTCCGTCATGTGACAGCAGGACTTCAGAGGGGCGCTCAGCTGGGGTCAGCATCCGCTCTCAAGGCTTTGCTCATAAGGATTTTAGATAATTATGTTCAGCTAATTTAAGTTAATGGCTGAGTGTTGGCTGTGTGGAGGCTCGTTATGGAGAGTTCAGTAATCTGAAGATCTAGACCCCTGAAGCTGTACTTGATCACAAGCTGATTTGCAGTTTCATCTCATTTTAGAACATGTGTAAACAGTGGGATCCAGTTAATACTTTTTGCCTTTGGTGTGTGTGTGTGTGTGTGAGAGAGAGAGAGAGAGAGACTTTAAATCCACTTACTGTTATCATCCTATGGCAGATCCAAGAGGAGATGGAGATGTGGAAAATGCGAGACTGGGAGGTCCACAGGTCCCACTCCAAACATTCATTGGACACAGTTTGTGTGAGGTAGGAGCAGTGACTGTCCCAGTTTAATCTGAGCCACCTGCACACAAGTGACACACACTGTCATACGGGAGCATCTTTCATAATGTAGCTCTCACTTCAGAGGGCCGTTACTGCGTGTTGGATTATTTACTTACAGCGGTTGTGTTGTTAGGGGGAGTATGCACTGTGACCGAGATCAAACCGGGGACGCGAGGCGCGGCAGAGAGCGAGTCTCGGAACATGACGACAGAGAGGCACGGTACTGGTCTCGCAAACTGTATGAGTTTGAGGCCAAAGACCCTGACAGGTACAGTACATGGTCTTTCAATGCTGTTGAAGTCATTCTGCATAACCTTCTGCAACTAATTATTTTGTATTGCACACAGATGGGGACATGGTGGCTTCAAGGAGCTGTATCCTGAGGAGTTTGAAAGCGACGGGTAAGAATAGAGGCTGCATTGCATCAACAAAGTCTAAGATTTTAACTGAGCTACACATGCAACTCTGGTTTTAAAAGGGTAGTGCAGGAAACTAGCATATTGCTTGCATTAAATCGGGTGTTACAAATAATGAATCTTGAGTAGATCATTACTCCTAGTTATGGCTTTCTAATTTGTAAATGTTCACACCTGACAAAAATAAATATGCGCCGATCACATAGGCCAGCAGTTCACATCATGAAACTCAAATGTTGTTGTTTTGTGTGAACAGATCGACCAAGAAGCTCGGTCAGAATAAAAAGAAAAGGTCCAAGTCTGACACAGAAGGAGGCTTATCCAGACACTCCAAGAAATCCTCTCGAAAGACCAAAAGAAAGAAAAAGAAGAAAAAAGACGAGGACGTGAGGCGAAAGAGAGCCAAGTGTTCTAGCAGCAGCGACAGCAGCAGTGATAGCAGCACCAACAAAGACAAGCAGGGAAAGAAAAGGACTAAGAGTCGACACAAAGACAAGAAAAGTGTGAAAACCAGAGGGAGAGACGATGACAGCAGCTCAGGGGCCAGTGATGATGGAGAACGAAAGAGACGGACTCACAGTCTCAAGAAGCGAAAACAGGACTTCCGCAAAGACTCGGACTCGGGACTGAATTCAAAAAATAGGAGGAAAAACTGGAAAGCAGCAGCCCAGGGGAGCTCAGACAGTAGTTCTGCTAACTGAGATCCGTGGACGCAAACAGACAGAGCTCAGGTAATGAGCAGGAGAACTACTGCGGATACCACTCCTCACAGTCTCTCTGCAGGCCTGCTCTGTATTGTACTTTGTTCGACTTCAACAAACCTGTGCTGTCAGCCCTCTCCCAGGGTGTTTGCTGTAGCAATACCTCATCACCTCTGCAGTGGCTTGAAGCACATTACGACAGCACAGGCGGTGTGAGGAGAGATGGCGGGGTATCCACCACCTGCTCGATGAAATATGCTACTGGCTGCAGGCTCATTGATTTATCACCGCATCTCTGCTGTGTATCACGTGAAGAACCTCTGTCCTGAAATCCCCACCAATGTTTTTTTTATTTAAAAAGTGGAAAAAGCACATGCAGCTTTCCCACCAATAATGATAAAATGCTCCTTTTTCTTTTAATCAGTGTTAATATTTTGACCAAGCACATTGTCATGGGTGAAAAAATAAACATTAAATGTGCTGGGGTTTTTAAAATTGTTTTTGTTATTTAATACACAAACATCAGAGCTCGGGGACTGAACAAAAAAGGATTGATGTATAAGTAAAATTAAGATTTTAGATTATGTTTGGAAACAAGCCTTTTTTGTATAAATTGTTAACAGGTCAAACTGACAGCTTCCACTTGCTGCGAAGGTGCAGCACATACACAGGACAAACATTAATAACATGAGTGTTCATTTCTTTTTACAAAGGGAAACATAAGGTTCAAACATCTGCCATCCATTTAAAATAAAACCACATTAATGAATCACAGCGTTGCCCTGCCTGTCATGTACCATCATTATACTAAATTATATTATAGACGCTGTCAGAGAAAATGCTCCTTTTTAGAATATGTTTGGAAACAAGCCTTTTTTGTATAAATTGTTAACAGGTCAAACTGACAGCTTCCACTTGCTGCGAAGGTGCAGCACATACACAGGACAAACATTAATAACATGAGTGTTCATTTCTTTTTACAAAGGGAAACATAAGGTTCAAACATCTGCCATCCATTTAAAATAAAACCACATTAATGAATCACAGCGTTGCCCTGCCTGTCATGTACCATCATTATACTAAATTATATTATAGACGCTGTCAGAGCTGAAAATAGTTCCAGACAAATGCACAATTTCCTCCAGTATGAATGTTTTTCTTCACTGCAGCAGCGGCTGAGGGAAATTGACTTTTTTCCATCATAAATAAATCCATGTATTCGTGACCATTCTCTAAAGATGTCTCCAGGGTGGAATTATGTGTCTAAGTAAGTCAACAGAAGTGGCAGATACATCAACACATTAATTTTAGATTACGGTTTTCATTCGATTTGACGACAAAACCTCTTTGACACAAATGGTTTTATGTGTTACCACGTGTTAAAGCTCTGACAGATTCCTGAAGATGGTCGAGAGTACATCTGAAACCCTGTTTCCACGGATTGGTTTAATTCTGTGTAATCTAATGAGTTGGCAATAAATAATACATCCAGATAATAGTCCAATAATTCACAATCTGAGATAACCTGTGGTATTAGAAAGTGAGAAAAATAAAAATTGTGAATTTAATTACTCAGTTTGTGAAGAATCAAGCGAAGGGTGCTGTGGATCAATGATGTTGCTGCAGTCCCTGTTTGAACGTACACGTCTGCTCAGTATGCAAACGATAAAGAGGATCCTAATAAACTGCCGCGCATGGTCAACAAATGTGAGGACATGTGGCTCTTTGACGGCTAAACTCGAAAATTTAATATCTGAGAAAAAGCTTAACATTTCCATAAACAGCCGTGAACAAATCGACCTCATCGCCTGCGTCGCTGGTTTCTGGTTTCATCCTGTCGCACTTGGTAAATGGCATAATAAGCAGTAGCCCTGTCCCATCTGGGTTTTCTTTTTTTGCGAGATAATCTGAAGCTGAGTAAGTGCTGGTAAACCATATTGAAAGTGTGTGCGTGTGCACTGGAAAAGCCTCAAGCACTTTGCTAAGTCTGTGTCAATAGAGTGAAGTGTTTTTTATCTAAGCAGCTGTGTGGGCCGAGTGGAGCTCGGCTCCAACCGCAGAATCGTGGAAGAGGGAAAAACGACAAAAAAAGAATCTTCTCATCGAATCAGTGTTGATAGAAACAGATTCTCCGGACTAAACAGCATCTGGCAAAAGATGGCACGTTTGATAGCTGCAAATCTAGATAGGAAAACTTTTAAGACAACAACTTCGTAATAGCATTTTTGGCTCTGGCTGTTTTCATGTCAGTCCATCAGTACATCATTATGCTAAACTAATGGCATCAGTGCGCCGCTGCTAATGTGGATAGAAACAAAGAGCCTGACTTTCCATGAAATATTCTAGACATTCATTTCCCTTCAGGGTGAATTTGAATAACTTTGTGTTTGGCGCTAATTACCAAATGTTATCATGTCAAACCTGTAAACATTATGTAGTTAATGCTTTCCGCCCAACGTCTGGAACAGCATTGTCAGTTTGAGCATGTTATCATTCTGCACATTAATGTTACAGCCTCGTTAAACCGCTGAAGCGTGGCTGCAGACTTACTCCTGATTAGGAGACAAATATGTGCAAACAAAACCAAATCACGCTCGCGTGCCTTGCGACATCATAAATGATGAAATATTTATGTGGTAACAGCAGTGTAAGGAAATAACGTGCTTCTACAACCCACACGATCCAAACTTCCTAATCCCAACAAATCAAATTTTGTTCTTCAGTTCCAGCTCTCTCCACAAAAACAGCATCCTGTCTCGATATTTGGCGAGAACAGAGAACAGATACAGGAATTAAGTAGTATTTTCTTATGTGAAGTATAACTGAAGTAAATCTGAGGAGATGAAAACCTGCAGCGTCGGCAAACAATGGTGATATTGTGAATCAAAGCATGATGGGTAATACTTTCATACACATTACCCCTGGTTCACTTTCAAACACAAACACTGTAACTGTGAGTTAAAGATATAATGGGATTTTTGAAGGGAAAAAAACCCCAACATCCACCTAGTCAAGGCACATATTTTTTTGCAGTGACTCAGAACTGCTGATGAGACACAACACACTTAGCTCCATCCCCGGTGTTCACTAGTTTGGCTGTCTGGGCCAATTTCATAGCCTGGGTGATGCCTCAGCCGCCTCCTACCTAAGCAGATTTTGTGTTGAATAATGGTTACAGATAGGAGCAGGCAGAAATACTTCTCCTGCTGTGAGAAATGGTCAGCAGCGCATTTCCAGAGCAGAAAGCATCAGCATTTAATGAGGAGATGGATGAACGGACGCAAGCCCAGAGTTTACACCCTGAAGTGACGAATTCTCCTCACTGGGAAAAGTGAACAGACTTGGCTGGACCCTGGTAATCGGAGATGAAGAAGAAAAGGAAAAGAAAAAAAATTGATGACCCCCGTTCTTCAACTCAACCCTCTCAACAATGCAAATAGAAAAGTCAAGAGGATTGAAAAGCTCCAGTGTGACTTATCTCTGTCGTCGACGCTGCTGTGTTTGATCTCAGCCTCTTCTAAGTAGCTGTAATCAGAAGAGCGACAGAGCGTTAAATGCAACATAACTACGATCAAAAAAGGGATATAACACATTAAATAGGAGATATTATTCTTTAAAAACGTATTTGAAAGGTAAAATGTCTGGACCACATCCTCACTGCCGTCTACATGCAATTAGGGACCCTACAGAGCTTTGTGTCCCCCTAGTGGTAAGCTCCCAATGGTACACCCGTGCAAAGAACAGCAGGCTGCATTTGAATTCAGCATCACATTCTCCAGTTATAATGTCCCTCGCCGCTCCACGCCCCCAACTATTCAGCGGCCATGGTGCAGCTTTCACCGAAGCCTTATAAATAGAAACCGGCAAATCAAATATTTATCGTCTCAAGTCGTGCGTCCCTTCCTGCAGTGGACACAAATACCACTGGCCCTGAAGCGCAAGAAGGAAACACCACTTACACAGTTGACCCACACAAAAAATTTAATACCCTTCGCGAGGGGATAAATGGTCCAAACGTTGACATACTAAATAGGGCGAGGTGTGATGACACAGGTTTTTAATGTAAAAACTTGCAGCCAACACCCAAATGCTTTGTAAAAAGTCATGTGACATATGACTTACTTACTTACATAGTTAGTACACATACACCAATGTTTTTATATACTTATATATGTCTTTTTTGTTTGTTGTCTTTTTATCTAGACCAGCCAGATACAGTACCGATTAATATACAGTCACATCTGGAACAATACCTATTAAACATCGTACAGTCCCGCTGCCAGAGAGGAATCCATGGCAGGTCTCCAGGTCCGTCCTCTCTGCGCAACATTAGAAACTGGCGTGTGTAAAATTTTCTTCTCTTTTTTTCATTATTATTATTGTTGTATAGACTGGTGGTGATACTTGTCCTTGTATTTCGTGTCTTCTGTGCAAAAGTTTTTTTTTTTCTTTTGAAAGAACCCAAAACATGATTGACATAACAGGATACCTGGCTGTTCACTTTACAGTTATGATGATTTTTTTTTTTCCCTTTTTTTTTTTTAAACAATTAAACAGTTACATACATCCAAACGCCACACCCCCCCTTGGCATCTCACAAAAAAATTATAAATCCAAAGTAACGCTCCCCATTATCACGGTGGGAGGCAATGATAAGAGAGGAAAGTTTATGACTACAGTGAGCAGCATCCTCCATTCGTACATCTTTTAGAGTAAGGCACTGCTGCATAAAGAAAGGACATGGCCGACAAACCTCTCTGGGAGTATGATGGGGAGGCAGGATGAAGGGAGACTGTTCTTCTCCAGCAACTCACAGAAAGTTTCCATGTGTAAGTAAATGTGCTTGTGTTTAACGTCTGCAGGAAAAGTGTGCATCATATGGCATGTGGGTTTATATTTGTGTTTTTACACGTGTGTGTCTGCGTGTGCCTTCGACACGGGCCTCCTCAGACTGTGCTCTCCAGCATCCATTCGGTGCTGCTGAACGTAACTCTCCGGTTGGCGAGCGGAGACGAATCGATGTTGAGCTGGTTGGTGGACTTGTGCCACCTCGTCCTCGCTCTGCGTGGGTAACTATGACTCTGAAATATGGAGTAGTCCCCACCGTCAAAAGAGAACCTATGCCTAGTTCGTGCCAGCTCGTTGGGAAGTAAACCCATGTTAGCCAGGGCATTTTTCTTGTCCTTGAGCCTGGGAGCCTCCTTGGTGCCGGCGCTGGGGCCTATGAGACACAGGGACATGGTGGATCCTGTCAGGCTACTGTCTGTCTGTGTTTCCTCAGATGGGGGACCAGAGCGCTGGGCGTCCAGGCTGGTTCTTCTCTTCAGCTTGTCTGCAGTCAGCGGAGGCAGCTCCACCTCCAGGGCGGCAGTAGCGGCGGCTGGATCCTCCTTCTTCTCACTGTCCACCCTCAGCACCAGCGCCATGCACTCTTTGGGCACCTGGGCCTGGCCGTCATCGGAGGGCTGCTTGGAGACGGAGTGCTGGAGACGCTGCTGGCTGCCATTAGTCTGCGAGTGCATGCTGGAGCTGACCTTGGTCTTGCTGTCCTCCGGGCTGCTGTAGGCCTTGTAACGGATCATCAGGATGATGATGAACACCAGCACTGAAGCAACAATTATACCACCGATAATGATGATCATCGTGCCTCCCAGGAACTGGCTGTGCATGAAGCGACACTGGCTGACTTCGCTGGCTGTGTGGAACTGCACGCAGCCAACCACACGCGTGGCCGTTAATGATGTGATGCCGTCGTCGTAAACCGCCAGCACGCAAAGGTCATACTCCCGACCGGCGGCCAGGTCGTTGATTAAGAAGTTCTTGCTGGTGGATGGGATCATCCTGCGGAGGAAGAAACACACAGCGGTGGTGAAGACACAGAGGATTAATCATCGCCATTACGACGCCCACATTCCCTGATTTGCATAAGGTGTATTAAATCACACAAAGGTGTCCGTTCCACACAACAAAGACAACAGGGCCATTGCAGCTCTAGCATTAAATATCACTCATTCTGGGAGACGGGCATAAAAAGCACCATGCTCCATTAAAGCTGACTTATGAGGGAGTATGTTACATTATAAAATAGCATTGAGAAGTAGCTCTGTTGGACTTGTGTATAAAATGACAGTGGAAGGTAAACGTCAAGGTGATAAACAAGGCAGAAGTGTCTGAAGAATATGCCACAGCAGCTGGCAGCTGCAGGACAAGTGATGCAGAGTCAGTCTCCATGTGTGAATACCTAAGGTCACACTTTGTTGGCAAGCGTGAGAATACGCGACTCTAAATGGGAAGGAGAAAGGCATTGTCTTCAGGTCAACACTGGCGTTAATATAATTAGAAGCTTGTTCCTTTTCCCTAAAGGGAAACTGTGATGGTTATCATTTGGAGGTAATAATGTACCACCTAAAGACAAAACAACACTCAGCTCCGTGCCTAAACAGGATGAGAAAATTATACAGGAGAGCAACTCATTATATCTGATAAAAAAAAAAAATCGCTTCAACTCACTTCACAAATATATAAATACTTTTACATTTGCATTAAGGCATTTGCATATTGCATAGGAAACACTAACAAATAAGTCTTATATTTGACACAATCCAAGGTTAATTGTTTGATAATATACTCATGGATTTGAAGAGAGAGCTGAGAGTGTGTTATTCACTTTTTCATTTTCTCAGTGGAGGCCGTTTGCCTATTGCATATATGGAATACTAGATATATTGTGACTTCCTATAACATGTCTATCCTGACCTTGCCCTTGCTGCAACCAACCATCAGCACAGTCAGGACATTTATCCTGTATCCATTAATCCACAGCGTTCAATGAACAGCTACCGGCCACTTTTCAGATTAAGAGCCTACAAGCAAAACATGTGACAATCATCAGCAATATGATTTAGTGTTTAAATCATTCACATATAAATGCAGCATTTAAGCACTGTTGTGAAGTGACGTTTGTTTTCTGATACCTGGGATTCGCTACACACTAGAAGGGCACTTCAGAGGGTGCATACCTCCACCAAGGCTAGGGCTGCATCTTGCCTGTTTATGTGTATCCACTCGTTCTTCCATGGGTCATGCGCTTCTTGTCAATAAAATCAAATGGAAATCATTTCAGCAGTTTCTGAGTGATGACGCTGAATAAGAAACAAAAGCCGATGAACACAGAGCCACCTTGGCGAAGGCAATAAACTGCTCAAGTTCTGAAAGCTGTGGTTATTAGTGATAAGTATCAAGAAAAACACATAATGGCATGAAAAATCAAACCAGTGCGTCTGAACAGGCTCGGCTTGATTTGCATTGTCGTGTTGTCCCTCATCACATTCAGCGCAGTTCAGCATCAAAGACGGTTTCATTCTCAAAGGATTTCATTTGTATTTTAACACACAAAGAGATAAAAGTTGCCCAATATTATAATTCTTAAACAACACACCGACCTTTGCCTCGCTTTTGATCTGAACTCCACCACTACAACCATCATAAGACAACCACATCTAATCACGGCCTGTGTTGTAAGCAATTAAAGCAGACGCGTGCTAATGATCTCACAGAGACGCGCAGTAAAATAGTTGTCCTCGTGTTATTGTTTATCATCACATCATTTCTGTAATGATGGGACAAGGCCTTTTAGTCCGAATGTTTGCGGCTGCAATTTATTCACACAATACACTTCAATATCAGAGTGAAATGTGTTTAGTAAATCTGTAAATGAGCTAATTATTTGTTGTTGTTTTTTAAAATTTAGTTGTACATTCAGTTGTATTTTAATTTATGGAGAAAAGATTCTTCACTGTACACTGTCGGGGTTCTAATTATTTCTGGACATACTTCATCATTTTTCATCTTTGGAATCCTTCAGTCTGTCTTAGGTTGTGTCATTTAGCAGATGGTGCCTCCAGATGTCTCACCTGTCCCCATGTCCCTATTTTAGACCCCCCACCCCTCACCCCACCCCACCCCACCCACCATGGCTTACCTGTACACCAAAGTATCATCTGCCGAGCTGTTGTACTGAATCTGGTACATCCTGATGCCGGGGATATGGCGCTCAGATGGCCAGCGGATTACAGCGGAGGAGGAGGTCAGCTCGCTGACCATCACCCGCCTGTCCTGCTTGTCGTAGCCTTTGGTGTCGTTGCCAGATTTGGAGGAGGTGGTGATGTCTGAGAGGCCGGGGTCCTCGCGCATGTGGCCCGTGTTGTTGACAAACAAGGGTAAGGGGATCATGTTGATCTCGACAGCAGCTGTGGCGATGCCTGCAGCATTGGACGCCACGCAATTAAATGCTCCGCTGTCCTTCAGCGTAGTGATGAGAATATCTAGGGTGCCATTATCATACAGGATGGTGCGGGAATTGTTGTGCACCAGCTTGCCGTCTGGCGACCTCCAGTGAATCTCTGGGTCCGGATCACCCACGGCTTTGCATTTGAGGGTCACGCCCTGCCCCTCCATCACGTAGGGCTTGGTGGTGTGGTGTTTGGTGATCAGCGGGGGCTCACAGATAAACTCCTCCTCCTGGATGGACCAGAAGTATTTGTCCATGAGGTGTTCCGGTGAGGCGCAGGTCTCCAGATCGTCCTCTCTGGTCAGCCTGCGGAGCCACAGCAGCTCACAGTTACAGTGGAGGGGGTTCCCACCGAAGCTCACAGCCAGAGTGGACGAGCTGGAGCCCTTGGCGTCGGACAGCACCTGAGCGTGCTGGAACAAGCTGTCCGGTGGCAGCTTCTGCAGCCTGTTTGAGGTCATGTCCAGACGCACCAGCTTGGTGAGCAGGGTAAAAGTCCCCGCTCCGATGTGATCGATGAGGTTGTGGTCCAGCGTCAGAGTGTTTATGTTGGTCATTCTGGCTATGGCTTCCCAGGGGAGACTGCGCAGGTTGTTATTGGAAAGATCCAAGTCCTCCACGGTCGACACAAACTCGTCAAACGAGGTGGGGGCCACTTGGTGGATCTGGTTGTTACCGAGGATGAGGTGCCTCAGGTTGATGAGGCCCTTGAAGTGGTCGGTCTTTATCACACTGAGGCGGTTCCCATCCATGTGGAGCGCCCGGAGAGAGCGCAGGCCCAGGAAGGCGTGGGGGGTGATCTGGCTGATGGTGTTGCGCGACAGAGTGAGGTGGACCAGACTAGTCATGTTAAAGAAGTCTTTCCTGCGGATGATGGTGATGAAGTTGTCCGTGAGCCGCAGCTCGACGGTCTTGCGGTCGATGGTGGGGGGCACGAACAACAGGCCGGTCTTAGCGCAGAGCAGAGTCAGAGTAGGGGAGAGGTGCTGGCAGATGCAGCGGCCGGGGCAGCTGTAACCCTTCACCAGAGCTGCACACAGCAGCACGCACAGAACCAGCCGCTCCATCGTTGATCGGCGTCCAGGTCCTGTGCGTGAGACAGAGAGGAGAAAAAAGGAGAGACACTGAGTTAAAAAAAGAGCTTTGAATTAATAAATAGCATCATGGCCTTTATGAGAGCCTGCTGCAAAAAACCCACAGCCTGACCAAGATTACTGAGGCTGCCAGCAAGGTATCAATCACAAAATGAAATGGAGCTTTTCTGAAATAATGGCACCTGGGATGATGAAAGGCTGCGCCAACACTGTCAGGAGCTCATGTCTCTGTAGCCTTTTAATGGAAATAAGAGAAACATTTTCATGCCACCGGGCTGCATCACTACTCAACCATATAATTTCTTGAATGATAACTCACCACTTTTCCCACATTAGGTTTCCATGCAACGTGTGTACACTTCCATCACATTACAAGACTCGGGCGTTTTCCTTGCTCCGAGTTCGAGGGCAGAGGATTAAGAAAAGGGCACTTGTCAGCAACGGTCAAGGATTTTTATGACCTTTTAATTCTCTCTGCTCCCCCAATGCTTCTGAGACATAGTGCAAAATTAGACAAAAAACCTGTCATGTAAATAACAATAAAAAGTAAAGGTGAAAACAGCATGGATGCTGCTTGTTTCCCCCCCCCCCCCCCCCCCACCACCCCCCCCCAGTCAATCCAATGGAGGCATTACTGGATGATTCTGGGGTTTGGAGGATGCTCTGATTCTCTGATTCCCCTTTAGACATATTGATTTCAGTCTAGAGGAGAACACGCCTGTGGTGACAGGAGTAAGAAGTGATCCTTGGCTGTAATACCCATCAAAGACCCCAGTGGAGCAGCAGCAGTGATGTGCTGATGGCTCCTTGGCATCCGTCTTCATTGGTAACGCCTTAAGCTTCACCGTTGATGAGAGTACCTGTTAACGCTGACAAATTAAAGAGATGACAACCGACTTCTCTTTTCGAGGTTTCGACAAGGACACGCGGGTGGAGACGCAGCCTTTCACCTCATTCAGTCCCACAGGGCGGCACTTCTCATACCTCCCAGATGCAATGTTTCAATCAACAGCAGTGTCTGAGTTTTAGAGGTCACCCAAAATGATTTTGAATGCACTTGAGAAAAGCTGGCCGTGGATTTCAAACACAAATAGCGATTCAGATGCAGCGTCCACTTTGTCATGACCTATTTGAGCCTTTCTGTCCATGTTCCACCAGAGTGAGTGGGTGCAGACGTTTTTAATGCCACTTATTCCATCCCCCATGGTGCCCAAATTACAAAAGCATCTAATGCTGAGAGTACCAATGTCCCTTAATTAAACTCTATTTTTTAAAAGCCTGTGAGAACATTTTCAATGTCCACTTCTACAGAAAAATAAACCACTTCCTCCCTCTCTCCTCAGACTTTAATGCATTTGTCTGTTGCGCAAAGACAAATCAAATCTAATACACTTGGCCTGATGCGGTTGTTACGCGTGTTCAAGATCGTGAGACAAGTGAGAAATAGTTGGTGCACTGCTGCTGTCTTACGACATTAGTTACCACCGGCAGCCAGCGGTGGAAATGCTCAGTCGCTTATTGCTTGTTTTCACCCTCTTACAAACACACACATGCACGTCACTGTCTGACAGCCCACAGGACTCCTTGTTAGCTATAGATGCTGCTGTCCAATCAGACTGCTCATTAAAAATCTGGGTTTGTATGATGTCATTCTCTGAAGGAAGTAGAACAGCTTGAAACACAAGTTCCGACCAGTGGAATAGTTTGTAAGATTTAATCGGCAGTGTCAGAACTACTCCCTTTTTATTCTACGTTTGTCGCGAGCGTTCGGAAAGTTAAACCTTTCGCTGGGTTTGTGCTTTTATTCCCCTCCTTCTTTGTTGTGCCTCTGCAGGCTCCGTTTCTGAGGCAGAAACACCTTAACTGTTTGAAATTAGGAAAAACAGGTTTTCTGCAGCGCAATCTATTCCACAAAGAGTATACAAACAAGATAATCATACAACACGCACACGTAGTTATTGTCTGTGTTCAGTCATTTATTGTGAGGTTAAACCATTTACTCATACAAAGACACACACTAGGAGGCACCCTGACTGAGGAAATTTCCGAACCCCCTGAGAGAATTTATTTATTTAACAACACTCCTTTATTGTTGGCAGCACAGTGTGCCTGCCGTGTCTAAATGAATCCTCCAAATTTCCTTTGTTAAGATACCGGGAAAGTAAAACGACAACAGCGTTTCTGCAGGGTTCAACGAGTTAAAGTTAAGATTCTCTTTTTAATTCCATACTGTGACTTAATTGTTCACCGAGTAAGATACACGTGAAAGGAATCCATTGGCAGAAATGGAATATAAAATAATCCCCCTGGAGTGTGTGACCACCTGAATGTTCAACTCTTTAATATTCATTGCACTAGAATAAACCTCTTCATATTGAAATGGGGCAGTGGCTGTCCTCTCTTGATGGAAGACACCATGTTTTTTTTTTTTTTGCTTGCTTCCAAATTGAACAAATTGTTCTCTCATGTTTGTAAGGGGGGAGGGTGAGGTGAGGGGCATTCAGCTGCAGCATGCGACCTTAACACTAGATGTCACTAAATTCTACAAACTAATCCTTTAATACCTGTTTCACAATAGTCTTTAAATACCTTCAATAACTGATAATTAATTTAAAAGATGGGGGATTAGCAACTTTTTTAATTGTCAGTTTGTCGTTTCAGAAATTTTTCGAATTGAACATGTTCCTGATTTTAGCTACTGAATAGAACAATGGTCCCCTTTTCTATGAGCACATGGAAGTAAATGAAATATATGAAAAATGGAAAATATTGATGTTTTTTGTAAAGAAACAGAAACAGAAAAGACTGAACACAGGTCATCCTTCCTAGGAAATTGGAAAATAGAAAATAAATTCTACAGTCCCAAGATCTTTGGTTCAGATCTAATATCTTTATCAAACCTTGGTAAACGCTGACATGACAGTGTTGGATTGTTTATTAGTATTCACACGGTGACTATGCCACAAAGCTTGTGGTTTCTCAGAGGACCATCTGTGCCAGAGCATGTCCTGCCACACCATCGAGGATACTTTATTGATCTTTCAGCATCTTAGGGAGTGGAGGGGGAAACTTTGTTGCCACGGCAACTCTGGTGTAGAATATGGGCCTTTGAATTGCATTAAGATGATGTCGAGCTGCCTGAAAAGCGGAGCGTCAACATTAATGGGGTGCTGAGGCGGTAAGCAGCGACGTGAACGGATGTCTGAATGGGTAAGTGCATTAAAAAGAAAAGGGCAGCTCCACCTCACATTTCTATTTCTGTTTTATTGCTTAGTATTAGTGCCGGCTGCCGAATCAATATGTAGACAACAGGGGAGGAAGCACAAGGTGAACCGGAGTCAAGGTTTGTGTTCAGGAACACAAAAGTGAAATTAGAGTGATTTTATATATATATATACACACACACCCCCCTATATTTGACAATCACAAATCTGCATACTCCCAAGATATACAGTGATAATCATGATGCACACTGTGCCACAGTACATCTATATTTTACCATAAATAACACATATGAAAATTGTCTCCATATTTACATGGACAAGTGCTTGCTCTGTACACTTCCATTCCACAGCCACCCACACGCAGACACAGGAGACTGCATGTAACAACACAACTATACATCTAAGCAACATGCAAACAAACAACAAACAAAAAAAGCAGAATAAATCAGCACATTAAGTGTGTTGGCTTAGATATACTTTTTTTAAAAATACCTTTATTCTTGAACATACTGATGATTTTCATATTGGTTCACACAAACACACACGGGCTCTGTTCAAATAACACAGCAGGGGCTTGTGCAAATACTTAATCAGATGCTCACTTAAACATGAACTAACAGAGTCCTGAATAATGCAGCATGAATCAAATGAAAACTGATAGACGCTCATCCCCGCCCTGACTGTGCAACACCTTTCTGCCGCAGCACTCCCAACGCAGGATCCAGTTTACATATTAAACAGGGCGAACAGCTGTGGGGACGATAACGCATCGCCACAACTTCGAAGAAAGTCAGTTCTTCCTTTAAAGACTAAATGTTTTGCTCGCCCCCACCTGCACAGTTCCACCCAGACACTGCAGTGCAACCGCTGCATTCACAACCTCAGAATGTTGTAATTAGGGCACCCGTGAATTCTCCAGGATATTCTCATGATTAAATAACCAGAGAGAAGTAATGTTTTATACAAATTGAACAACTGGAGACAACTCAGGATATCTCATAAATCATGGAGCTGTCGAAGAGGAAAGCAGCACATCTGAGATTCATAAAAATACATTTAAAAAAACAGCTCGAAGAATGTCTCCTTAATTATTATCCTCCGTGAGAATAATGCCGCTGAGTCTTATCTACCACCATTAAACAGTGGAGGAATGGGCTGTTACCTGCAGTTTATTCACTCCAAGTGAAATATGGCCTCGCTTCATGAAATGTTTGGCCCATAATGTGGTGACAATAGTTCCATTTTTAATAAATAACGGTAATAATAATAATGATGCCTTGAATGTATACAGCACTTTTCACCCACAGACGCTTTAAAGGGCAGCGTGACTCAAAGGTCTTTGTGTTTTTTGTCTTATCAGAGCACCACTGGCCTTTTGTGAGATGATCAGCAGAAAATGAATCAACCCTAATAGTTTCACTGAGCCCGCTCAACTCCAGCTTTGCAGCGACATAACATATTACAAATTAGCGTCGGCCATGAAGATGTCACACAAGATTTTACACGCTTGCCACGGACAGAACCAATTTCCCGCTCAGTTCATAATCACTTGTCTTTTTCTTGGAGAAAGGTTAGTTTAGAATATATAAACTAACCCTACTATAATGCTCACTGGAAGCCTGTCATCAAAATTACAGAAGTTAAGGCTCATGCGTATTTTGAATGTCACATTGAAAATATTTAGTAGCGGCATACAAACAATGAAAAACAAAAACATCTGCCCAGAGCAGGTGCGCTGGAGGAATATTTACCGGACATGACATTGTCAGGAAGCCGTATATGCCAATTAGACGGTGCAGGCGATGAACTGTGTGACTTTTGTCAGGATGCAGGCATAATTATTGACAGGTAGAGTTCATCAGAGTCAGCTTTGTCTCTACCAGCGGACGCCTAAATGGAGACTCGGCAGCCCTGGGGGATCGCAAGTTGCATATCATCAAGAGGGGTGGGGGGTATCGTCGTAAACAGGAGGAGCATTTGCATATTATAATTATGTCTGCATGCGAAGACTGTCTTCTCAATTACATCCCATTTAAAACTTTCAATGAAGAAGAGATGAGAAGCGCAAACTATTGCAGCTCCATAAACTTTAATTGTAATAGTCTAAACAAGAGTGAGACCATTAGAATCACATCGCCACTGTGTTAGTACAGTCACAGCCACTTGTCCATTGAACATTTCATCTTCAGCTGCTACCTTTTGAAACCACTCATCATGCAGACACTAATCAAAATTGAAATGATTGATAATTATACAGGATCAGCAAATTTCCCTTTTCTGCTTTCAAAAAGTATAACCTTGAATATTATATATAATAATATCATCCACTAAAATGTACAAATATTCAACAGGTAAAGTACAGGGCTGAGGTTTATCTGCAATTAACGTTTTATGTTTAATGTATTGTTCTGTCTATCAAATAAATACAGTGAAAAAGAACCAATAATAAAATGCTAGGACCACAAAATGTCTCAGATTCTCCGTTTCTTTCTTTTAAAGTGTCACATTCCTGCACAGACTCCTGATTACTGCACGTCCCTTCATTGACGTCTTCAGTGAAACTGACTCAATCACGAGGGCCATATGACGCATAATGGAATTATTTGATATGCCGTTGTTCCAGGCAATCCACTTCAACCACAAATTGCGTCCATAATGGAACCAATATGAGAAAAAAACCTTTGCCAGCATCTGTTAGCCGTCATGATGAATAGAATAAAGAGCTGAATGCGTCGGCCTCTGATTTACGATGGCCACTTGTCTATTTTAGAGTTTTACACTCAAAGAGGATTCCTGGGCCGGTTTGATGTTCACTCTGGTTGGAGGACTCTGCAGCTGCTTCAGCTTTAATGACAGTATATCGGGTATTAATTCACATATCTTGACAATTGAATCAGTTTTACCACATTTTAAAATACTCGTGTAGTCATGTATTCAGTACTACAGTGAAATTTGTATTTGGGATTGGGATTTAGGGCATTCACTTAATTACACAGCACAGGCAATACAAACACCAGTTTAAACACCAGTTATTACTAGCAACAAAGGGGCAATGACATCTAAATGACAGCTGACAAAGAACTCATAATAAGAGGAATTAGTGACTGAATTAAAATTAAATATGAATACAATTCTAAAAAGCCAAAATTGGCGTCATTGTTACATTACTATTATTATATTATATTCATCTTATCATTGCTGCTTGAAAACAGTTGGAGATTTAGAGAGACTTGTTTATTCACTTGGTACGAAAGTGTTTCACAATCTTTGGACTTTTTATTGAGCGATTTATAGCATTTCTTTATACCAAAAATGTTTAATTCACTGTAAAATCAGGCAATCCATATCAGATGCCTTTTTTCTCATCCATAAATACCTCCATTTTGCAAAATAAAGAATAACTGCATCTCTCATATAAACTAGAGTACAATATTTCACCTTGAACTGTGGCTGAGTAGAGAAGAGCCAGGAGAACTCGGAAATGCAATTCCCCTTTTTTCCAACAAGATCCACAAATTGTTCTTTGAGAAATCAAAATGTTGAAAAATGCAGTAATAAATAACGTGACAATTACTCTCAGGTGGAAACTTAACCTCCAAAGCAGAGGTAATTAAAATACATGAGGGATAGATATCTTGTACCACAAGCTGTGGGAGAAAATATCAATATTCTTTGGTGATAGCTCTAAATTGGTTCTTTTTCTGGGGCTGTCTTAGAAGGTAGCATGAACTGACATCAACAAATACCTGAGAGTGCAAGGTGGGCCTGTTACTCTTTCCTCCATGTAGCTGCCTCTCTGACACGTCCACAGAGACGGCCGGAATAGTCACATATTTGTCAAAAAAAAAGGAAAGAACCCCCCCCACAAACACACACACACACACACATAAACAAGCTGTGATAAAAGCAAGAGTAAAAGCAAACAGCATTAGGTCCAACAGCACTCCGCATAAGATGATTTCTATTCCTAGTCGAAGATTTGAAATCTGGCAAGGGTCAGTGACAAGAACTGATCATTATAAACACTGTGGCTGCCTAATTGTCTTTGTCTGTAGGTTCCCATGTGGTGACACTTCTGTTATTCCCTCCCTGGTGCACGCTTGCTTATCCTCCATACGCATGTCATCTTAGCCACTGACTTGTTTTATTTTATTCTTGTCCTCTGTTTCCTTGGCATTGCAGCTCCTGGCCGTCCTTGTGCTGTGAGGACGAGCTGAATGCCTGAATTGGTGCCTTGTGGTGCTATTTTGTTTTACAGTTATGCTAAAGAATCCCGACTTTCCCCTTTCAAATCCTCTGAGCCTTTCAAAGGCTCCAATACAGCATTGATCCCACTCTGTATGTACCCTTGGAAGGTATTATGTATTCCTGTTATGTGCCGCACTGCAACAGCGGACTCTAGTGAAGAGCAGATTTCACTGTGGAGAGCACATGTATGAAATGGCTCAACTGAAAACCACTGGAGATGGATTAGCGACTGGCTTATGAAAAGGAACCGTGTCTGAGACAAACAATGTAGGCTATGAAGTAAAATACTAACATTAAAAATAACTCATTAAATATTTTAGATTTTTTTAAAAATAACGCATGAACAAATTCTCTAAATACACTTGAAGGACTGGCCTGGAATTTTCTGCAAGCATTCATGGTCCCCAGGGGATGAGTGCTAATGACTTTAGTCCTGCTTCTCTTCCTCTGGTGCCACCGTTAAGTTGACATTTTGGGGTTTTACTGAATTGTCCTATCACATATTTCACTGGAATCCACCAGAGCATGAATCTTAATGTCTCTGGTGATTCCCTGACATTCAATCTAGAGCGACTAGCAGGTCAGTTTTTTTTCTCCCATTCAGTGACATAAATCTGAGAATTTTATAGGATGAATTGAGAATGGGATTTTGTGCCAGTTGGGCACATTTTACTCATTGGATGACATTAGCATTTAAGCTTAAAGCTATGCTGTTCCTAACTTTGCTATATTCTCCTCAATGCGCATTATTTATTCAAGCAGCGCTAGTTCTTACCATGTGATGTCAGACCTGTCTATACTTGTTCTGAACGGCTGCACTTGAAGGCAGAGTGAAAAGCCTGTTGTCATTGAAGGGAGGAAGACGTGGCCTAGATTTCCAGACAGTTCGTGCTATAAGAAATTTATTGTGTTACATTTGATCGTTCACATGAAAGGAGGAAAATGGCCGTGAAGGTCAGGTAATAAAGGCAGAGGAGAGAGGGCACAACTCTGACCCTCTTATTTGACCAATCACAGCATTGTGCTTCAAGTTCCTCCTGAAGTAGGAACATATCTATTTTGGCTTCCTGTTATCACTTGAATTCCCAGAAATGTTGTCTTGGGTCTAGGCATTTCGTAATTCATACTGTTTTGTGTGCCATTTACCAGTAAGAGACAAAGTCCCCCTGAATTAACGTGTTGGATCTTGAACTTTCAAAATACATTTTTAGTGTTGTTAAATATAGCATATGCTCCACTGAACATATACTATATGGCCTCATTCCTCATTTTGTAAGTCAAATAAAAAGTGCATATCCAACATGCACCTTATAATTTAATAATATAATCGATTTGAGATGTATTGCCTTTTGGGATCCACAAAAATAAATCTGCTGTAGAAATAATGAAAACCTCAGCAGCTCTAATTGATATAGAATACACTGATCCAAATTCACTCTGAAGTCCAAAGGCTGTAATGTTTACGAGAGAGCGTAATAACTGCGGGAGGAGGAAGCACTGACTGTGTGATTCACTGGAATAATGCACCCACACAGTTTCAATTTGTCACACCTCGCAGGAAAGCCTGCAAAAAAGGCAGTTTGGGCAGAACTTTATCAGGTCTTTTATACACACGCACTACAGGTTGTCTGAGCTGCGCTAATCTGGTGTCTGGGTCAAAGAAAGCACCTCACAGCAGTAAGTGCACATTAAGGTGCAGATTCGTCTTCCGGTTTTCTGAGAAACATAAAACACATCGCATTTGTAAAAAATGTCAACCTGCATACGTGCATCTTTGAAAATGTGATGTCATACATCAATTAGGCACCTCAGAAGGCGTCAAGAGAGCTCGTGGTTATAAGAGCTGATGATGTCAGGGTGCTGTGAAAATGATGACGCGTAGTTAACGTGTCACTTCCTGCCTTTGTCTGCTGCACCCAGCCGCTCCATATCTCACATGAATAACAAGGAGGATTTGTTGCTGTTGTGATCTCGTCTGTGCAGAGAACCTTCTGCTGTGTTGTACAAACTGCAGGTAAAGTCAGTAGTAGTAGTCAACTCTCTGGATTTTACCCGTAGGTCATGTCTGAAAGTGGTTATAAAGATTGACAGCACCTCCATCCTTTGATGGACATGTTGTGGGAATAGCTGATGCAAGATGGGGAGGGAGCAGTGGGTGTTGGGGGGTGGGGGGGGGGGCTGCTGTGTGAGAAATCTTGAGACATGCTACACTGTTCACGCAGATTTATTCTTTCACCTTGTGGTCTCCTTGATGCATCTAGTCTGCATTAAACTCCCCAGCCTGAGACATCAGTTGCTGCCTGAGGCCTCCTTTCAAACACTTCCAGAGAACTCCCATCACACAGGCCCCCTCCACAGAGAACAGCAGACTGACCGGCCTGTCAGACAGTTTGAATATTTGATTAAATAGGGATGTATTTAAAAGTATGCCACATGCACGCACAGCAGCATCTGCACTCAGGGCTTATGATTTGTCAGGAGCTACATTACACCCAGGTTTTACTGGGGTCTTTATCAAACTAATTAGCAAATTATGAAAGTACCACAAAGTCAATAGAAAATATTAGAAGTAACTAACACACAGATGGTCTGTTGGGGTTGGTAAATCTGGAGGCTCCGGGGCCCTTTTTTCCTGTGTTGGCTATTCTTTAAACTTTAAACTGCACTCAAGTTAAAGCTGTGTGCTAATAACTACATTTAAGTCATTACATAACATCCATCACAGAGAATATTATCATCACTGAGAGAACTTGAATGTGCCAATATGGCCTCGCACCCTGCTCCCCGTCTCCCACCCTCACAGCTCACCTGTTCACAGCCCCAGTTATCCACTGAAGTGGGAACATGGAAATACTCAGGAACGGCTGTGTTTGCAGCTCAATCAAACAAGTATATAACCCCCATGATAACAATATATCATGAAATATCTAATCATGTCTCCATTTTATATCTCGACAGGAGTTGATAAGATTAGCATGCTGCGATTTAACAGAAGTCCTGTTTCAAAAGTACCGATCTGAATTAGACCCCTGGTGAATCAGATCTATATTTGCCATTCCTACTTCCAGTCGCAGTTGTGTGGAGTAATGTCAGCGCCTTAGTAATTATATCAATGAAATGTTTAGAATGACTGCATCCAGCTCGCGTTGCACTCTGTGAGTCCCTAATCACAAACCTGTCAGGCCTGTTATTTGAGAGAAACACATTTAGCTCCCTCTCTTATCAGTCATATACTTATCTATAATTTTCTGAGCTGTGCACAAAGTTAATAAAGCTGAATTATATTCTATGAATAAAACTGTTCCCCTACTTTATTAAGGAAAGTCAGAGTTGTGGTTGGTAAATCAAATAAAACTATGCAGATTTGGTTTTACTGGATTGATCATGCTGGCCAGTGTTAATGAATAGGAAGAAGACGACCATGGGGCTATTGTGCTTATTTAGTTTCTCTAAATTATTTAGTCAATTTGATGAATATGCGGCTGAAACAAACTGCTGGGCAAATGCAATCAAGGCTGAAAAAAACACATGCCTGAAGAATGACACCAGAGAAAACTCAGTGGGATTGAGCTTTTTTGTTTGTTTCCATTTCAGTGTGTAAAATGTGAATTTAACTCAGAATCCCAGATCAAGGAGTTTCTCCATTTTCAGCATCTCCCAAAACGGGTGCTGCTGCCACATTCGCTGCAGACGTCTGTTCAGTGCAGAAAATTGTTTGTAAATAAAACTACTGATTTGCATTTGAATAGATTCTTAGAGATTTTAGAATCAGTTGCCGGGTTTGATGTTAGATCTGAGAAAGAGAGGGCAGCACTAGCTTGTGTTTTTTTTATCTTCTGGTTTCATCCTCAGCCCCAGCTCACTACTTTTTTTTTCTGAAGACTGTTTTTGTGTGGGGCTTCCTCCAGGTAAACATCATTCATCAAACTGATTCAAAGAAATGAATATATCCCTGACTAATTAGTGACATACCAAACAAAGAGAAGGGTTTATGGAATGGCAGACTCTCATTCAAACAATACCTTTCTACGATGTAATCCAGACACTAAGCCAGACCATAATTGCAGACAGACAGGGAACCTGGTCACTGTCATTATTATTGCAATATAGCTCTGCCCGTGTCGCTTGTCTATAAGACCCAGGCAAGCTCATCGTGTTGCTAGGACCACTTATAACGTCCCAGCCTCATGCGCAGCTCCTCCTACTCCTCACTCTCCTCTGACTATGAGCCAGTGCAAATTACAGTAACAGCTTGGACGTGAATATAATCTCAAGTGGTGCGAGCTGGGCTCCATGGTGAGGCACGCGGGCAGATGGAAGCAGAGACTCTGCCAGGCCTCTTTAGGGGCTCCCACTTTTTCTCCAGCATGCTAGACAATGGAGGAGCTGTGGCTCATAACCAGCTCCTCGTCTGCCACTATCATGGAGCCTCCTCCCATGCTCAGTGTTTGGAAAGCGATACGAAGGGAAGAGGGGCCTTCCGCGGCCTTGTTAAGACCAATGCAGTGGCCACATTATATCATGCGACTTAAAGAGGAATGCTCAGACACTCACATTTAGTGAACCGAGATAGATGAGCGGAAAGCACAGTAGGTGCGTTTCTGCATGTTTTCCTGCACAGCAGGAGGTAAAGCCCTTACCCTTGAGCTATGGTATTTATTTAAAAAAATATCACTTCATATACACATCTTTTTTATTTGAATAAAAAAATCATATCATAATTCTATGAGAATTAGTTCTACCACTTTGGGAGAAAAGCTTTGATGCTCTTGAAAAACCACGATATATTTTTCATTAATTAAACTCCAGTGAGTCCACTATTGCTTCAGAAATGATACCCATGAGTGCAAACATACAGCAACCATACAATATTCATACAATATACACAACAGGGCATAATTAGTGAGTCTACTGTAAATATACTATGGGTTTGGTGTCGCCTTAGGGAGAACCATTTAATTCCTTTGCTGTATAAGTTACTCCTTATGGCTCAGCAGGCATCTGTCTGTGTTGTTGAACCTTTATCCTGCATCATTACAACTCAGTAACTTCAGTCTCTGTTTGCCACAAATGACACAGATACATTTGTCCTACTATGTAATTTTCAGCGTCCTGCTGGCTTGCTGTGAAAGTGAATGAAATGATAAATTTATAGAGAAGAAATGTACGAGCAGGAAAAAAATTGTCCGTGGTGATGGATACCTTTTAAGAGCCTCTCAGCTCTGCGGTAAAAGTTACATGGAAATGTAATGCACCTTTTTATTTTGAATGAGTGAGCTTCAGGCTTTACAAATGCATGACAACACAGATCAGAGGTTCTCTGTTTTGCTGTTGTGGGAGAGAAGCGTATTTACGCTCACAGTGCAGCTCCTGCCCATTAATGTAAATGGATTCTTAAACTCAGTTATGTTGCTTAGAACAAATGAAGATGCTTCTGAAATAAGGTTCCACCTCCATCTGTCATTAAACAAACCTGTGCATTTTTAATCATGCGATGCTTCATAACAGGAGGATCCGAGTTAAACATATGTGGCTCGCTAAAGTTCAAACATCCTCCTCCCTCCTCGTACACACACACACACACGCGCAATAAACAAGCACAAAAGAATATGATTTATGAGGAAAATAACTGACTGTGAGTCAACCGTGTGTCAAGATGTGGCTGTTTAAGTGACTCAGTCTGCAATGTCTTGCCAACCCTGAGAGCATCTACACTAACAAAAAAGAGATCTGACTGAGGGAAAGAAAAAGAGAGAGAGAGAGAGATAGAGACAGAAGGCACCGAGACTCGGAGCACGACTCCCCTGAAGCAACGCATCTATTCTATCTTGTGCGTACGCTGATGCAGGTGTGTTTGATTTTACCATATTTGCCACCACTATTATTTAAAATAGCTTCAGCTACAGCATTTCAAGCTCACAATAAGAAACCCCGTTAGTCACAGACGTGCAGATGATACGCCATGCACGGCTTGTTTTATGCGGCTGATTAAAGTGACAGAATCGAGCATGGAGACCTGAACATGGCAACATGTGATGTAAACCCTGAGAAACCCCTGAGCCGCTGCTCCACACCTGCCTCCAACACTTGGTATTCCAGGAAACACTGACTGAAGACTCCTTACATTGACTTTGACAAGAGGAGCAGAACACCAGACAGCGGAGAGGAGGCACACGGGCACAGCGCCGCCACTGGAATTCGGAATATGTGAGGGTAATAACTTGACCTCCTCCTCACTCTCCCCTCGATCCCTGATTAGAAACATGTATTCACTGCGTGCTTACAGGCGGCCATTTTTTCCACTTGTAGTACCATAATTTCGTGCGATCCCAGATGAACTGGTAGGGAATCCTGTTGTTACGCCTCTTATCGCCCTCAAACTTGACAACCAGGATTAAACTACACTCAAAAGAACAGCTGGGCAAGGCTGCTGAATGAATACATATGGGCCAAAATGTCTGTACTTTCCCAACACAAAGTGCTTCAGTTTGATGAGATGGGTGAATTCAATTCTCTTAGAACCGATTCATTTAACGATGGGAAATATTTGTCTGTTTTAGGACAGAAATGGAACAGGGTGACTCACAGTGCGGAGAATATTCAGAGTTATGCAGGGTCCATGACTGGTGTAGATGCTGCTTGTTAGATGCACGATGAGGGGGAGGGGGAGCACTGAAGGGAACAGCAGTTCCACGCAGTAGCACAAGCTGGCTAATTAGCATTGCCCTGTCATTCCCTTTGAACCAGGAGAGGACAAGTGGGAGCCATCAAATTTCTTTGTTCTCAGAACAGGGTGATCCCCCCCCCCCCCAGGGGTCTGACCACAGAGGGTCAAAGGTAGGCAAAATAAACCCCACCTGGCACACCCGTCCTCACTGAAGCCACCCCAGGTGATTTATCCAGCCCTTTCCCGAAAACTAACCCCTCAGCAATGTTCACTTTCAGGCTGCATCCGATGTAGTGCTTCGATGTGAAGCGGTGACATTTTCAGGATGCTAACCTACTGAGAACGCATGAGACAGATGTTAGGGGGGGTACAGGTACCTACTGCACTTCAGACGCACGCAATTATTCTCGGCTGACTGCTCTCTGAAGACGGAGCACAGATCATTAACTCTGTCCTCTCGTGTACTGGGTTTTAATTAATAGTTTTGTGCTATGTGATGTACAATTGAAACATGAAACTTTGTTATGTAACGCTGCAGTGTTCTGGGGAGTTTAAGGGCTCCTTTCAGGTTAGGTAGAGATTTGTTAGGTGGTTTAGGTTTAGGTGGCCAACAAATCTGATGATAGAGATCCAACAAACAGGACGAGAACTGAGGAGATCAGGAAGTGAGCCAATGAAATTACACCTCGGACCCAACTCTGCACTGGTACGTACTGCACAGCACTTTGTGCCCCCAAAGCACAGAAGTGCTTAATTAGGCATTTTACTAGCTGAAAACTCTCAACAGTATCTTCTCACTGTCTTAGCTATGATGACAAAGTGGAAGAGATGACGAAAATGTCGACAGGCTCAAAGCAATAACTTTAATGTGCAGTAACGAGTGGTGGAGAAGAGTGCGTCGAGGCCTCATTTTGCCCCGTCTTCGCTTTCAGGCAAGACAGCTATACGTGCCCTCACGTCACTGGTGGCGGTTGCATGTGGCCTGAGAGCAAGTCGGCAGGATCATTTTATCTAGTGGCTGGTTTAGCTCTACATCCCAGAGTGAGCAAGTGGGTGTGTTCAGTTCATTGACCCGGGTTGGCTGAGTACTGCATGACTGACTGAAGTTACTCCATGTTTGGCAGGGGTAGTTTTGGGAGCTTCCCACTAGCTATCTCTAGCCATCCCACTAGCTGTCTCTTTCACTATAAATTGGAACAAATAGTTTTTTTATTGTCAGACTCGTTTAGCGACTTCTTTTTCTACAGCCAAAGCTTGTGCCTTTGCGGACTCTCTCATGCCCTGCGAGCCAGAGACACACCTCTCCGTGCGTCTGCCGTGCTCAGTGAGAGGCAGAGAGGCGGAGCAGCAGTTTGATAGCCGGACAGAGGCTGTGCACTTTAGCGGCTTTCAGACAACTGTGCAGATGCTCCGTCTTTTCTCTAGAGGAGGTGCATCGGTGAATTCAAATACTTAAGGTTCCAGATTTTCTGCAGACCTTCTCTGAGGATTTGTTGCTGCTTGACACTATCTGGACATATAACCATAGAATGTATTTTAAGACTGACAAGCAGGCAGCTCAGTAAAGTGTAGCCAGAAGCTACCTGGCGGCTGGCTGGAGTATGGGTCAGAAACTCTGCCACTTTGGTCCTGACGAGAACTTGGAATGTTGAAGGGTGTTTTGGTGAAGATTCTTTCATTTGAGGTAGGTTTTAATCACACCGATGCGTGTTCATCAAGTTTAATAATGCAATGACTGACAGCTGAGGCTGACTCACAGTTGATCAAAGGACCCCAGTAATGCAGCTCCATCTCTCTATCAATACTGCGCCTACTCTGGCTCCAAATGTGCGAGACGACAGCGTTTTTATCAAGAATATCTGACCTGAGGAGTGGGAGGAAGTTGTCCATCTTTATATGCAGGCTGCTGTGTGAATGTCTTATCGGAATCTCTAACGATCCCATAACTGCTGATATGTTTTTTTTTCCTGTTTGATGTACAACTTGTTCATGTGATCTAGGAATGTTCTGACAACTGTTTGCACATAACAAGACCTACTCCCACACACATTCATACTTTAGAGCCCTGCAGACGTATATGCTGTCGTTTTCATACTGACAGGAGCTGCCTGTGTGTTCAACATGTTCAATAGCCATATGCTTATGTTTGCTCATCTGTTTTGATTCACGCTTTGTTCACATTTTGCATCCGTCTATATGCTTGTTGACAGAAGTGTGCCAAAGTGTGCCTCTCACAACCCGCGCCAACTTCCCTCTATGCCTGAACATACCTGGCCAACAATGCTGATTAGGATTAGACAAACTCCGCCCATATGGCTGTTAAAACTGTGTAAAAACAAACGTTGCTGAAAAGAGGCAGGAAAAAAAAGAAAAAAAGAATTTGACCCAGTTCTGTTCTGCACCTGTAGTTTCATTGTCTTTTCTGTAATGAATTCCCACCGGTGATCTACACTGTACTGCGTCTTCAATCTGCTGATGCACCACTGCTAACGCAACATTTTCAGCATAGTTAAAGTCACCCCAGCTGAAGGCGGAGCCGCTCACGAAGCAGCACTTTGGAAAATACAACACACTCACCAGATATCAAGCCCTGGCATCCATTGCTGGTTTCACATCAGCATGCTGATAAGCTGGCGGCAAGAGGGTCAATGCAGAGGCAGGAGACTCCCTGTGGGTGTCACAGGAAATACGGCACCTATAGGATCAAAAAACACGGTTAGCCTTGTCATGGCCTGGGACCCTGTAGAGGCGAGTTAGCACACTGCAGTGAAAAAGCTGCCAGGAGCGTGGCTGTTTCAAACACATTTCTGGATGTTTATCATCTGCTTGGAGTCAGGATTCTGGGAGGATGGAGGCAACATTCCTCAGCACACTGGAGAAGCAGTCATACATTCATAATCTCATTTCCACTTGGCAGCTTTGGGTGAGATATGTACGCTGATCTGATTATGAAACAACAGGAAAGAAGCATAAGCAGCAGGAGCGGCACCAGAAAAACAGCTCTGGAGAAACCGTGACTATGAATGTGTGTCCTGTCATTAATATTTCACTGCATCATTGTAGCTAAAGAAGAACAACAAAGTGTAAAGGGGAGCGTAATGAAAAATTTATCATGTTTTGACACAGCTTTGGAATTTATCCGTGCAAAACAAAGAACATGCAAGTCTTCTGCACGTGATGGTACTTTGTGTGGGAGAAAAATAAGGTGATTAATGCAGCCAAATCATTACGGAACATTTTCACATATGTTTTTGGAGTTTTTGGAGTCTAATAAAGATGGATGAGGGTTTGTAACTCCTTTGACTGTTTTTACTGCAATCGTTTTCTCCCTCACAGCGGACAGAGGAGACTGCCAAGGTCACAGACCCTCAGTATCTCACTTGTCCCCAAAAATTCAAAACAAGCTCATTGACATGTCTCAGCTCTGCCTGCAGTGCAGCAGCAGCAGCCAAGAAAGAGATTACCATATCGCTCGCATTTGTCTGCAGAGAGCCTTCATGCATTAAAAAACAGAATTCTCCACTCAGGTTCCTCCCCCAGCTTGACTGTACACCGATTTGTATTCAGAGAGGGACTTGAGGCTTGTCACCTTCAGCTTTTCATCCAGCCAATGAAGTATTTATGATGCAAGCTTTTGCTTTTTGATACGTCATCTCAATCATCCCGGGCTGAGTCGGTGCTGTCATGTCAGAGTTTAAGAAATGAAGGAGAGAAACAAAGTAAGATTGTAAGCGTCACAGGTTGATCATTTCACGGCCTGCTCTCGTGTGCGAGGCAGTCAGGGTGACAGTGAGCGGTGTGACTGCGATGTGATCGCGAGCAGCCACTGGGAGGGAGGTGCGCGACGTTTGGATCGGTTTCAGACAAAAGGCCCTTTATGAGACCTGACTGGTCTAACAACTGATTTTTCATTCTTATCTTTCATTTCCAAGCATCGAATCGTCACCTGGCCTCCTGTGATACGCCTGGTGTCAGTCCAGGACAAGCCAGTCTCATTTAATCTCCAGCATGGCTCCTGTTCACTCTATCAAACACTCTGCTACCCTGCTCCATTTTCTTCGCACAGGCACAAGATTCTACCTCTCCATTTTCTCCAGTTTTTGCTTTCCCCTCTTGGTCCTTGAAAAGACAGAAACAAAAATACTCAGTGCCAGGCAGCCTTGGCCAAAGGACATTCACAAGTCATTATCTATCACTGTGATTCTTTCCTATCTGAGCAAGACAAAGACAGTTGGTCGGGAGATGGACAGCCTCCACTGCTGCCGGCTTTGTTACTTAGAATCCTCTGGAATGATTACTCACCAAAGTTATATGTGTGCAGCAGAAAGAAACATAGGGCCACACAGGTACTGGAATGATGAAACATCTCTCTTTTCAAGCTCTTTCATAAGAACCAACCTTAAACTTGATTTTCTTCTTTATAACGAACACATTTTCTTGAAATGAATGAGGCTTTATATACATTTCAAGGCTTACAAATAGACTTTGAACATAAATAGTCAAATATATTTGCAGTGGAAGCACCGCCTGCCAATTTACAGAAATGAGACTGCTGAGAGAATGATTTTTTTTTTTGTTAATGGAATGATGTATGATTTTGAAAGATTTCCTCTGCCTACAGCAAGTAACAGGATAAGTGGATAAGAATCATGTTGATTTATTTTGAAGGTTGCAATATAATAGAACTGTCGTTTTGTACCTTTTTGTCTTTGCATTTAAAATACAAATTGAGAAAACGTTGACAGAACTGCCTCCCTGCTGACTTGAGGAGGGGGAGGATTTTTTTTTTTTTTTTTTTTTGCTTTTCTTTTCATGCTGTTGCTGTTTTAAGCAGTAAAGGAAACCTCTGCAAAAACCTTTGGGCATCTCATTACATCTGATCCCGCTGACCATCTTGGGAGACAAAAGCCTGCCTCAGAGCTTCAGTCAATTATAGATTTGAGTGACTGCAGTCATATTGAAGACAGTCACCTCTTTTTGCGCGCCATTTCCCAAATATCGACAGAAGTGATGGGAATTCCTGAGCTTGCTGGCAGGTCGGCACGGGCCCTTAGGCTGTAGAGACGACAGCAGTGTGGCAAATTAATTCCACCACGGCCACGTGAAGAGGGTTTTGTGTATTTAATACACACTTTCATTATTTTCAAATGACCCGTGCTGGAGTTAAAGGTTTGGGTCAGAATTAATTTTTTTCTTTAACAAGTTCCTCTTCTCCCTCTCTCGTATCTGCAGCGACCGCGCCGCCTGAGTTGAAGACGAGTAATAAAGCAGCCGCCGCTGTAACACACTTATTAAAGGACACTCTCAATGTCATGATGACTCAGCAGTGGACTGACAGAGCCACCCTTTGAGGAAACATCGATGCTGCTCAGAGGTGTAGAGTGGCCCGATGGTTGTTGCAACCCTGAGGTCAAACTTATCCTCAGCAGATATGTGAAACTCAACACCAGACCTTTTCACTGGCTTTTACTGTAATTTCCTCCTCACGTCAGCGCTTTGATTAATGACTTTATTTACTCACAGCATCACATGCACGATATGGCCAGATATCAATCATAATATTTCATACATTCATGGACTTAGAGCGTCACCACATTCAAAGCGTAATTACATCTAATAGGTGTGCATGAACAGCAAAGGGCCCAAAATGCCAACAACAGCAGACCCATGGCGTTTAAACTGCTCTGATATATTCCTGCTTTGCAGAGAGAGTCAGCTGGGGACAAACCCACAGAAGTAAGATGATTATCAAGGACGAGCAGCTGCTTCTGTCTTGGGCCATTTCTGCTAATCTACAACACCATCAGACTCTAATGAACGTACCCATCCCACTGGCCTGACTCTGAACTGAGCTCTTCACTTGAAATGAGACAAAACAGTCTCAAAGAAAATTGCTTGTAGGAGCAGTTTGATTGAATAATTAGCTTTTTATTAACTCCTACCAACCTTTGGCATCAGAGGTCAAGAACAGATGCATGGTGCATGAGTGAGCGTGTTCCTCAGCTGATCAATACAGTGTGCTGCTGCTATGGAGGGCAAGGTTACCGAGGGGAGGAACTAAAGAAGCAGGTCAGGATCACAAACCCCCCCCCCCTCAGCGTTAATTAAGGCCGGGCCCAGATGACAGTCCAGTTGGTCGGGATCACATGTGCAGGTCCCTTTGTAATGCATGAAGGTGCACATGAGATATTCTTCAACCACTAACACCTGCCTTAAGGCCTGGACATGCAGTTAGATTTTGCTTACTTAGGCAGATCCAGTTACAGTGTAGTTCACTGATAGCTGATAGTGACTTGATCATCAATTATCTGAATGTATTCATCCATATTTTAGTTTGTAAAATGTCAGTAAATAGAGGAAAATGCCCACGGAGCCCAGGAATATCTTCACAAGGACCAAGAATATACCAGGATAGAAAGATATTCAGTTTACGAAGATATAAAACAACAAATCACACTTAACTTGAACGCCATGAATTTAGTGTTTCAGCTGTTTATATTACAAATGTGTATACCAGTATGGTATCATTATTATGTCTTCTGCCAACATGTATAATTTCTCCTTTATTCATTTATGTATGAAGGGATGATAACACAGCTGTAGCTATACTTAATGGTGATTTATGATCACACATGAAAACAAATCCTGTTAATATCTCGTTAACTGTTTACACAAATACTAATCCTTCACAGGCAGCGATCAGTGATCTTCCACTCATAAAAACATGATGAACTTCAAGGTTCAATCTGAGCCTTGGAAGGTTTTTTTTTCTGACAGAACAACCTGACTCAATGTCCACTTACAAGCTCTCAGTCACTTCATGTGGCCTTCACATGTGAATGGAGTTTTCCCAGTTGCCATAGAGAGGTGAAGAAATTTAGTTTGGTGTATTTTACTTTAGCAGGATCCCCGTGAGCCACAGCCTTGAAGCAGCTTTTCTCCCGAGGTCCATACAATTGACTTAGCTTGGTAATAATGCAGCTATTAAAACATTACTCAGAACATTGCAACAAGTAGAAATGACAAAGGGTAAAATGAGTGACTACCAAGTCAATAATAAGTAAATATTAAATACATTAAACGTCACTGCACTGTTTCACATATGAAACTTTAAAACAGTGCATTTTACAATAGGAATCAATATAGTGGGGATACATTTTTTTAATCAATGTTCCCTTTTCAGTAAAGTGTTAAGATAAAACCATTATTTAACATCTTATTCAAGTCGCATAATAATTACCTTATAAATTCCTATTAAATCCTAGAATTGGGTGATAAACAATTTGGCAAAAACAAATTTTTTTTTTCCCCAATCACGTCAAAGATCAAATACAAAAAATAGGACAAATTAAATACAAAACTAAAGACCATTTGCAGAATTTTTTTTTTCCATCCATTCAACCACTGACCTCAAATGGAAGAATAATTATTAGTCATTTTAATTTTAATTTTTAAATGTTTTTATAAATGGCTGTAAAATCCAGTAAGAAAAGATTACATGGGAAATCTTTACTCCCTCTTTGGGTTGCAAAGAGTAGGTTGAATTATTTATAACTTTGCCCCCCCCCCCAATCTAATTACCAGTAGTACATGTAACAACTACGAAATACAGAAAATACGTGGAAATGTACAGAGACAATGGTTTTCTCCACCTGCTCAAGGTGCCAATCAAAACGAAATGGCATCCATGCTGCTGAAGAACCAAAGACATTCGGCTATTTAAGATAACAATAACATTAAAGACTAATATTCAGCATTCAGTCTGATTTATTTCAATGACCCTGTGAAGAGCTTCTGGATGTTCATGCTGCTCTTAAACACTGCATATCCCATAGCACTTTTATCACATATGAAAAACATCATACTCATCATCACTCTCTCCATCACACAGTGGGATGGATCAATCGACAGTCAAGAGGAAATAACCATCCCTCCTGTTGGAGCTTCCAGACTTCCCCACATCGCCTCTCTCATTTAAATCTCATATCTACAGAAAATGATCCAGTAACTACTTAACCTTACGTATCCCTCATGCACGGACTAATGTTGGCAGAGCTGGTTTGAGGCTATGCACCATTAAAATGGAATGAACTGAGAACTGCACTCCCAACTAGGAGTTAAAAGAATGTAAAGTAAAAATTTGGCATCAATGTCAGACCATACAAAGAGACATAACTTGTTTCTGAATCCCTATCACTATAGTCCATCAAAAAGAGATCATGAGCATGTGTACCCAAATATCATGGTAATCTATTCAATAGTCTATTAAGATTTTACTTTAAAAAATACAAATGTTTTTGACCTGATTATGAGTAATCTGAGATCAACAGAAATCGTGAGGCTTTGTTGACTGGATTGACAAAAAAGGTTGCAGAAACGTTCATGATAATCCAACCAATAGTTCGGTTATCCGTTTCAGTCTGGTTCAACATGACGGAGCCAACAGGCTGATACTGCCATTGCTCCAGTCCTGCCAGGAGAAGTGTTTGAATTGACTATTCGTTTAATTGATTTATGTTTTCAGTTCTAACAGAAAGAGCGAGACATAATGGGGAGGGAAAAGCTGCCATCCAAGTAACACACAACATCACACAACATAGAAAACTGTGTAATTTGGGTAAAAGTTGAAAGATCTCAGTGGCGTCGCGCAAACCACTCTGTGAAATGGCTCTAAGATCGTCTTGGCTCCAGTTACACTCGAATACTTTGGGGATGTAGTGGACATGATTTAGAGATGTGATCAGCCAAAAGCTTGTAAAACCTCATAGTAGGTCACAGCTTACTACACATCAAACATCCTAATGCGATATTAATCCAAAGCAACTGGTGAGTTATGAATCATTTAATCACACAGTGGATATTAATGTTCAAGTGAAATTGTTTTCATTCAGGTTCTAAAGTGTTTTAGTCCATTTGCTCTTGTAAGAACCAAACACAAAAACACGAACTTTATGACGAACCATTTAAATAGATGTTAAACCCAACAATGTCAACAAATAGCTCACTTATCTGCAATGCCATGGTTTTTAAACACATCATATAAGTTTCATTGGCTATGTTTGCCAAATGTTAAAGAGGAACCCATCCAATTTTATGGGAGTAAAAAGTAGTATAAAGCATTACTGCGGAGTATTAAACACGAGCTCACGTGCCAGTGGATACATTTCCTGTTTGTGTTGTTGGATCAAATTCAAGCCATATTTTCCCAGGAGAACAAATTGCTCACTGGGATTAGATTTTTGACATTCCTTTAATTCCCAAAGGACTGTTTTGCAATGTGGTTCCACCAATTATACACACATAATCCCCCCACGGGCACGCCTGAACATCTTCATGCAATGTGCACAGGTTTTGGCACCGGCACTAGTCTGCATGGAGTGGTTTATGGAAATGTCCGGGAGATTGACATGTCGATGTCATGTCAACGGAGAGATTAATGACATGGGTTTAGATGAATGAATAATAGCAGAATGTCCATGCGGCTGTGGGCTGACACAACAACACTTATTATGAATGACACACAGGGGCTCCCACCGCTCAGGCAGCTAACATTAAAAACCTAGGACAATAATTAATCGATGGTTTTCTTCCGTCATTTTCACTGTGCTGTGTTCGTGACCCGCTTGGGTGAATGTGTCTTTAAATGTTGCAAACAGAGACTACAAAACTGCTCACAATGAAGAGTGCTGCAAATTTAGATCACCCTGTAAGTGTTCAGAAACAGTGTGCTGGCGTCACATCAGTAATAAAGGCAATTTAATGATTTTCGGCTTCTATAATAAGAAAAGACAGGCTTGATGCATGGTGTGAAGGTTTTACAGCTACCCCCGCTGCCCCATTGAGCTTTAACCTGAAAATGCAAATTGACTTCATGAAAACCAAGTGATTTCATGGTTCACCGACAACCACATAAGCATATGGACTGCAGTCACCAGGAAAATGTAATATACAGGAGGGAGGAGGGGGCATGCATGTGAATCTTACCTTAATCCCCAATAATTCAGTTGCATTCCTATTGCACATCTCCGCTGCAGCATCACACTTTCATGCTCTTTCGGATCATTTAAAAACTCTGGGGAATTCAAACCGCTTCTCCCTCCACGCAGCCATATTACGCCACCACTATTTACTGTATATGGGAAAGACATGGTCCTCAGTTCGCAAATTCGAGCATGAAGATTACAAGGGCTTAGTGCGACAAGTATTAGCATATCCTGTTACATACAAGCCTCTAAGCAGGGGTTACGAGAAAGTAATGGAGCTGCCTTGAGCTGGTAGACATTATTTATAATTAATTATATAACAAAAAGAGATCTGCAATAAAGTATTGGCACCTTAACAACGTAATCTCTTCACAGAGATCGATGATTCTAGGGGATTCTCAGTCAACAGATGTTAAGGCTGGGGAGAGAAAAAGCCATTTATTATTTTTACTGTGGCCTCTCCTCCAATAAAGTGGGAGGGCCAAGACTTTTTACAAAGCCCCGAGCGCGAGTGTAATTTGCTAAATGAATGTGACAACTCGTCTAGAAACGGGAGCCCAGACTAACTATGAATCATTCTTAGTCGCCTGATATTTTTCCTTATTTACCATCTCCACACAATGTCAGCGTTGGGCCCGGGCGCTGCCAGAGCTGTCACTTTGACAGGTTGTGGAGGTGGTGGCGCAGCAGTCATCAACAAAACAGGTTAGAAAACAAGAACTCTTCATTTCCTTCCCCTCATGAAAACATCCCAATTCTCTCCAGGCTGGTAAATACTTGCGCTCTTGTAATTCCTGTTTCGTTCTTGAGTTTGTTGCAGACCGTGGCAGGATTTGTCTGTCAAGGCAAGTCAGGATGAGGGCCCAATAGGAAAGGAGAGCTTCGATAATAACGTTTGTAATATGTCAAAGGAAGATTACAGGGAGCATATCAGATTTCCTCGGTTAGCGCTCGATGGTGCCGAATCCTAAAAAATTCATTTTGGTTTATTTTTTCCTACCCGCTTCCTTGTCACACAAATTAAATTACCTAAGCAGCACTACAAGAACACTGTGAATCACATTAGCTACAGAAAGTGAGATGTGCTATTTTTTTTTTCTTTTGCCTCCATTTTTGTTCAGTGATGTTTGCTCTCTTCATCGACATCTTAATGTGCTGATAGACAACTTCCTATTATTAAGAGGTTGACGTTGATTTCACAGTGTCATTTCTGTTGACAGTTGACATTACAACTGACACCATCTGCGTTCCAATTATTTCGCGGCAAACTTTGATGCCACGGGGTTCGAAATCTCTCGGGAAACGGAGCCTCAATATAGACCACAAATCTAAAACAGGACGAGAAGAAGAGTTCTGTTTCCCCAGGTAGTGGAAGTGGCAGTTGATGGGATAAACAGTTACTGTGGAGAGAGCCCTGTTATTGCAGAAGGTTACGAAGGTGAAGGAGACTCTTCAAAACCAACTTTCAGCTCAGAATGATTTGGGCTCGCTCGGAAAAACAACAATACCTTCACTCTTGCTAACACAACCCAGGTGCTATACTTTATCAAGAGATTCAGACGACGCCACAGTGACATTGGGATGTTATTTTACTAATTCCACCATGCTTTAGAGTCTAACATGACATTGACGGTCCAGTGCGTAAGATGTATGTGAAAGGGATCCATTTGCTGAAATTGAATATAATAATTATAATTAGCCTTACGTCTTCACATAGTTTTGATTTTTAATTTAATTAACACCCATTAACTGAAACTCAACTGCGACAGTGAGCGTCGACAGTATCACTGTGAGTGTTAGCATGTTGGGGTAAAGCCTTTAGCTCAGAGCACAGCTATCACTGAAAAGGCTGCAAACTCATAAGTCTTGTGGAATGATACAGTCAGTTTCTAAATTAAGGTGAGAGATTACTGCGTTATCTTTTCTCCGGTTTAATGTGGGTCCTGATGTGGTGATTGTTCGATATAAACATTCACCCCTTGTGTTTTTATCTCTCTTTTCTATTCCCATAAATTACATTACAAGCCACAAGTGTTCACAGTGTTAAGAGGCAGAGTCATGTTTTTCAGTCAGTGTTGGGCTGAACCTCGGTGTTTCAGTTCATAGGAGGAGAGAAGGGGCTTCATTACTTTCACCTGCTGACTTTAATGTTCTCATACTGAATTTAGGTAAATAAACTCCAGTTAGGTAGCTCATGAATGCCTGAGCAAACGGAGTTTTTCAATAAATGGCAGAAGACGATGAAAAAAGAGCTCACTGAATATCTTGGAAGTGTAAAAATCCTCCCCAGCTCCTTAAAACAAATACTGAGAACCACCGGGCTCAAAACATAAACTATTAATCTCTTTTGAAGCTGTGTGCTTAAAAGTGAAACACCAGGAACACCTTACTGCCCTGCATGGCCTTGAACCACACAACCAAAGGCAGCCTTTGCTTAAAACAGGGTTTAAGCTGGGGACAACTTTCATGTACTCCACAGTCATCTAAAATTCTGCTTCACCTCATAAAACACTATCTTACACTGAGAAAATGGAATTTCAGGCCAAACTGTCTCCCCTCGAAAAATCCAATTTATTCATCCTCTTAAGCACATATAGGGAATTTAGCATTTTTTCCTTTCATTAACAAGACAGCCTTATCTTCTCTTCCCTCCATCCACCCTTCATTGTTCATTTATAAGCTAATTACAATAAATAATGACAGACAGTACACTGACTTGCAAAAACTGTGGAAATCACGATTTTCCTTTCACAAAGTGTATAATGTTCCTGTTTTTGACAGTGTACATGAGAGTTTACTGATATATTCATGAGAATTCATTCACGACAAGCAGTTCGGGGTCCATCCAATACAGATGGGTATTTTTAAGGGCTCTCAGTGACTCAGTGACATGTTGCATTTCACAGCTGTAAACATATGTATACTGCTGGCAGGGCTGAGCTGCTCATCTATAATGGATATGGACCTGTATGGAGCGGAACAAGTCACCTCCAGAGAGATACTGGGACTTTATGAAATGTTAAAATGGACATCTCCAAACATACTCAACATTCCAGTGAATAGTGTCCACAGCTTAAAGTATGAACATGCAAATCAGTCTCTGCCAGGCCTTGAGAGATTTCAGCCTTATTATTCAGTTAGTATTTAATAAACCTGGAGGAAATCTTCTCAATCTCAAGACACAGTTTATTGTTGATAACAATACAGCAGGTTTCTTTTGACATATTTTAAATGTTTATTTCGCCAATCTCCTTCAAAATGCTGCTTCTCCAAATTGCTGCTTTCTACGAATAATAATGTGTCGAGAAGGTTAAATTAGGTTTCAAGACATTCCAAGGCTGAAAGTTGTTTTTTTCCCTTAAGTGCCCGACTGCCCATCGTTGCTGCTTCTGCTCGTGATTGCTCCGTTTCTTTTTGATCGCAGTGAGGCAGTCGACACCCCAGACCAGGCCGTTGTGCCTGAGCTCTTCGAAAAAGGGTTTATGTCACAGATACTCCGCTTCAGATGGCTGAGACCATAGCTTACTGCTAGATCATTTTGTGCCGTGACAGGCGATGCATCCCTTCCGATGTGTTTACTGTATTTCGTTTTCCGTAGATAGATCTAAGCTTCTTTCTTGATTAAATTCTCATTACAAAGAGCCTTTAATCAATGGGAAAACACATCTGAATAAGGGTCTGGCTGTGGTTGCATTATTCAGAGGAAATGTTCTGTCGATGCATAATGGAAGCCAATATAAAGTGCTCCACAACATTTTTAACAAACAGATCAAACATTCAGCTACATGTGAATTGCCCATCAACACAGTCGGGTAAACTTCACTCTGCATGTATGATGAATTATTTGCAAATAACCAGATCTCTTCCCCCAGTGAGCACCCAGGAGTAACCTTCCTTCAACTCAGACCTATTAACCTGACTAAAAAAAGAAAACAACCCAAACATCGCCAGCCTTTCTGTATATTCCTCTTACGTCTGTGCATTAGCATCTCATGACATAAGAGCTGTCCCGTCTGCTGGAAAAAAAAAAAAAAAACCTCTTCATGCTTTTATTACATCTCATTTTCATCACCACATCTCGTAAAAACAGTCGAGCCAACTGAGAGCCAGGATCACAGTTGCCCCAATTAACTGATGTTACAGTGGAGCTTCCTTAGTTTTTCCACTGATGATACATATTTTTAACTTTTCCCCCTAAGACTTTGAGGAGCTATGGTGGGTAAAATTATCCGCTCCCAAAAAATACCCAGATTTTCAGACCGTCACAGTGATCATAATCTGCTTCTGCTTTCTCCTGATTGTCTGACTTGACATTATATCAAATAATTCCTGTTTGCCTAATTACTTTTATTGACTTGGTCTGGGAACTTTATTGGCTTTCACTGATCATGATTTTTTTCCTATATCTTTTAATTAAGCCCCATTGGAATTATGGTTTGGCTTCTGTTCAAAAAATCCATGCCAGAAGGAGCTTGTTATAACATTACTTGTCACTTGTCAAGGGTGTTGCATTATCAATAAAGCAGTCTGCACTAATCGTGTATATTTGCAGTATATATGTGGAAATATCACATCTCGATTTTAAATAAACCATGATGATGATGGCAGTTCTATTTTCGTGACTACCGCTCAGCATTAAAACAATGACAAACACCTCATTTAAAAATGATATCAATGATACTTGGCATTTGCTCTTAAATTTGGAATTTTTTTACTGGCTAACCAAGCTGCTGCTGGACAACTCCTTGAGCTAGATCTATGGGAATTATTGCAAACAGTAGACGGAGAACATTTGGAGAAACGTGTATATTTTTTCTTATACAGTGAGTCGATACCTAAATGAAGCCTCCATCAAATTGCAGCTTCATTTCAAAGGAAAGCCAAATGTAGGATATTTATAGGAATGAAACAGAGGGTTGAGTCTGATCTTGCAACAGACCTTCCAATGCTGAGGGCTGAGGGCTGGTTCCTCCGTGACTCTTTGAGGTTGGTAGATAAAAAATATATTCAGGACCGAAAAACATTCTCTGAGCTGTGTGATCCAGGTGAAGTGGAAATGTTCTTTAGTACTGTTCAAATTATTATCAGTTCAAGGAGTTATATTTCATTCAATGTTTGACCAAATCTCAAGCGAAATGGTTCACAATGAAAAGTTGAAGTACGTTTGTTTCAAAGCCTTCAAACGAAGGACAAGGCGCTTCAGTTTGGGACATTTTTGTTGAACTTTTTAAAATTAAAAATGCAGCATTGTGCTTCAGGGGCTTTTTTATTTGCATTTGTGGAGTATTTCTAATCTTTACTGGCCAAGCTTTCTGTTCTCGTATGCATAGCACAAACCCAAAAACCCTCACTAACCCTGGCTGAGGATAACACATGACGGCAGAGCAGCAGAGAAGCCCCCACACGCAGACATTAGTGTTGCAGAGCAGAGCGTGACAGTGAGGCAGGGGCCTGTGATCAGCCCCATCCGCTCAGAAACCGTCTGAAAGTAATGCCTCGGAGTGATGATGAGTAAAATATGTAGACGGTGCAGTGAACCGTCACGTACACGTAACCTGCTGTAATGGCATTCACTTGATTAATTGAAGTGAACATGTCTGGTTCTCCGAGCTTAAACACTCAAGTTTGCTGTGCATATCTGATTAAAGGTCAGCTCACTCCAATTTATTTGGCAAAAAGGAGAGGACACAAGGGAACAAGCCGAGGCTGGGGATTTAATCACAGTGCTGAAAACTGGTTCTGCTCTCTTCAAGATAACATGCACGTCCTAAAACGGGAAATGGTCTGTGACTAATGATCACTGACTGAGACAAACTCCCGTCATAACGTACTGACAAGGTTTGCTGACAAATACTTAGTCGGGAAAGACAATGTTGATTAATATCAAATAGATAAGGTCATTTCAGTTTCAGATCTCAAAACCTGTTTCACTGTTGATGTGGAGATGATACTGTATGTTCCCATTCATCTGCTCATACGAAGGTGCATTCATTTCTCATTAGGGATTTAAGAGATCTTTTTTTTTTTCCCCCAGAATCAAAGTCAGAAAGTGATTAAAGGAGTTATTGATAAATATACTGGGGCAGTGTCACTTGACCCCAATTTATGTCAATTTAAGCCCCCCCCCCCATGACTGCATGCTCCTAGAATGAATTAAATTAAATCCACAAGCCACGTTTCTCTCGCATGCCTTTGAATGTTATACACATTTATAGGCTGTAACTGTCGAGTGCTGAATATGTGAACGCTAAATGACTTATACTGCTGCACATAATGTTTATAGTAGGAGGGGGGGGATCTCATTTTTGTTTCATTAGAGATCATATTCCCCGGTCTCACTGTGATACTGCGATGCTGATAAAAAATGGGCACATTTGAACGAGGAAAGTTTTGTGTTTGAAAGGAGTTTTTTGTCACAGAGGATGAACACCATCTTAAAGAGATTTATGACATTTGAATGTGCGATATTTTTATGATTTCTGAGCTGAAGCAGATCAGTTTTATCTAAAGTTACAGCCGAACAAACTCGCTCCACGTTAATGAAGAAGCCAGGCAATAATCAGACATTCTCCAATTTCTTGCTGCTGATGTCGTGGGCAGTTTTTTTCTGGCAGAGAACAGCGGATCACAGCAGGGTTTCATATCTTCTTGTTCCATGACTAAAATATCTTGGAAATGATCTGCTGTCAATAATTACAAAAAATGACCATTCTTATCTGGATGCACCATGTTTTATGAAGAATCAAAGAGCTAATGCGTGACAAATACACACAGTTTTCATTTGGCTTTGTCACAACAAAAGCCATGCTGTGCAGCAGTGGGATTTGAATTTGAATCAGCAGTAACTTATACAGCTCTAACACAGAGTAATCAGAAATCACTGACGTCAAGCCGGAGAACACGCCGTGACATCTCCGGGCGAATCTCTGCTGCGTCCTGAGGCAATTTGCAACAAGTCGTCTAAATGAAATGACAACGTGTGTCACTTGTCAGTGACCCCAAGAGACAAACGTAAAGAAGTGTTGTTCTGATCCGATGCAGGACAACAACATTAACACCTTCCATTAACTGTCACAGATCTTTGTCGGAAAAATAAATATGTTTTATGATATGTCAGCTCTGGTGATGGATAAAAAGTCCAGAGTGTGAGATTTAGATGAGATGATTTTAACAGATATTGAATATAAAACACAAATTAAAACCTTCTGAGTTGTCATGACAACTGAAGTTCGCCACAGGTTCTGTTCCATGTATGGAAGGGGAGGGGAAATGGGGTGTATTTAGGGACACCTTCATCTCTAGCTATCACAAAGTTCTACACACTGAACCTGTAAGTTTGGTTTATAAAAACAAAACAAAAAAAACAGGTGAGTTAAGGGTATAAAAGAGGATACTGTCATCAATAACTATGTCATTACCTGATTGACTTCTGCACAGGCATTAAGTATCGACAGCTTGATATGGAGATATAAGCAGAGACGCTCCACAGAGGGATCATTCAACCATCTCGCCTCTCCGACACATGCTGCAGCAAAGCCCACATCAGCATGAGTGAAGGAGCAGCAGTCAGGAAATGTCTGGCAGTCGGGAAGGAGAAATGTCCTTCATGGGCAGCAATACAGCAAATGGTATTATTATCTGACTACTGCATTCTGCCAGGCCTCTCAGCCGTTTCCTTGATGCTCATGCGCTGTGATGAGACACAAGCCATATTTCCCTTCATTATTTACATGCCGGCATAATAGTACTCTGTGTTTCCTCACCTTCACATTTATTTTGATTCTAGTATTAACAGCTGGCTTGTGCCACGTGCCCAATACAGGCGGTGGGTAATGAATAAATCAAGCATCAGAGTAAAAGCAGAGTCTTACTCGGAGGTCACATGTATTTTGCTGCCATTTTAAAACGGGCAGATCACCGAGGAATATGGCAGGAGAATATGTCCAGTCAGATGCTAGCGAGCGGCTGTGAACGTGAAGGCACTGGGGAGCACCTGAATAATTTATAGCCCCTCTTGTTGTGCTGCTCAATCGTGGGGAGATTTATTTTGAACAAAGGGAACATGATGTCAGCTGCGAATTTCTGTTTTGTTTTGTCTCCCCGCATTTTCCTCTGTATTAGATTTATTTTATCTGATGTATCAAACTGCTGACATGTAGCTGAGATTGATGCGGCTCCCTGCCTCCAGAGCTTCATATTTAAAAAAAAATATAAAAACAGGAGTACAGCAGGGAAGGCTGCATTTTAGTGTCACTGTTCATCTGATGACTCTCAACTTCCTGCAGCCTGGGACGTCCCACTTCGTCTGTCTCCAGAGATGCCAGGTCTCACTGACACAATTCTCCAGAGAGACTCACAGCGTGAACCGTTAAACATGGCGCTCGTGGAAGACTGCATACTGAGAGGCTGTTTGCCTTTTCTCACTGAAACTCCACAAGCGCGGCCAAACACATTCATTGTCTCTTCCGTGCGAAAAATACAGTATGAAAAAATACCCTGCATAGGTAAAGGAAAATGTAAATGCCTCATCCCGTGTTTTCCCCCCCCTGCTGCTGCCACACCTTCCAAGTTGTCCTTGTTGGACAAACTGAATGCAACAGACAGAGTAGCTATTAACAGCACAGGGAACCTTAAAGTGGCTTTTTCTGCCATTATTGTGTCACGCCATCGACAAAATACTACAATCCTGCGAGGTGAGTACTCTTGTTGTGACAGTCTGATGGGTGCGTGTGCTCGTATGGGTCTGTAATGGATTGAACTGGCTCTGTCGGTTTCCTTGATGATGCTTTGTTGGTTGTTTTTGTGCAAAAACCACATGCAGAGAGGACAATTAGCCTTTTCACTGAACCTGATATATTTACATCGAACCCAAGTTAATTAAAGCAACTTACTTTGTGAGTCACAGGAAACCAAAACAAGCATGCCAGGCTCAGGTCACTGTCAAAGCCCACCTTCACTGCCTTCTCTTTCTTCAACAACTAACCCTGCCAGAGAGCTTCCTGCTCCAGACGAATTCACTCGCCTGAAATTCTGTATTTTGTATTCAATTTACCTACCTCAGACTCGTCTATACGTCGTCCATCCAAGATAGATCCACTCCAAAAGTTTCATGGTCTGCACATTCTGTTCTGAATCCAACAAATAATCAAAACTAATTCCAGTGATTTCCAAACTCATATGGAATATTTATAATTGAAAACAACAAAGCAGCAGGTCGCCTTGGGAGAGTTCAAACAGCTTCTTACTGACCCACTTACATATAGATACCATGCAGATAACAGTTATTTATGAAAAACCACACACACACACACATAACTAGTAAATAGTTTTGTAGAGTTGCAGCAACTGACATGAAGAAGTTGAGTTTTCTGAGCATGAGAGGATGTAAAGCTTTTGAAGTCATTGAACCCCAAATAAGAGAAGCCTTGGCAGAGATTTGAACTGTCAGAGCGCCCTTGTCCTTTTTCAGTTCACCTACATTACAATAACACCATCATTTGTGATCCACTGTGTGTTATTGCACCACCTGAAATTCACCATTTCATCAACGTTTCCAATTTTGGAAACACCTCGCTCATAGGTGGCGAAAAACCCCACGAACCTATGAAACGTACCGGAGCTGAAGAACAGAATCACCAGGCTGAACTCTTGAGTTACAGAGGAACTTATGTCAGACTTTCACATGTCATGTTACAAAAATGGCAGTGGAGCTGAAAGAGGCTGCTGATGCTCTGATAACTCAGACACACAGCAGTGCATAAGGGAGCCTCCCTTTAGGATGTAAACGCATCTGAAATGCCTGCAAAGTACATGTTATGATACTATAAATAATGAATGTATGTAAATGTAATTAGCCGTTTCATCCTCCCCGTATTTCTTGGATTATTCCTGGAAACAAGCTGCATTCTAAATGGAGGCGCGATTCACATTTCACTGCAGTTTTTAAACAAAGATCCATGAGGATTATGTCCCATTTGCAGCTTGTCTTTGGGATCAGGCAGCAATTTGCTGCTGCGTGAGGCGGTAAGTCTTACCGCTCTGCACGTGTGGGCAGCGAATGAGGGGGAATGTTTGCTCACCTCTCCATCATAATCTCTTGTTCATCAAATAGATCTATTTTCCGCCCCCTTTGTACCTTTTCACTGGACTGCAAACTCTGATGGAGAGCCTGAGTCTGTAATGATGATATATGAGAGTCATCCCGGGGATGTTGTCAGATTAAGGGGATGTGCTGTGGGTGTGAAGCTGGGCGGTGACACGCAGAGAGTAAATAAAAAATATGTCAGTTTTTTTTCCATAATTCAAAATGATCACTACCTGGTGACGGAGTGCCGCTCCTGGAATGTTGCAAAACAAGGGAATTAAGTTCAAGGTGCTTTATTTTTGTGGCCTCTAAATCTGTTATCTGTAGTTATTGGTGTCAGGGATCAAGTTGTACCTGTGAGCATTTCGACAGGGATTTCAGCTGTAACGCGACTTCATAAGTTTTATCATCAGGTTTGATGCTTCTTAGATGAATGGATATCAATGTTTTCACAATGACAAAGACTCCACCAAAAGCGGGATTAGCTGTGGTTCAGCTGACTTTGCTTTGACACTGTGCGTCGCGCGGCAGCCATTCCTCAAACTGAAAAAAAAAAATATATAAAGAAGGGTTGCGGCCTCCTCCTGTTTAATTATAGTGCCCTGGAAAAAGCAACAGATGCCGAGAAAACAAACATAAAAACAGCAATTTGAATCAAAAGAGTCTGATTTCGTAATGAGTCAAAATGTATATTTGGGTCTGCAGGCATTTGTCTGCTAAAGATGCTCTCATGGAGGATAATTGGTTAATCTGTGAGCCTTTTCAATTTTGCGAGATAGGAGTCTCATGACTGACTTTTTCCTGCAGTAAGACACTATGAAGGAAATATTTACTTCGGGACATGAAAGAAAAATGAAAACCACTGCAGGAGAGAAATCTTCGCGTTGAATAGAAAGTAATAAATGCTGAAGTGAAATACTTTTCTTTCATAAATGTATCCTCCGCATTGCTCATTATGAATAATCATTTATTGAACGCCGTCCTTAGGGCTCGTTAACTTGTATTAAGCATTATGGTAATTATTTTATTCTATATAGAAAACACTCAGTATTTTCACAACCCGGGGTAATGCAAATGAAGCCTTTATCAAACTTCAGGGAAGGAGAACTGTTAAATAAGCATTTCACTAGCATCAGTAGCAGTGCTAATTAAATTACACGACTATTTATTTACCTGCCGCCATCTTAAATTATTCTTACATTGGAGATTGTCTGTTTGCGGTGCTTAGCCTGAATCCCCTGTCGTCACACACCTACCGCCTGTAATAGTTTTTCTTGTTGCTCAGTTCCTATTGAGCGTTCTACACTGTTTTAACGGGCCTAAAACAACTCCATATAAATGCAACACAGAATGAAACCCCTTTCTTCTGCGCACCCTCTCTATGTGAAGTTGCTTTCCCAGGGCAAACTCATGAAAGAATACTGTCACCTGGCCCTGACTCTAAAATGTCAAAGCTGTCAAACTTATTGCTCTCAATTTCCCAAGCAAAAAAGAGCCAAGAATCCCCGTCTTGAATAGAACGAGATTAGTTATCTCATGTCCACATCAACCACTTGTGTTTAATTTAACAACACACTATCAAAATATCCTCTGTGCCTGATGTTCTGAGGGTTTAATCGAAACACCGAAATTAATCTGCTTCAAAGAATCTTCACAACCAGCTATTCAACACAGCCTCATCCTCACTGATAATACCCTGCTCACTTCTCTAAAACATGAGAAGCTCTGTCCCCCTTTTCTCTCAGCGGAGCGAAAAAACTCAGATACACAATCTTTACATGTGTAGGTGCTCATGCTATGGACTATTAACTCTCCATTTCTACCCAGCTGATACATTTTCTTATTTTTTTTTTGCTTCCGCTTGCGATACTGCAGCCAGACATCTCGCCTCGTGCACAGACGCATCCCGAGGACTAATAGTTCAAAGCAGAGAAAATCGGTGACTTCTCAAGCTGCCACATTGTGTAAACTCCAGCCACCTGAACACCATCCGTTTCAACATCTGCCCAGTTTGACTGAAACATCTGCTGGTTCTTTATGCCCGTCGTATTCACTTTGAAACAGTGTCGCTGCACGTCTATACACAAGCAAACACAACGATCCATTACGCCGGTGCCTGTTGGTGAGACGTGTCCAAGAGAATATTCTTCACATTTTTATAAAGTACAGATCTGTCAGCAGACGCTCACCAGTGGACGGTATTTGATATTTAATTTACCACCAGCTATGACTTAACCATTCTCTCAGAGCAAGTAAGAAATAGAACAATGGAACTGGGAATGAAAACTGGCCATTTCATACATTAGAGTGCACATATCTTCATAGCTATACTTAGGTGCTTTCTACTGCAGTATCCTCACGCTTACATAAGTAAAGCATCTTCCTCTGCCACTGCTTAAACACTTGCAGGAAAAGATCTTGAAATATTCATAATAATTTGTTACACCACAGATAAGATATCACTGCAGCCCGTTTGTACAGCTCCACGAGGTGATTAGTGTAAAGCACAGGAAAAGTAATTTAGCCGGGGTACAACGTGTTACGTAATTTCTTTGTGTTCACATAATAACTCTTGTTTTGGGGCCTGGGAAAGCTGACACACAATTACCACTGTAGTGGCTTTTGGTGACATTGACGAAGCTGTTAGTGGGAAGCTGGAAAAGCCACAACAAGTCAAGTCATTCAGTCCCAGCACGGATTTCTGACTTCTTACAGACAAATAAGCAAAGAAGACATTTTACTGGTTGTCAAAAATAAATCAAACGGTAATGCAATTGAATAATAAATCTGAGTAACGTACAAAGCTCACAACATTTTTGAATCCAGCCGCTTCTCTGTGAGGTGATGATGCTTTTTTTGGAAAACCTTCCACCACGTGGCACACGTGTGGCCCCTGAGTCAGTGCTCGAGAATAAGGTAGAAAATTTAACAATTTAATGTTCCACATGTGCTTATGGAGCAAATAATTGTATGATTACCAGATCACGTTAAGACCTCGATTTTCCTGAATCACTATTTACAGCACAAAAACAAATCCCCTCGAATTCCTATGAGGTATGAAAGCGCTGTGCTCGTTCATGAGTTTATCAGACCATCTATCGTATGTATTCTCACCCCGTGTTCACAGCAGCCCAGGGCGTTTCCGCTGTTCATCAGAGGGGCTGTTTTCCCTATTGAGATAAGAAATTAAATCTGCAGGAGCAGAGGATGCTGGGTTTGCTGCAGGGCGGCGACGCAGCAGCTCTGATAATGGAGCCGACTCCCATTGCGCAATCTGAGGCAAACTGCCGTGGCACCAGCCCAACCCTGCCTCTGCGAGAGGACAGCTAACGGTGTCTCTCTCTCCCTCCCTCCCTCTCTCTCTCTCTCTCTCTCTCTCTCTCTGTGTGTGCAAACACATGGTTAAATCTGCATGCGACACCGAGAGCAGAAAAAAAAAATAGGTGAAGAAGAGGAGGAGACTTTTCTATATCCCTGTGCCTGCATTTAAGTTAATGTATGCAGGCACATAGAAATAATGTGGATTGTGTTTAATGTGGTGAGGATATGTGGGTATGGAGAGTTGGACATACTTATCCTGTGGAGTGATTGATTGGGTCAATGGATGGGCGCAACTTTTTTTTTTCCCGAGTATATCGTTAAACGAAGCCTCCCCCTCTAGCCTCAAAACGTTCTGGTCACGATCAAAGTCGGGTGGCTAATGAGTGGCAGTGTATTATGTAAATACGGAGACAGCTTTTAATTTCAGCGAGGGAACTCACCACAATGCTGCGTTGTTTTGGCCGCGCCACACGAGTTTCAGTTCAGAGAAGTCTGCAGAGAGAAACAAACGATCACACCTTAATGTGCGAGCACAAATAACTTTGGAGCACACGCAGCATCAGGCGTAATAGTGTCAGAATCATAAAAAAGGTTCAATTTATATATCAATCTTTGACTCCATCTCAGTCTCAATACAAATGATGTGATGTGTGTCTGCCCACAGCCTCCCTGCCAGACCTAAAGCAGAAATTCAGGTCACCTTCTTCTTTCTGTGAAGATTATTTCCGGACCTGTTGGTGTAACAATTAACACTGCCAGGCACTGTTATAATTAACATTGCATTGTATACTGAAGCAAGTTTTTTTTTTTTTTACAGCCTATCTGCCAGATGTGACTCCAAAGAGGAGAAATCCAGGCGGAAGCATCACTTAACCTGCTGCCTTAACTCTAAAATAATATTTGAATTGAGCTGGTGCTAAAATTTATATTTATATGTATTGCACATTTCAAGATATGCTCATTGCCACAGTCATTGCCTCCATCTCAGCTGGTAAATGCAATTAGCGAGTTCAGTAAATAGTCACAGGAAGAGGTTTCAGCAGACATTGGATGGATTGGTTGGAGGGCTGGATGGACAGATAGATGGGTAGATACATTCACTGAGCAGTGAGCAGCTGGAACAGTGAGGCACAAACACACGGGAACCCGTGATAAGAAATTTATAAGCAGCAGTCTATTGTGTTGACCTAACACAAGCAGTCGTGTCTCCTTCCCGAGAAGACAAATCTCATAGAGGATTAGCAGGAAATAACAACAGCAACAAATACAAACAGCAGAACAGAATGGTTACTGGGGGACGGGAACAATGCACGATACCATCTAGCCACGAGTTCCACAGTGAAGCGTCTCAATATAAACACCGCCATGCACAGCTTCAGGGGAACTTCAGTTTACCTTAGACATTAATGGCACAAGCTCCCCCTGTCTATGATCCATGTGTGATGCCATGGCGCTGATCAAATCTTAATGTTTAAAGCAATGTTAATGGTAACAGGCAGTGTAGTAGAGTTCATGAGAGGTGGCCGTGCTCCAGTGGCTCTCAGAAACCATCATGTCGGCCCAGACTGTGCCTCGTGGCAGACGGGACTGTGAAACTTTGATTTCATGCTTTGGAAGGCAATGCAGGACTGTAAACTTCCATAAATCCGATACAGAGGACAGAGCTAAAGTTAGCATAAAATTTGAAAGCATGAAGGGCCAGATTCTCCGCTGTGGAGAAATTCTGCACAGTAGATAGACTGGTCACGACTGAGGCTTATTTTTTAGGGTCAACATATAACCCAATACACTTATATAAGATAGTGAGAGCCTTGCATCGTTGGTGTGGTTGCTACTTAGCAGTGCCTTCACTTGCAGCTTATGTTAGAGTAGATAAACATTCTTTACAAGCTCATTTAGTTTTAGTTTTTGACAAAGAAAACATTACTATTACCGCAGAGCCTTTGAAACCCTTTTCTGACTGGAAAGAGGACTCTACAATCTGTATTGTTTTGATTTCAGAGAAACTAACTGCACTTAGCAGCATCCACAGTCTTCCTTTATACCCTGGTGATTTCACCTGCCGAGCACAAACACGGAATGGACGATATTTCTAAGCACTTCTGGTGCTTTTGTGCACACCTGGGCTTAATGGCATCAATCTCACATGCACAAAACTAAACTCTGCAGGACTGTGGTGACCAAAAAAAAACAAAAAACAAAAAAAACAAGTTTAATGGATTTCAGGAGACACACACACACACAGATGAATACTGGAATTCATTATCTTTACCAAGGAGGTTCTGTTCCTGCCCCCTTTCTGTAATTTGTTTGTCAGCAGGATTATGCAAAATCTACTCAACAGGTTTCAAAGAAACTTGGTGGAGGGATGGGACATTAGCCAAGAACAGTTCATTCCATTCTGACAGGGATCTGCCTCCTGTTATTTCTTGCCTATTTCTTTATTCTTTCCTCTTTCTAATTGTCATTCGTTTTTTTTAAATGTTTTTATATTTTCACTTATTATCTTCGTATATAAAATATTTATATATGAATGCAATGTGGCGCAGCTTGATTGACTTTAAGGGGACTGGTGGGCCATGGCCGTCATATACGCTCCACTGAGTCTCATTCTATTTTAAATTACTACTGTGATGTAAAAGGACTAAAACGGTTCAAGGGAATCACAATTTCCTCTGCGTCTCCCCAGAGCACAGCCAGAGACATACACGAAGCAATCACAATTAATGAAAACTTTTGTAGAAGCAGGAAAAAGGCTCCTATTATTAGTATTATCTATCTACTGGGAATGAGGGAAGGAAAAAAACAGAGATGGTTTTGATTCTCTGAGCGAAGCGTCAATCTTGAGTCTCAACAGTCCTGTGTATTGGCCCCAGCCACAGCAACACCAGATGTTTGTGAGAGTGTGGCATATTTACCAAACCCACCTGCGATTGTGTGTAAACAAGCAAGGCCTCTAGAAAAGAGCCTGATATCAATGTAGCCTTCACCAGTGAGTAGCTGTCCCTTCTTCTTCTTCAGTGTCGTGCGGAACTCTGGTAACAGCCCACGGATTTTTCGAATATTTAGCAAATCACGGTCTAATTAAGAAATATGTGACAGGATGTGTGTTTTGTACAGTGTCCAATACATTACATAACATCCAGTGAGCAGATCTCTGACAAACCTGAGACAGTGATGTGAGGAGGACAATTTCACGCATGCTTCACTTTACTGAGGCGTCCGTCCTATATTCATTTTCCCTGAAGGATCCAACACTGAGGAACTGATTAATACCCCCCCCACACACAGACACACACAAGCCTTTGATGCCACTGTAGCTGCAGCCCTACATGTTGTGACTGCATGCTAAATGCCCCTCCATTAACTCATCAACTCCCACACAGATACATTAGACACTTACACTGCACATAGATTTTGTCTGAGTGACACAGTGATTAGGCTTCTGAGAGGGTGTTTCTTTTTTTTTTTTTGTAAATACATTTCATTGTTACTTACTTCTGTTGTTGTTTTCCTGATAAAAATACAGCACTGGCGGAGGGACGCGAGACTCGCATTGCAAAGGGTAAAGGCTCAAAAACAAAACCGGTGTCAAAGCATCTTTCAAAGATCAGATGTCATTCGGCTCGCACGCTGCCTCCAGGAATATGTTCCCTTCTTCAACAGGGTCACTGAAATGTTTTCACTCTTAACTGGTGTAAGTGTAGGATGCTCCCTCTAAAATTTCGCAATAAACTGACAAACAGTTGTAGCCGAGCAGACAGAGGTTGTGTCAGGTCTGTGCAGGTTGATGATTTACTCCTCCTCTGACCTCAAGATTCACACTGAGTCCCAGTAGGAACAAAACTTATGGGCTCCTCTCACCTCTGCAGAGAGCGAAAGAATATGGGGCTGACACTTCAGTGACATTCAAGTCGGTAAGACTCAAAGTTACACAAGTGAAAAACTTGAGCTTATATTACTTCCTTCAGACTTACAAAAATAAATGGACCCTGAGCCTCTCTGATCTGTGACGGCACAGTGGCAGAGAAGGAAGTGCTTTGATCTGTATGCTTTGCACTGAGGCACCGTCCATCCCGACTTCCATCCATCCATCCATCCATTATCTAAATGCTTATCCTCTGAGAGTTGCGGAGGGAGGGAGGTGGGTGGTGGTGGGGGGGAAGGAGCCAGGTGACATTAGGCAAGAGGCAGGAGACACAGTGGACAGGTCCAGCCGGTAAACAACCTTTCACACTCACAAGTGGTCTCCAATTAACCTAGCTCCGATCTGAATGCCGGGAGAGCAAGCGCTCAGAAAGGCCACAGCTAAACATACATTTAAACTGAGACCCCTCTTGTTGTGAGCGTGCAAACCACTGCAACACTGTCGCTGCTCATGATCGTCTTGTTTGTCCAGCTCCACAGGTCCAAGGTTCCACAGATAAAAAGAGAACAGAAGTATAACACAGGCTTTTGTTGGCAGCTATGAAAATGATCTCATGCCTGAAACTGCTTCTCAACTAAATTCTGGTCACTTAAAAAAAAAAAAAAAAAAAAATCATCTGCCTATAGCATGAAGAGCCGATGCGATCAGTGGTTCTAATGTAAGTGTGCAATGAAATGATTGCTCTGGTGTGGAGCTTTGTGTAAGAGGATTCTAAATCTCTCTCATCGTAATTACACATAATTAAACTAAATAATACATCAAACAGTGTGCTGTACTATAATGCAGCTATCTCGGTCCATGTCTATGTGAACTTCTGCATTTGATTTTATCAGCACACTGTTGATATGAGTCACTGTGTACTTTTTTCTTAATAAAATGAAAAAATAATGTTAAAAGAAATGAAGAACATCTGAAGCAGGAAACAGAAATGATTATTCATTTATGTTTGGAAAATATCTGGCACACACACACACACTACTTTCTACTATACAAATAGTCATGAAAATAAAAAAATCCATTAAATGTGCATCCAAACTCTTCACTGGTAGTGTATATGTAATTTAATTTAATTTAATTTAATTTGACTGTGTAAGAGAAGGTTAATATTTTCACTAAGCTGCAGCTGTCAGGGTGGTGGTTTTGCTCTTCCTGGCTTTTTGAACATTTGTGGCCGCCATCAAGGACAAACAGCTATTTGTTTGGTGTTTCAGAGCGTCTTTACACAGGGTGAGGCAGGCGTTTGGACAACTGCACGCTCGGGTTGTGCCTCCACACAGTGACAAAATGGACATCCCATTTTGACATTTCTTTTTTCCACAGATTCCACAGTGTTTTTTTTGTTTTTTTTTTTAAATCAAGCAGCTTTCAGAACAGACCCACGCTTCTGCCTGTGTTGTGCACATCCCGGTGTGTGAGTCAAGGCCAGCTATGTCCATAGAAACACTATTGCCTCACGGTCGAAAACACCCTCTAGAATTTTTAATGAAGAGTGAAAATACTCTCTATAGAAGTGTCTGAACTAGGTGTGAAAATGCTGGGCACACAACACAAGCACTCCTCGATTGCTCTGCTTGACTTGCTCCAACGTGAAATAAATATTTTGAGGCTGAGACACTGCTATCATAAAGCACCAATTCTCACATCAAATAAAGAAACATGTTATTTCCGCCTAACCATGGGTAACTTCACTAACTGGATGAACAGTAAATAGTGAGAAAAGCCTGGTTATTCCTCCTCTTTGATCCCCCGCTATTGAAGAGATCAGTGCGGAACATGAAACGGGAAGTGACAAGGTAAGAGAGGAGATGTGAGAAATACCAGCTCTATACGCTGCAGCACTAGCCTCCGCCGTCCATGTTCGTGTTGTGATTTTCATCAGGTACCAAGCAGCCGTGGTACTGTGCTGCCTCCGCTGAGTGATTTAACAGACAGCATATGGCTCTCTCTTAGCGTGCCCACACAGTTGGCCCACTGACCATTACCTCCCGAGCACCTCCAGGGCAGCGAATGTGACCTCCAGAGATGAGAGCGCTCCAGACAAAGGCAACAACCCAAGGCATCGCAAAGGCCCCTGCACTGCGGAGCGCTGGAACACGTGAGTACACAGAGGTAATACGTAGCGGAGGTGTAAAAAGACGAGGGCAAAATAGTGTTTTGCTGATATTTACAAGTTCTTAGATGTGGTGACTCATACATGAGCACACAGACCTTGTAGCGGCGCAGACACTGACCATGGTGACACTGAGCAATTTCACAAGTTGCCGCAGAGAATAACATCAAATCTTATACGCTCCAATAATTGGTCTGGTTATGCAGCTATTTTTAATAATAGAAAGGGTTTCTATTGCATATCTGCACTATCCGAAAACACTTCCTCCGAAAGTCAGTGAACCAAGGGAAACACCACGATAGAACAATGCACTTGTCATCTCATGTGAATAATTATGCAAGAGGCACAAAACAAGTAGTGCACCAGTGGTCAGGGAGGTCGCCAGGGTTACCCATGCGCCTCCTACAAGCAGAACAGGAGCACGCCAGGGATCGGAGCGTCGCTACGGTCTTGATGAGTCAGGGAGGATCGTCTCTGATGCTCATGATCCGACGCCCTGGTAGTAAGCTCTTTCCCCTCCCCTATCCCTCTTGTGACCCAAGACTCTGATAACGTCCGTACTACTATTTATACACCTACCTATGCTCAGCACATTCACAGGCACAACATAAATAATCAGCAGGCATGGGAGCACGTGCGTAAGAGCAAAAGGCTTGTTTTAATGAAGCAACTCCTGGCCTCCTCATTTCACAGAGCAATGTACAGTGCCCGAGACATCCCACTGAACATAGAGTGCATATAAGATGGCTCACGCATTTCCACTTCCTTCCATTATCCACAAATATTCACGTGGGATGTGAACGTTGCCATCTTGCACTCAAGACGTTATTTGGAGCCAGAGTCTTCACAGTACGTGGTACGTGAATAAAGATGCCAAAGGCTACAACTAAAATTAACAAACATTAACATATGTGCACGACCCGCCACCCTTAACTTCACATTCTGTTCTTTAAGTACAGTCTACGGTTGGGATGCAATATTTCTCTTGTTTATATCTAAACAACCCAGAGTTTGTATTATTAATGCAGTCGTTAACAAGGGACTGACTGTAGTGGCTCCGATGGCTTTAATGGTCATAAGGCCTCAGAGAGCAGAAAAGCCCATGTCAGCAACATCAAATTGCTGAGGTGGGTGAGACCATGACATTTGGCTTCAATTAACAGGTAATGCCAAAAAAGAAAAAAAGAGAAAAAAAAAATTGCAGACACTTTTACTATTGAAAATAACTAATGCTACCATGTGGAGGAAGAGCCATTTGTCATGCATTATGAGGTTAATGCTGAAAACTACCACCGAATTCATTTACAACCAAATATATTCCCACACTTCTTTTTGCTGCTCTCAGCTAGTTTGTAATACCAGCGGAGTCCTTTCCTTTTCATAAATAAATAAATTAATTCCATTGATCCCACTGACAAACCATAACACCTACATTTGTAAAACTGATACTTTTTCTTTTTCTCGATGCACTGAGACGGGCCCACATGACGTTTTTATTATTGTGAAACTGGGTTCAGTTTTCTGCGTTATTGCAAACAAAGGGTGTCAACAAATCCCATGCAATCAGACTGAGCATCTGGTTGCCAAAAGTGCATAATCCCACCCCACTAGTTTACATTTTGTGCACTTGTTTGCAGACAGTTCTACAGAAATGGAAGGAAAAGGAGCAGTAAACACTATCATCAGCTGGCTGGGCTGGGATAAGCTTCTGTAATGGCAGATAAAGTCAGATTGTCTCCTAAAGGAGAATCTAGTCTTGGAACCAGTCCTGTGCAGGAGGTGCCAAGGCCCAAAGCACAAACACAAAGCACTACCCAAAAATTTGATTAGTATGCAGTACAAATATTGTGAGAAGGGTATAAAGTTTTAACTAAACTTGTGTGCTTGTCTACCTTTGCCTTCACTGAGCAACATCCATATTATAGATTTTGCTTGAGTGCATTTATTATAACTTCAAAATATTTTTGCAAAGGAAATGTTTAGATTTAACTGTTTGATCTGAAATGCCTAAATCCACATTAAACTCTATTCAGACCCAAGTTATCATTAAACTCTATTCACAGTAAATTGCAGCAGATACTGGGAAACACTTGTGATTGTTGAGATGAATAACCTGGTGAACTGCTTGATCAAATACATAAAGGAACGAGAGGTCAATGTCCTACCAGGCAGCATGATGCGTGGCCATAGGTATCATCGGTGACTGGTTGACCGAGGACAACTGTGTGTTCCTAGCCTGGTGTATAAAGGCCAGCCAGTTTGGAGAACTGTGTTCAGTGTGCTCTGTTTGATTCTGCTTTGCTTCATATTAAATACTCTGATTCCACTCGTCCGGGATTATCATCCATTTCTTCACTATATATATATATATGTTTAAATGCATTCATGTCATGTTGTCATGTCGAGTAATTTAGTTGATCTTCCTCTGCCAATAGTGTCCTGATGTAACCCCTGGATCCCCTGCTGTTTTTTTTTTTTCTTTTACATCTGCACCAAATTACACACCTGTAAATTACAATTGTTTTCAACTAAATCAGTGGAATTTTTGAGAGATCAACCAGAATGTTAAAAGTCTAGCTATTTAAAAAAAGAATCAACAAAATTAAAGTTGTTATTTTTCCTCTACCCATAACAAAATGCTTCCACCAAGCCTAGTGGAAATCAGTATTTGCATAATACTGGCTCAAAGCAAATGTACAGACCAACCAACAAACTAATGAACAGGGGTGGAAAAGGAAAGGACCCAATCTGGTGTAAATAAGCAACTGGCCACTTCATACCCCCTGCTACAGCTGTGATAAAAAAAACTAAAGTGATGCAGTTTTATGTGGAAGTGGAGTTAGTATTAACCGTGATCATTTTAATAAAAAAATAGGTCTTTGGATGATTTCCCTCGCCAACTAAATCTAGAAATACTCTGCTGGCATTTAATCTTAGACATGTTCTGGGGAAATACCTCCACAGTTTTTTGCCAAAACAAATATATCTGCTGATCTTAAAAGATCTGTCTGCTTGGCACCAACAAGTCAAAACAGCTGTTTCGGGAAACTATCATCTCTTCACCTTGCTTGGCACAATGATATTTGATTGCTGCCAAAATACCTGAATTAGCATTTTGCAACATGCATTTGCAACTGCTTGGAAATGGAACTTTGTTGCAACAAAGGTTTCAATACATGAAGAACAAATCAAAACAGGAGAGAAAAAAAAGAAAAATCTTGCTGCATACAGACTGTCAGAGCACTGAACCTTCTTCATTTTGGATGTGCCCATTCATTTTTGTAGCAGTAAAGTCTAACCTATCGGAGGCCCACAGCTTATTCTAACTACACCGAACTTTTTTTCTGATTTAATTTTTATGCCTGTTCAATATGTCTGTCTGTGTTGAGCATTGTGCTCTTTTTAATTCAAGACACGTCACAGCCGGCTGGGTTTTAAGTCGATCTGATGAGTGGTTGTCAAAAAACAAAATCAATGATAAGGCACAGCTACAGAAATACAACGATTTGAATGAGGGTTTTTTCTGTCGTCTTCTGTCTTTGGACATGATGTCTCGTTCTAGTGAGACCTCGGTGAAGATGAGACACAATGAAACTTTAATGAGATCAATGAACAAACAGCAGGTGGCCACAGCCTATATTACTGAGAACTTATCATAAGAACATCCAGAAATATGTTGTGTTCAGCCCTGACAGCCACTTCCAATGTGTTAAAAACAGGATTTCAGATGTTTGGCAGGACGACACAGGAACAGAGATGAAGCCATTTGCAACATCTCAATGTGTAACGTCAAACAATTTGCCTGGATCCACTTGCTTTCAAAGGCCATTGTTTGACACGCTCAAACAGTCATGGTTAGCCTGCGTTGGACAGCCTTGCTTCGTCACACTGACAGAACTGTGCTTCCACGAAACACCAGCAAAGCCCCGCTGTGATACACAGCCACGCTCTCATTTGAACTCGGGCGCCAAACGTGCGGAGTGTGCCACTGTTTGTTTATCCCCTGAGATGTGCGTCAGTGTTTGCTTTGTGTTCTCAATTATTTATTTCAATATCTGCAGGCCCCATTACTGCCGCCGTGCTGGGGTGCGACAAGAAAACCTGGAATACTCCTGATGATATTTTATTGGACAGGCAGCATTTCGCCACTGGTTTAAATACGTTTTGTCATCACAGCGTCAGCGGATCCACAGTAACGTTTATATCACTGCAGTGGCTAATAATAGCCACCTGCCAGCTACCGCTGCACAGCACTGTGATCGGGAACAACTGTAAGCCTGCGAAACCGTCGTATCCATTCCATTCATGTCAGAGTATTGACATCCTCGCTGATATTGAAAGGGATTATGTGACTTAAGTCTGCATGTTCAGCATGCCTGAAGAAGTGTTCTACTTGGATGAGGGCTGATCTTGCCTTGCCAGTCAGCTCCGTCTGAATACTGACTTCCTCTTTTGCAGATAATCCCATGAAAAAGACAACTCTTTAATGCCTAACATCCTTAACACAGCTCCCTCTATTCCTTGATTCGGAATTAGACACCATGGACGCACAATCCATTTCTGTGCCTCACCCTGGAAATTTTCCACATGTCACTGGCGATGTGTCACGAGTGCGAGTCAGGCACAAAGCGATCGGTATAGAGAAGCCTCGCAGACATGTCATATATCGGCGAATGTGATGCACATGCAAGGCTCATGCAAGGCTGTGCTGCTATCAAAAGAAAACAACCTAAACCTTCCTTTCTCCTCAGTATGAATGTGTTCTATAATCTAATTCATCTGCTGGCTTCAATACATTTCCCGCTCTGGCCTCTTGGTCTTCAGGGCAAAATAAAAACCCTGGAAATTTCCACTAAGATAAATTGAAAAATGAATTGATAGAAGGCCACAAAGTCAGGGTTTCATGAAAAAAACAGTCATCTTGCTTCCCCTGTTTTCTAGGTAGACGCATTAATATACCTCCTGCCACTTATTTTTGTCGTCTCTTCTTTGTGATACAGAACCCTTTCATATTCAAGTCACATGATTATGTTGTCCACCAAAAAATATAATGTTGGATTCAATTCAGGAAATCTGTGTCTGATAAAGATGAAAGACAGCTCCAGAAATACGGGCGTGCGTCTGCATAAGTAAATTATATTAGGTGAAAACATTCTCTAGATACATCCTGCAGACGGAGCGGTTTGAGGCAGGGAGCTCAGACTGCAGTCAAACAGTTTGTGTGTATGTAAAACGGATCACATCGAGGCAAAGCAAAAACTGAACAACATCCTACTGTGTGGTTTTTACCACTATTGACCATTTTAGTGAATCTATTGCTCATCTTCACTACAGTTATTTTTATTCTAAACAGTGATCAAAGAGCTATCAAACAATGTAAAGCAGAATAAAAGTCTGCAACAGATGTTCTTCAAACATTTGCCGCTTCATATAAAAGCAGAGGGATGCTTAAAATAAGTTTGGTCCAAAAGGACATTAAAGACTTCAATGGGTATTAAAAGCTTCTCTTACATCAGTAGATTCACACTGATCCTTTTAAATGTGAATAAATGGCAGCGAACACATTAATGCTGCACCACTGAGCTTCTTAATATATTCCATACAACTGTGTGATAAAGGCTTGATGCTGGGCCATGATTGAAACCATTCCTGTGTTCTCTGTTCTCATCCACAGAGCGCTACCTGCATTTCAAGTATGCAACTTCACAAGGAGCTATACGTTAAATGTATTTTCAGACCATTGGAGATTTCAGATTTCCGTTTTCATTCGCTGTATGTGTAGCATGAAGGTACACAGTACCACTTACTGGACCATATGTGAAGCTCTCATGCTTTCCCTTCTGCTGAGACGTAAGATAAGAAACCTTGCAATGGATCCTTGATCTGAATGCAAATATCATGCTGGAATAAGAGAATGGAGACTCAAATTAAATGGATAACGCAGAATGGCTGTAAAGCATCAGCAGCAATTTCTATCAAATCACCCTAGAAGAGTGTGTTTGTTAAGACGTTAAATATTATGAAGCAATGATGCACTTTTTTTTTTAAATCCATGTGCACATACATTGCAGTGTGTGGAACAATTTAATCCACAGTGACAAAGCAAATTACAGATCATAGTTCCTTCTCAGCAGGAAAAAAAAACACGTTCAGCTTCATGGAAAACCCTCCAGGACATTAATTTAAATGAGGTCAAATATGGTGGATAACAGTTCAATGCATCCCCACAAGTAATCAACAACAACCATATGCCTTATTTCCTCCACATTCTCAGAAATACAATCCAGAGGGCCTTGCATTGCGATGCAATAAAAACAGAGATGAGGGTGTTGTGGGGGAAAAAAATGGGAATTGTTGAGTGTTAATGGTTCTGGGAGCGATGAGAGACAAAGAAATGAAACTGCTTTCGAATGTCTCGTTACACTATGAGAATGAGGCGGAGGGGAGTGCAAGGTTTCTTTTTGTTCTGCCAAGGTCAATAGTTCCATGTTAATTTTATTACGAAGGAAGAAAGAGCTCGATAATAAGCTTTCTTAATAGCTGTGTTTCAAAAGTTATTGGTGGGCACAACTCTTAAAGCGGAGAATGGATTATGTTTAAAGAGAAGGTGGGGAGTAAACCTATTTTATCTTTATTGCTAAAACTAATAGCATTGACAAAGCATTATTTGCCTCAGAACCGGAGTCGTTCAGGCACCAAGGCAACTTGACAGGATCCATTATTAATGAATCTGCCCTCAAATTATTCTAAATGACATGTTGGTTAACAGGATGTTAAGGTGATGTGTTATGTTACTGGAAGCACCTCAACCAGGCCTGCATAAAACAGGAAGTGCACACACAGAGCTACCTATCACGGATGTGCCATCATTTATCTTTAGGTGGGAGAGAGAGAGAGATCTAATTATGTAATCCAAAGCATGTTTCATCCCTCGTGGGAATAACCAGTGAAATAAGACTCACCCTGCAGAGTTTAAAGCTAGATTTCAGATTGGTGTCATTGGAGTTAATCCCATTATGGGGTCAAATAGGAGCCAGCGTGAAAGAATGGATATGTATACAGAGGAAATGGGATCAGTGCAGAGACTCAGCCAACTCAAGCTATGTAGGGGTGATCTCACGGTTTAATGGATTAAACCGACTCAAACCACGATGATTAAGCTGACCCCAATGTTGGAAAGCTGCCCCCTTATACCTCAAAGCTCGGGAAATTTGATTCCGTCCTTCATCCGCAACCATGGCAGTTTGGAATCTGAACGATCCCACAGCCATGGCCAGCAGACAAGGCCTTCTGATACCCCGCAGATTCATCTGTGAAAGGCAGATGACGGGGGAGTTTGACTCGTACAACACGCCACACCATGACTCACAGATGGAAGCGAGCTCTGGCAGGATTTGTCACCATAATGGGAACGGTGTCTGTACGTGTGTACTGTATGTGTGCGCGTGTTCTCGGGTGCACGCTTGCCTCGGGAGAGAGAGTCTGTGAGCACGTAAGTATATGTGTGGTGAGACGATGGTGTTGACTTTCAGCGGAAAGGGGGTGGGTGGAGGAGAGGCGCTTTGACAAGTGTGTGATGCATGCTCCTGTGACGGCAGCAGCCATCAGAGAGCAGCGTGCTGTCGAGGGCTGATAATCCAGACAGGAGGAGGTTACCACAACCCCTGTCACTGGGCCTAGTTCTGATAGGCCTAATGGATGCACAAGCTTTTAATACTCACACTGGACCATCATGCAGGCCTCTTGAAATCATGTTAAGATTCACCGTATGTCTTAATTTTTGAATCAATCTACTTGGAGCCGAAATGATGTCGGCTCTCACTGATCATGTCTCCAACATGACTCATTGTCATGTTGGAGACTGCAGAAGCAAAATGTTGTGAGGAAAACAGCTTTGGGACCATCTCCATGAGGAATGGCAAACTCCAAATGGATGTTGTTTTGAATGAACTGTTGTGCTAGAGATCACCATCCTACCATGACCTTGTTAGCAGGCAAGAACAAGCCTATATTCGGAACAGATTTCAGGTTGGTGGACTAGTTTTTTTCTAGGTCAAAGAATAAAAGGAGCAAAATATTCTCCATTGACAACATGTAGTTATAGCCAAATAAAAAAACACTTCCTCAATAATTCTATATTTTGCCCACAGTCCATCAGAACACCAAGGTTAAACCTTTGTACGACTACAAAAATAAATGCTGAATATTTGAAAGCTCCCCATTGTGCTCTGCAGTTAACTTGGGTATAGAAACATACTGCATGTGTCAAGCAATCCGTAACCACTTGGTACCACTTCTCAAACTCAGTCATTTGAGACAACATTCATTCATAAGCAAACAGATGTAAGTGGAAAACAATATGGAGGAATGGGTGTTCAGAGATTATGATGATGGAAGGAACACCACTGCTTTGAAAAGATGTTTGGCAGCCAACTCTCCTGTCTCCGATGGCTGTGTCTTCCAACATGCACATCAATGTGCCACACACACAAAGATGTCCCATTCTGATTTCTGGCAAATGAGCTTAAACGTGCAGAAACAGCAATCTGCTCCGTTGAAGGCTCCATTAGCTATTTTCTGCTGCTGTTGTTCATTCATTGTTGTGCAGGCTTTGAACGGGCCTCTAGCTGCCTGACCTGAACATTGCAGATCACAGGGAATGTCAGGTGACCCAGAATATCACAATCTACAGTTGACACAAATGCATTCAGGAAGGGCTTGACGATCCTCCCGAGACATCAATGATTTTTCTAACATGTAAAGCCGCTTGCTTCGGCTGCACAGCATTTCAGTGTTTCTATAGGCTCACTGTTATAAAATAAGATTGGGCACTTACTCATCACAAAAAGGGAATAAATAGTGCCTTTCAACTAAATGCAGCTGAACAACATCACGTCCAAGGATATCAAAGTCTCAGCTTGACCTCAGATTTAAAGCACTCTGCCAGGAATCTTGGTGTCACATTTTACTTTGAATTGAATCGGACCTGTATGTAAACAAGGTTGTCCATTCCTTTTTTTTATCAGATCACTAAAATTCAATCCTTGGTGTCTTTCATTGATCTGGAGAAAGTTGTTAATGCCTGTAATCTCCCCTGACCTCAACTTCTGCTGCACCCTGCACACTTTCCCAGAGCTCTCTTCACTCCCAGTGACTCATGCAGAATGCTGCAGCTCAGCTTTTAACAGGCCCCAAAACATGGGACCGAATCACATTGATTTTGGGTCCCCTCATGGCTCATATCTTTTCAGAAGATACTTATAATCACTTCGAATGCACAAAACAGCCACTCCGCACTTGTGATTTTTAAGTCTATAAATGTTGTCTTCATTATGCCAGCCAAAAACCATATTGTTTTCCTTTTTAATCGCAAAAATGATCTGTTTGAAACGCTAAGATAATTCTGTGTGACTGAGTCAAGTCAAATCAAGTCCTACCTATGAAAAATGAATGGCAATCATTTTCAAACAAAGTGAGTGACTGGTACACACCACATTTAACATATTTTGTTACCACTGAATCAAGTAATAATAACACTCCAGTGTTTAATTTTACAATACTACAGGTTTCTATTATGCATAACCCCGGCCTCTCTAAGACTCAAAATGAATGCAGCATCCATGTTTGCATAATTTAAATCTGCTGACACTTGTGGCTCACCTCAGGCTCCTCAAGGAAAACCCCAGACAGAGTGAGAACCAGGCACTTTCAAGTTCACATTCAAAAAAAAAAAATCACAGCATACAGGGGCAGCGTCTAAGGATCCAGCTACGACTCTGCCTATTTCACACTTGCACTGTCCTCTCAATAAACGTGACCTACCTCAGAAAACCTGATCATAGCAGCCTGACTTAAGGAGCGTGTTACTGTCTCTGAGTGTTACATGAATAACACACCTACAATGATAAAAACCTTCCTTAAAAGTTCTAATATTTGAGTCATATAAAGCTTTGGGAACACCTCTGTCAGACCTGCTTTACTTTATTTACTCCACTGCTATTGCTGCTGCTGCTGCTGCACCTCCTCTGCCTGACAAATGGCAAACGAGTTTGAATGGACTCGATACCTAATAAATCTTAACCATTTTCCCAGAAATCTAAGCGGGTTCACTAGACCATAAACATCTCTTAACGCGACGACAGCCACACTGCTGGAAAACGGCCAGCTTTGACTCTATTGTGTGTTTTAATCCTCAACCTGAAGAAACATATCCTCACCCCAATAACACACACATGAAGAATGCCTCCCTCCGCGTTCACAGCTCCTGTGTGAACTGCGGCTTAAAATACCTTCAAGCCGTTTGCTAATTTAAGTCAACTAAAGCACTCTAGAAAACCTGATCACGTCACTCCCAGGTACTTAAAGAGATAGATCAGATAAAGAATGGAGAGTGAAGAGAGCCAAACTGATGATCAGCTTCAGACTTGATTTGACTTGGAGCTAAACAGCACAGCCTTGGGCACAGTCCTTGTGACAGCCCAAGACGAGGCAGCGTTCAGGTCCTGGGGCCGAGTGGAGGAGCTCATTGCCTCCAGCTCACTGTCCTCTGCTGCTGGATGCTCCAGGTGGACCGGTAGAGTGCCAGTGGCGCATGCTTGGCGGCGGAATCAGAAACCAGAGGGATTACTTTGAGAAGGAGCAGTCTACCATGCCGTTGCTGATGTAGATGCGAGCACATTGAGACTGGTCTACTGCTGGAGGCGGGATGGCACCGTATATGGGGAAATTATGGCAGAAATGAGCTTTGCCTGAGCAGCAGCTATGAGGACAAAGCTGTCAAGCAGCTTATCCTTTTTTCCGAGCTCCTTCACGGGGCGATAGATTGCAACTGTGAGTAAGCAATTTTTTTGGTCCAGTCATAATAATGTCTGGTTTTCCAAAGGTAACTCATAAAAAGATGATTTATGAATCGAAAGCAAACCAATGATTTTGGAAGAATAGTGTTAAAAAGATAAAAAGCTGAATCAATTTTTTTTTTTTTTACTTTGGTCCCCCCTGTAAAAATTGGAAAGTGTCTGAATATATATATATTCATTAATATTATTCTATATTAATCTTTCTGTGGATTCAGCACTTTGATACATGATAGGACCTAAACTTGTGTCATAAACAAAAATAATAGCGCACAAAGAAAATATCAATCTTAATGTAAATGCTAATGTCACCCTGGGTCTCGTTTTAAGGCTCAATTTAGATCTATATTATAAGCAAACATAGTGCCTCTCTGAAGAAAAAAAAGGTTGGAATCTGTCTGTCATCAAATCAAGATTCTCAGCCCAACTCCGGCAGCAGCGTTAAAAAAAAACCGAAAATGAAACGATCACACTTTGACAATTTCTGCCGCAGTTTCCGCTGGAGCTGCTAAATATGCAAACAATGGCAGACTCCATTAATGCTACACCTTGTGTGCCTGAGTAAATAGCAGCTTTGGTGTAGCACTAATGGAGCACTCCTCCGACATGGGCTCTTTCAGTCGTCTTTTGAAAGCAGCCTGCGTCTTCGACCGAGGGAACGCCGTGCTGTGTTTGCTGAACACTTTTATTCCTTGGATTACTCCCCTTTTGTTTTGCTGGGTGCCCACATACAGTGTCTTGCTCTCTGTTGCATAGCTCCTGGAATCCATTTTTCAAAATGACTCCATAACGAAACGGTTTCATCCGTATATAAGCTCCATGGTTAGAGCCGAGTAGCTGTTGAAACATTTTCTTGTGGTTAGTTTGCTAATGACACTCGGCCGTCCCTTGCATAATGCCGCACACTGTCACAGTTAGATAGTGCTCATCTCAGCATAGTAAGCCGCAGTTTCCCTAAAGCTTACCAGTGATGACTATGAGTGCTGAATACAGCTCGCATAAGGACGACAACAAGCCAATTAGCCCTGTAGCCACCACTAAATGGACCCTTATTTTTATCCTGAAGAAGTAGTCATGCTGTCCAGTGTCAAGCTGAAAGAAAACTTCAGTAAGCTGAGGCATATTGGCTCATGTCACAGACGGAGAAAGACAGTTTGTGAGACACAAGAAGACATGCAGAAAAAAAACGCCTGCCGGGAGAATTTAAATGCATTTTTTTTTTTTTTTTAATTAATGACAAGAAACAACAGGATGGGAAATGACGGAAGTAAGAGCAACTCCACTGACAATCAACATAAATATCCAACAACAGCAGGCACGGGACCATGGCTCTGATTAATGGCAGAGCTCTGGTCAGTAAGTAATTTTATTCACCATCACACAGCTCACCACTTGGCTCCAAGCGCCTCAAAAGTGGATTACCAGTGGATACGACAGATTCACTCATTATAAATCATACAGGAGACATTATCTCCAGGAACATCATTGGTTCGTCCATGACACGCGTGTACAAACCTGCAGAGATCATCCTCTCAGAAGTACTACAAGCAAGTCCTTCACAAAATGTACTCCTTGAATTGAAAATGAAAATCAGGGTTATTTTACTATTATGTATCATAACAGCAGATAATTCTCTCTACTGAATAAGTAGGATCTTACCATAACAAATGAACTATTGAGATGTGTTCACCTAGTTTATTCCATAACAATTATTATTTTACAAAGGTTTATTTATATGATTTGGACTCATAAATACATAAGTTTTATTCTACAATCGGTATCTAGTGTTTATTTATTCCAGCTCATATCTGTTAACTGCATTTTGTTTCTCTGTACTTGTACATGTGAAATTACAATAAAACTTCACAGTATGCATTAAATTATCAAGTGTCGAGCTACTAAGCTGAAGTACAAGTACACATCTATATGAGGAACACAGCAGGCTGACTGTGGTGAATGTAAAAACGATCAATCTCTTCAGAATGCTGAAGAAGAGGAGGAGAGAGCATTCAGTCATGCACATCCAGGGACAATAAATCGCCTCAGTTGAAACAGGCGGCTGTGACAGAATCTTGGATGACAGGGTACATTTTTAATCCTGGATACTGTTGTCTGTTATATAATATTAATCCTGTATGAATGGTGAATTTGTAAAAGTCTGCTAAATGACCAGCCTCCCGAGCTACACGTCGTTATTTAACACGACTAGCACGATTTGTTTTTCTACACTGCAGCCATCTCTGCGATGTCAGTTTTTGTGATCTGAAAGCATCATGTTATATTTGGCCGTTACAACTCAAAGTAGGTGACTGACGACTTTCTGAAGGTACTTGTGGCCTCAGTTAACTCGACTAGACATGTTTTGTTGGCAGAGATTGCTCAACATCTTTGTCCTCTCAGCTGTAGTTGGTAAGTCAGAAACTGTTTATCTTCCTTGCTGACGTTGTGTACTTGTTTTGTGGAAAACATTAACACTATGCAGAAGGTGTTTCGCTCACACACACAAAGTATATTTTCGGATTTTGATTGAAGGGAAAATTAATTAAATGATACTGTAGTTGTCACTAGTTGATCATATGGGGGGAGTGTTAATTGTGCAACAGTAGGATTGTGATTTCGTTTAAATCAGCAATTGATGTCAGGGATGCATCCACTCTGCAGAGAATGGGGCATAATACAATAAAAATGTGCTAATTGTCATGTCATTTTCCAACCGCTTATCCGTTACCGGGTCGCGGGGGTAGCAGTCTAAGCAGGGGCCCCCGACTGCCACCCAAATCACATTGCACCAGTCCCTTCTGAGACCTCCTGCGGGTGGTGAGCCTACTGGAGGTGGTTCCTCGTCGGGGAATCGAACCCCGGTCTTCCGCGTAACAGGCGGAGATACTCATTCACTATACTAACGAGGAATGTGCTAATTGGCTGCATGCAAATAGAACCTCTGCAACAGGAGGAGCCTTACTTCAGCTTCTGTAAAATTACTGTATTTCACAGTGTAACAGAGACACATTTCCTCACGGAGGATTATTGGTTTTATCTGCAGATATAGATCTTGCAAACAACCTTGTGCTGCAGTGAGCAGCTGTAACAGAGGTTTAGTGGAGGTTGGCACAGAATAGCATTCAGTAAGGTGCATGCATTCCCCAACGAAACCACATTTAAATCCACTGGATGCACATTTTGATTTGGATCTGCATTCATTTACAAACACACAGAAGTCAGCCTCCTTGATGCAACACATTTCTTCTTGACTTTCACAGAATTAATAATTCTTTGGCAAATGAGGAAGACATGTCAAAAAAGTAATCTCACACTTTCAAATAAATCAATATGTGTTATGTGCCCTGAAGCCGTTGGACACTTCATTGAACCTTGAGTCAGCTGGCACCTCATCTATGTCTGAATCACGGATCCCAGCTGACATCAAGCATGTTCTGTGCTTGCAGCTCAGGTCTGAGGCCAACACTTCTCGCAACCACACTGCTCCTAACCTGCCACGCTCTCTGCCCCACTGCTTGTCCATATATCAGTGTTGGAGGCTGCTCTTTATTATTTCATCTATCTAATTTCCTTCACTGAATCGTGACGCCCACTGCTTCCAAACAAATGCATTGTGGAGGAAATCTGAAGCTGATCTCAGTGGCAGCTTTTATGAATATTTGCGTACTGCGGCAGATGAAGAGAGCAGAGAGCACGGAACAATGTCATCTACACTGCCGTTTGTGTGGCATAATGACTTCTGGCAAATAATGATAAATGCATTAATATTATACACAGAGGACTTGGAAATGTTCAGCTGTGGCATATAGCCATGAGTCGTACGGAAACAAACATCGCACCAGCAGGAACATTTTCCTTTTTCTAAATGTGAAATTGCTACTTGATGTTGTTTACGGACAAATACCGGTTTCACAAAACACAAAATAAGGAACCAAAAGTCACGAAGGGCATACGCAGTGAACCATGTAATGTATATTTTTACATATACAGTTTACTGCTGCATGTAACATGCCATAAAACATCCAAACAGCCTCTAAAGTGAGAAAGAAAATGGGAAATAATAAAACTTTATGTCAGGCTATAACAGATGAAGCTACACTGTGTCCTCTATGAAATATCAAACATGATCTGACCGAATCCATTGCTGTGACTCATCTCCTGAGGAGTAATTAACCCTTATGTGTTCAAATAGTTAACACCCATGTGAGCATGGCAGGTGCAGGTCTGCAGTGATCCTCCTGAACCAGGAACGAGTTGCTAGAAGCAAAGTGTAGGCAGTGACATACTGTCAGACTTCAAACAGCTGGAGGCCTTCCCCAGTGAAACCTTCAATCCAGCCTCATTTAAGGAGTTCATCCCAGAGAGCTTCGGCTTTGAACTTTCCCCGCTTGTTTTCTGCTATCTTGAAGTCACCTGGCAGCGAGATGTGCCTTTGTGTTTTGACACAAATGAAATTTGTTTCCACTCGTGAGCAGCAGGTCTTTGTAATATTAAAGGGAAAGTGCAGCATGTTCGCCGGCGGTTTGAGCTTGGAAAACACAACACATCTGGCCAGGTGTTGTTGGCATCATTAATTTATGTTGGATTAAATTTTTGAAAGTAAGCCAACTCATTGTTATTATACGCAAATTTCCACTTCTATCTTTACTATTCATAGATTTTCAGTGTCCGTATGTCACGATGAGAAAAATCACGATTTCCCTCATTTGCTATGAATTAACAATAACGTCTGTATTTTATTCTGAAAATCACAGTGATACTACTGAATATGGATTCATATAATTATGTCCATTTGTAAGGCATTTGTGTGCTGCATCTCTGTAATAACCTAAGGTTGCACTGCCATTATCTGTGCTTTGCACACATGCTATGAAGCAGATCAACTGTGTTGTAACCATAGTAATCATTTCTTTATTCTGCCAATATTTTCAAATGATTGAAATGCATAATTAGTTTGTTTTGAGTTAAAACCATAACAAACTCAAAACCTACTGCAATTTGAACAGTAAGCTGAAATGAGTTATTAGTTATTGTGGTTAAGGTAGGGATGAAATATTTTAATTATACATTTGTTTATATACACGTATTTACGTAGACATGGACACTTTCCAGCTTAAACTTCCATCACTTATTTACTCAAAACTCAGATTCAAAATCAATTTTTACTTGGTAACTGTATTAACAACTGCAGCGGGAGCGTTTCATTTTCGCTGCATATGCTCACAAAATCCACGCTTTCAGCTATTTGTTCCGCACAATAGAAAGACACAACCTTGAAAGATCAGAAGTTTGTGTCAACAGATGAGTGATGTCTGCTACATCTGTGACTGAATGTGCCTTCTCTGTGCCTCCTCTCTCCCTGAAACAAGGTGGGGAATTCGTGACATGATCCCCTCTCAAGCTGAGAGATTTTGTTTGACGGTGATTGGAGATGTTGCCCCACTTTCTGCTCAGCCCCCTTGGGAACAGTCCTCACTCTTTCCTCATCGCCTGGTTGAAAACAGAGAGCCAGGCGCAGTGAAACAACTGCACTAAATACAGCCCTGCAGTTACCATAGAAACCAGCACTGGTGCATCCCTGACTAGTCCTACTGTATCTCATTTTGCACTTGACCCAGAAAAACACTGGGAGGTTGATGTTTAGTGTCTTCCCAGTCAAAATGTCCAGAGAACAGGTGATATAATCAGCCCAGAAAAAGAGTTAGACCATGAATGAGGCATAAACAGAGACCAAGAGCTTTGGGAAGGAGACAAAGGAAACAGATGGAGGGGTGTGAAAAGGATGGTGAGGTTTCAGCCTGCACGCGGGTGACGATGCCAAAGGCTCTCGAGGGAAAGTGAATTTACAGTGACACCGGCATAAAGTACTGCTGCAAGGCTGGCCATAGCTAAACTGGACCAGACAGCACATGATCGCATTCGAAATGTATGAAGTTCTACTTCTGCTGAGACCCTTCCCAAGATAGAGACTGATGCGACAGTTTCTTTTCTTTTTTTTTTTAATTGTAGGAACAGTGTGGCAACACTTTTATTAAAAAGTTATATAATGCAAGGTGCTGCACTGCATCAGACAGCATTGGTTTAAAACATCACTACTTGTCTCGCTTTAAAAAAATGCAGACAGAGATTGCATTAAACTCAATATGGAACACCCAGCTGCCCTAAAAGTCTGTGACATGTTTAGGAGGAGCTCGTGCCCGGGGCCAAAACTCAAAAATCAGAAGGACTCACTCCTGATGGTAAACCCATCAACTGTAAAATGTCCAGCCAATGCACCAGGTTAACTCATTGCACACCATGTGCTCAGCTCCACAGGGACATCATTATAGTGGCCAAATAGGTCAGAAGCAGCCCATTATACTGCGGCCAGGCTTTATTCTAGGGAGCATGATGATGATAAAGTCTATGCAGCTTCACCAGCCTTTCGTCTCCTCTCACTGGTTCCCATAAGTGTCATACAGGGGAACAAAAGAACACACATGTATGATTTCATATCATCTGCAGTGAATAACATTATAGTGGCACTCAGCACCTGAAGTCCTTGATATAAGATACAACACCAGGCTTAGTGTGTGATGTTTGTATAGGAACAGCTGAGATGATTTATGTGACAGTATCACACGCACAACGAGGGCTACATTTGCGCGGTGGGCCCAGTGAACACATGCATGATCCCACATCTATCAAGCCAAACAAGTCACAGCTCTAAAGTCCTGGCGCTTTAAGGAATTACTGCAGCTGCAATTCAATTTTGTGGTTCGTGGTTAGACTATAGACCGCGTTTCAGAAAAGAATGATATCAGTAACAGGCTCTACGTAAAAACAACTTTTGCAGTCAGCGCATATAAAAGCAAACACAATTCCAATAAGGCAAGCAGAAGACAAATGGGAGACAGCTGAATATATTTCCAATGATACATTTTTTTAACAAGCCAAACCTTGGTGCTTCTGGGAACAATGGCCACATTTTAAACTATTGAAGTTTGTCCCTGTTTTATATACTTACTGCAGTGAATGTGTGTTTCAAGAGGTTCAGATACCTTTTAACATTTATTCTTCCAGTGCAGGATGAGGTCTATAGATCAATCACATGCTGCAAACATGCAATATAATCATACAAATATTTGACACCGTAAAATAAACCGCACTAACTCACTGATTACAAAAGCACTCACCTAAAAATTATCTTACTGTTTATGACTATTGCAGCGCTGCCTGATGTCAATCAACTGGAAAGAAATTGAGGACTGACTCATTCCTTCCTGACGCCAATCAGGTGCAAATTATGTTCACGGATGAGGTAATAAGGTGATAGAGTTGAATTCCCATTATTGCAGCACACTATAATTAATAATTCTCATGAGAAACCACAACAAACAGTGCAAAGAAAAAAAGTGGCCAACTGGCCGGCATGTTATTTCACTTTGTCATTCGTTGATTACCATCAAAGCGAGAGAGTGGAAAAGGGCAAAGCTAAAAATCAATTAAAAGACTAATAAATAAAATAAAACGTCCTCTTACATTTAATAAAAAATATGGATTGCTCTGGTTGTAACATTGTTGGAAAGAATTTTGGTGTAGTTATATTTTTACAAATACTTGCTACATATTATTTTATTAATTTTTATTATTATACACAATTTTAATGTTTAGAAAACAAAATGTTAGAAAATCTATTGCAGTTTTGTCAAGATGGTGTTTTCATTTGCCACAAAACATATATAGGTTATATTTGATCAGTGCTTGAAAGATGAATTTAATAACTGACTCAGCCAGGTCTTATGCGGATGATATCCCCACAAATCTCCATGGAGATATAGTTTCCTCTCCTGCTCCCCTGTGTAAGAGGCCAGAACAAAGGGCAGCATCACAAAGACCCTCTTCCAGCTGATACATATTCTAGGTCGGGGGTCTCTCTTTGCGCTGAGCCTCCCTGCTGCCATGTTTTCCTCTCCAACACCTTTAGTAGCTGCAGAGGGAGAGAAGGAACCTCCTGATTCTCCCAGTGTGCAGATTTTAACATACGTTCCTCTGACTGTCTTCTTATGCTTCGAGTGGAAAAAAAGGGGGAAATTGCTGTTGTGCTGTATCAAAACAGCTTTCTTCAGAGGTCATTGCACTTACGGTCCATTCACTGGTAAAACCTTTTAAATGGCCTCCTCCTCTATTACTGCAATAGCCAATCAGGCATTCTGCACCAAACTGAGTCTAATGACTCAATAAATGTAGTAGCAAATTAGACACACTTTCTGGTCGTATGTTGTTTTGCATTGAGCAGCAGTATCCCATAATGAGGCATTGGGTAAGCACAGGGTTGCACAATGCTGTTTTTGTGTTTAATGTTTTTTTGAATGGCAATGACAATGCAAGCTGCCACTGGTGAATGGGGCTGAGGCAGAACTCTGCAGCCAGGGCCAGGCGGCATCATGTTACACTGTTGGAAATCTATGGAGCGTGAGCAGCGTGGCACGCAGTCTCTCTAAGTGGTCCTTGAGAGCAGCACTAAAAGGAAAAACACACAGGTCATATAGGTGTTATGGGTAAAAGGAGTTTAGTAGAAACAATGTGAATTCTTAAAAATATATGTTCATTGTTAGCCTGTGGATGAATGAACAAACTGAGTGCGTTATAATAAGCACTTTTATAAAGACCACCACCTGCCATTTGCTACAAATGTGTTGTGCGTAACTCCAGAGAGAGGAAATACATCCTTTTGATTTAAGTTAATTGAAACACCGTCAGTAGGAGCAGGTAAATCAACTGCATGAACTGTGTGTGTGGGTGTTTGGGGTTTCACAAAAAAGAAAACAAAGCACATACAGCACTGTGACAATCCTCATCCCAAGGCAAAGCCATATTCATATGCATATTTTGGTACTGTGAGACGACCTTTGCAGTTGGATGTGATAACTTGACAATATGCTGCCATATGTAACTTCTCTTTTCAAGTGTCGATTCAGTTTCTCCCCAGATCGCGGAGAATGAGCGCAAACAAGCAGGAGATTCAATTAGTGCTGATATAACCCATGTAATGGCAGGCCTGGAGAGATGATTAAAGGTAATTGTACGACTCCATTGGAAAGTTAGCAGAGACCAGGTGGGTAGGCTCAAATGGCAAAAAAAGATTGTAGATTTTCTACTTTACAAAGGTACCTTTGAAATGACTTTGCAGAAATCCGATAGAAGGTAAAGGATTCATCACCTTCACATGAGGGAAAATATGTGCTATTTTGGAATCAAAAACCATCTGTAACAACATTCCTGCGTGTGCAGAAACAACGGTTATTTCTCAGGGAATAGTTTTTCATGACGTTATAGAATCGTCCTGTTTTACTGTGGCAATAGTTTCTCACTGTATACCCAATCTCACTCCAAGGAGCGCCCCACTCATTTTAATATGAAAATACTGTTACCTGAGCCATCCATCTTGAGCTTTGAGACGTTTGAATAGCTCTAAAGACAAAAGGGAGGGTCTGATAAAAACATGCTATTGGTCACATTATGGAGAAGCTGTAGCGATAATGGATCGATGAATGGTTACATTATAGGAAGCGCAGCATGGTGCGGTTTTGAAGCTCAGCCTACAGAGAAATTAAAAGCCTGGATATCTTAGTATGTCTGCAGTTTTACATCATAAACCCCTCCTCCTCAATGTTAGTGGATGGGACAATGGCCAAATAAATGACCAAACTGCCCCAATATATTTTTCTCACAGATGGTTTCTGCTATATTGTTACTGGTGTATATGCTCATTATTTTTAACTTCATAAATAGATATCCAGAGAGAGAGAGAAGACAAGTCACTGTCTATATACAGTCTATGGAATGGACCAGGAAAACACCCTAAAACCTGTGGTATTAATGATAACGTTTAAAAAGTCAATATGTCAGCAGCCTTTCTTCATGTATTTAATTCAGGGATCTAGAAATGTTGGAATACTTTGAACACATGGCCTTTTTCGAATATGCAGTGATACAGTAATGGGGTAGTGATCATCGCTGGCCTCTGAAGCTCAGCATATGGACTCACAGCACACTTCATTAGCATGGGTGATTAACTGGCCAGGTTAAGTGTCTTGCACTCGAGGGCCTAATGATACGAACTGCCTCCAGGGACCAAGTCACCTGAAGAGCAAATCAGCTCACTAACATGTAGCTGGCTCTGGTGTGAGTGACACACTGAATATAATAGGCGACTGTGTCTGTGGCCACACAACTGAAAGTGAAAAGGAACAATGTGAGGTGATGTCTACAGGCAGCAGGGTGGGGGAGGGGGGAGGGGGTGTGTGTGTCACAACAGTGCGACTGAGGAGAGCTGTGATGATTCCACCCGGAGTGAAGCACGCCTGTCTCGCATTCAAATTTAGTGACAGTGTGTTGGGAAACAGTCACGCAGGAGTTGAGGTGGTGGTAATAGGGTGGCGGCCTCAGCCCATTGAGGGAACTTAAAGAAAATCAATTGGGAATCTTAAGTTGAAAGAGTGAGGGCCATTGGGGATTTCTCTCTTGGCATCGAGCATTCTTCTGCCCATGACATACACAAGGCAGTTTTTCATCCTATCTCCAGACGTGTGATGTGTAATGAGTTGGGCTATTTTCTTGACTTTTACTCTTTGCAACCCGCATGAATGAGTCCCAACACAAACAAAAGCAGTGTGCACTCTGAGGGCTTAAAAGACTTTGGACCAGTGGAGTCGGCAGAGTGCACCGCATTTACAGGTGAGAGGGCAGCGTGCCTCCAGAGTCCCCTCTCGTTCTCTGAATGCACAGTAAAGGTTTGGCAGAGTAATTCCATGCGGAGGGAAGGATGCTCTCACCATTAGATGCTGTTGTTCTTCTGCAATTCCGTCAGGATCCATTGCTAACTTTAAGTGCCACATTAGGTTTTCAGAAAGGTGAAGTTCCACTCGAAAGGCAACTTCAGAGCTCTGCTTTTGTTCCTTGAACTCCCCAAATACCTTTTCCGGCCACTGGTCAATTGACTCCTTGTGTTCGGGGACAGAGGCGGCCATGCTGTTGATGGAGAACTGGAGAAGTTTTAAGGCCAGTGCCTCTGAGCAGCCGCATGACCGCTCCCTACTCAGGGGTGCTGTTCACCCACTAATACGCTCAAAGTGTGTAGAGTCGGGAGCAAAGTGACAAATCCCTCTGTATCCAAATCCAGCCTGTTCTCAGAAAACAGCAGGGGGATGAATATATCACGCCATGACGATTCATTAGCTGAATGTCAGGCTCTAACTGTGCGCTGACAGTGCCTTGCCTTTCAACCAGTTCCCAACATGAAAGAAGACCTTTAGTAAGTCTTGAATCCTCCAACCAGATAATTTAATAACCAACCATAATAGCTTTCTGTATTTCCATAAGGGAATTTCACTGCAACTTAATCTGGAGACCTTTATGCAGTAATTTGTTCTGTCTTTACTGGAGCATATGTTGAATTTAGGAGCCATAAGCAGCTCTGATGTGTTTCAAAAACACACTTACTCATTTGAACAATATGGAACCTTCGGGAAATGTGTGTTTATTGAATTGTAATTAAAATGTCATTAAATTAAACAGTGCTTTGATTCAGGTCAAAGGTCTTTTATTTCTATAAGCCGGGATTTGTTTTGTCAGCTCTGCGGCATTAACAGGTTTATATTTAGTCAAGAACCCCTTTAAATGTTGAAATGTGTATTAATTCAGTGATGCATAAAATATCTTACACTATAACAAGGCCAAGTTTGAATTCACAGCTGGCCCAACTTTATCTTTATCAGCAGATGGAGTTTAACCAGAAACCGCTTGAAGGTTCTGTTTCCCCCATGCAGACACTTAAAGGCCTTTGACTGAAAAGAAATGAATGAATAAGTGGATAAATAAAAAGGAAATCTAAAGGTCTACAAATCAATAATAACGATGCTAAAACCTTCTGCTGATGGGAGGATCATGAGATATGTTCAAAGGCTAATTCCAAACTAGTCTAAAATGCTCTGCACGAACTGAGGTAATGTCAGGAGATTTCCTCTGTTAAACGATGACTATCACACAGCTGCTTCAATATTGTAAATGGGTTAAATGAGCGATTCAGTGAAACTCACTTTTCTTCATTTGCAGAGCACTCATAGAAGATGAAGGTAAAAAAGTTAATAATACAGCAACATCGTCAGCTTGAAGCTTGAAATCCCCACTTTGGTGCCCATGGCCATTTCGTGCAGCAGAAAGGATGCGGCTTCGGCATATTAAAAGAAGGGCCGGAATTTTCTCTTTTTTTTTTTTCTCAACACTTAATTTTAAAGTCACTGCTGGTAAGTGATCTTCGTGCTCTCTGCATGCTAATTTGCACAGACGTCGCCCTTGAAAACCATGCGATTAATAATGGATGCGGTGTGACTATATGCCAATAGGAGGAACGAGGAACCAGTGAACTGCAACACTGGGTTTGAACGTGTGCCTCTTTCCATCTCCACATCTCAAAAAGAGTCTTTAAATCATGGCATTTAAGAACTAAATGATGCCACCTTAAATGGGCTCTCTCTTCTGGTTGAGGAGCAGAAGGATACAGGAAGCCAGGGAAATATGACCACCAGTCCTCAGGGCACACAACATGTCTGTGGTAAGCATTTCTGAAACAACTCTTCACCTGAAGAAATGCATTAATAAATCATGTGAGAAAATAAGTAAAAAGCATAAACAGTATAGTTTTCATACAGTGGCTTACCAACGCTGGACTCGGTGAGTGTCAGAAAATGTCTCACATTTGTTATCTCATTCTGATACAAGACCAACTTCACATGCTGATGTTCAGTCCAACATCCTGTTTTTCTCATTCAAACTAAAATGACATGGTCCTGCGCTAAATTCTTAAACACGCAGAAAGAATTCTGCTGATGGTAGTTGGTAGAAAAGGCGATCATTAAAACAAAAGTGACTAAAGAGTCATTTACCAGGGGCCATTTCTGACTGTCGGGGTTAAACCATGAAAACAATTTAACGTTCATGTTTTAAGAAAGTATTAAATACTAAAATCTAGCAGAGAGGATTCTGTATCTGGGCCAAAGACGACACTCAAGTCGTGAGTTGTGTCGTATTAGTTTTTGTAGAGCTGGAGGTGCAGTGCTCATTTAAATCTCGGTACATATTTAAATGCATACAAATGGTACAGCACATTCTCTGACTTCAGCCTTTGTGAAATGGTCCTCTTTAATTGCTCTTCTGAGGTGGGTGGAGGGCACAAGAACGCCCTCCACTTTACCTGTTCTTTAAATCTCATCCTCACACCTCTGTAACTGAGAGTGGGCTCATAAGTTTAAAAAAAAAATAAAAAATTCTGTGCAATGTATTAAAGTGGGTGGACAGATGGTAAAAAAAGATGTCAGGAGGAAATGGTGGATGAAGAAGTTCTCGCATGGCGAAAGGATACATTTATTGGCACTTACTCGTATGCTATATGCTGTACACTGTAGTGACATGCACCATTTGTCCTAATGGTGATAAAGTCTTAATTCTCTCCCTCCTGGAAATAGAAATGTTTACTATTCTCGCCCCGTTTCGTCTGTCGCTGTGGTCAGATTAGCTTTGCAATATGCCAGACATTTAAACTGTGTCATGCTGTTGCAGATGTTGCTTTTATGGAGAGAAAATTAGTTTAAACTGCAGCACTTTGCTGCTCCTGGTAGGCAGTGGTAAAAAAGAAGCCAAGTGTGCAGAGGACAAAAGCAAGCCTGAAAGATAAGACCTGCCAATGATTCCACCTCGCGTGCAGACACAAAACTCACGGGCCATGTTGATTTACTGACAAAAACAAGGTCCCCTCCGGTGTTAGTCAATGCTGGTGCGAAGTGCTGCTCAAAAAAAGGACATCTCGCTCTTTACTGGTGCTCATCTTTCAAAGGGTAATGGCTTGGAAAATCTGGGTGTCTTTAAAAGACAACAGGGACTAAGAGGCCATTATACATTTCTTATCCTGCTGACACCGCCATCACAGCTTAGACAGGCTGGCACAAAGGGTCACTAACAAATTACTCACTCGTAAGTGGTACAGTCCAAATGAGGGAAAACGCAAATAAAGAGACATCAATTCAAGATGATGCCGGTTAAACCTGCACGGTGTACGGCCCGAGTCGGTGTCAATCCCAAACACTGCTCCGATCATAATCATTTCAAGCACCTGCAGGATGCGGAGAGGGGATCTCTGTAGTAGCATGGGGTGACAGCTCAGCACTCAATGTGATGTAGCACCCGTACACCTGTATGACCGCGGGTTGAGGACTGAAATGTGATGAGGGAATCGGGCTCCAGTATCCCACCTATTGAGAGATGCTGGAACATGTGGTCAATAGTTGGTGTACAAGACTTACCTCGCTAAGCCGGCTTATACTTTAGCTCATAGCACTTCTAAGCTTCTTAACGAGTAAGCCCAAAACTGAGCTAATTATTCATGGACAGCCTCCGTCTCAGGGAACACAGCCATGGATGAGCACTTACAATCGTACATTCTGCACTGCAACGCATGGAAACTCACATAATAGCATGTTTCAAAACTGTGCACACGCCATGCTTGTTTTAAACAATATTAAACTAAACACCGCTTGGTTCTTGGGGGAGAAATCGATCTGATCAGCTTTTTGCGACCTATAATCCTTGGGTTCGCTTGGCCTGTTGAGCTAGAACTGTTGTGCAGCTGTCTTAATAATTCAAAATGAAAACTGAGACCATTGTGGCCATGGTTTCTCTTATGTTAATTCAAGGCAAGCTTTTATTCCCCAAAGAATTAGACGCTGACTCATACAGTTAATTGTTATTCATCTTGATATGGTTTTCCCATGTGACTGTCATTTTGATTCAGCTACTTCAAAGTCAAAAGTCTCTTTCATGGTGTGTTTCTGTGATGCCGCGTGCTGTCACCAGAGATGGGAACATTTTATAGATCAGATTAAGGCAGAAAAAAAAAAAAAAAATCTGTCGTTTGTCAAGATTTAAAACTAAATCTCCATTTCCTGACTGCTATGAAATTAGGAGTCCACTGCAAATGACACAAGTGTGAACACTGTGCATCTGAGCATATTTCACGTTGAATGATGTCAAAATCCTATTTTCACAAGAGCGTTTCATGTTTCTTCGCCTGGAAACAAACTGTTGATGAAAACCACACAACACATTTACAGCCGTGTCTCAGATGACGGAGGCATTATTAGCTGCATGCCATTAGTAGATTCTTCATTGTGTCACCTAATAAATCCTGCATTATGTTAACATGTGTCCATTGATCATCTCACGTATGCAAATTGCCTGCTGTGGGAACACCATCCCCCGTTTCGCAGATGTACTGTATACATCGTCTTTCTGGATATCAGCGTACAACCTAAAAACTCATTTAGGAGAGACACAATTGGATCACCTGAGGATCACTGTTGCAGAAAGTAAACATGATTGCCATTGTAGAAATCCACACTAATCTGATCCAACATGATTGAGAGGGAGTTCCAACAAACTCAGAGTCAAACATATTACTGTGAACATTTGAATAATAGCTGAGCTACCGTGAAGAACTTAAATTACTTGGATTTCAATGAAGTGGGCACTGGGAAAGTGGTGAGCATGGCTGTGCATTAGTCAGTGTTAAGTAACCACCAGCAACAAGGTAGCGGCTAATACAAAGAGACATGGCGCTACGGTGAAATTAAAGACTCGTTTTAAATGCTAAATATAAAAGGGAAGAAGTGCCATCACCTTCCTTGTAGCGTGGCTGTCTGTTAGAGCAGGGCGTTATGTCAAGATAGCTGAAGGTTACTCTTCAAGAGCACACGTACACCACCTGGCACTATTTTATTTTAAAACACAAATGACCACTCTGGTTTACGCTCAGGTGGAACTACTGGATGTCTTGCCATTAAACGTTTACGTACAGATATTGATGGTTGCACAGGATGAATCATAATGTCAGACAACGACATTCATGTATTTATGATGTCGCCACATCAAACCCCTGTAATATTAGTCACCCTTTGACTTTTCTTACAGCGCTACACCAAGGTTATTTAACTAAATGACAAACCTGTCCTTAGATAAAGGCAGATTTGACTTCAGCAGTTGAAGGACAAAAAGTAGACATAAAAATATATATATTGTTGCAGATTAAATTCATATTCTACTTGTGAAAAATACAACAAAACAAATGAAGCAAATGAACCCTAATGAAACATTTGTGGAAAAAGAACTGATGACATTTACTTTAAATGTCATGTTAAGGGGTTAAAGCAACCAATTCCAGCAAACATTGGATGAGCGTAAATCACAGGAACGACGACTCAATCTCAAATTCAAAGCAATAGTCATCAGTCTCTGATGGACCTAACCCCAGTCTGCATGTCTTCTGACTGTGGGGGGAAGCAAGAAGTACCCAGAGAAACATAACAGCCTGCGAACTTACACAGAAGAACCCGCAGTACTGGATTCATAATAAGGGTTTCTTGTCAATCCAACAAATCGTGTCTGAATGTGAGGACATCATGCTGACGTCTTATGACAGCTACTGTACAGTTGTGTTCATGCTTGCATCAGATGAACGTTATTGTTATAGGCCCATCACACAAAAACAATTTCACCTGGAGCCAAATCACTTGGTGAAGTGTGCTAGGACCAGAATGATGGAGCTGCAGGCTCATCAGCCATATGTTACGCTGCCGATTAGACCGCAGCCATGCTGAGAAAAACACTACCCCTCAAGTCAAACATGGCGACGCATCTGTTTTGGATGAGGCTTGCTTTAGACCTTCGACCCTCCACCGAAGGCTGATTCTACGTGTCACGGCTCAACAGCGCATAAGCTGGTGAGATCAGCGTCCGTCAACCTATTCTAATCATTTTATGGTTGAATACAGCGGAGATGAGTGGAAGGAGACACAAAGTGTCCCTGCTGGATTCAAACACAATCACAATCATATCGCAATTACGTGGTGGGACGTCATCCAGCTGAGCCATTGGGATGTCACTAACACAGCTTTCAGGGATGTTTACTGCCATGGCAACGCATTCATGTCATTTTCAAAAAAAAACGGCTTTATTAATTTGACCTTAAATTAAACAGTATTTAGTCACAGCCTGAATTTGCTCTCTGAGTGTTTCGTAAAACTAAAACAGGCCCACAGTAACATTACCATTACAACCCAAAACGTTTCTTTAAATGTGTGATTTAAAATGAATGAATTAAATTTTCCTTTGGCGACGTGTAACGATCGCCAGGGACATCGGTGAAGAGCATAAAAAGCACGATGCATTTCACTGTCTAATAAGATATAGTCTCTTCCCCCAAAGCTACTCAAGTGACAGCCAGCTGCCAAGCGTCTTGCTTGCTCGGCTGTCTTATCTTAAATTTACTGACATGTCAAGATTCAAAGACTTCTGCAACTGCAAAGACACTCACAACTCTTTAATTCCATGATTGAATGTGACACGTGTAGATGTTCCTGCAGCATCGTTTTGTTAACATGCAATGCAAACTTAAAACAGCTATTTTAAACATACCGTCAAGATGCTTGAAGTCGTATTATACCGATTTTGTAATTCAATTTCAATCCCCTCTGTAAATAATGGTGTTATTAAAACATCCGTGTCGTCCTAATACAGTCAAGTCAAGATACAATGGAAGTGCTTAACTGCTGAACGCCTTATCACAGTCACTCAATCAACTTCTCCTCCCCTAGCATGGATCAAAGCGGCATCCATCTGCCAGTACTTCGCTGGTGACACGCGCTCGCTCTGGATTTTGCAGACGTTATCTACTTTTCATCCTGAACTGGAGCTTTATTTCCTCCGAGACATGCCTTCGTAAAGCCGCTCTCAATCATCTGGCAAACCAACGCACGAGACATGGGTAAAAAAAGGGTTACTGGTTAAACTGTGTGTTTCATAGCTTGTCGAATGAATACGCAGCATTTTCCCAATTAGGCAATGCATTTGTGTCTTTTGTGGACCTTGAGGAAAACGCAAGGTTTCAGAGGCCCAGTCGAGTCAATAAATGTTCACTTATCGGGATTCACATTTTACCTGCTGAGCTCAAGATGACAAATCCAAGATGGCTTTGGTGAGGAGGATTACAGAAAGTGACACGGCATATTTCCCTAAATTAATGTCACATCATCTCTGAGGCCGGATGCTTTCGCAGAGATTTGTGTACATGAAAAATAATTTCCTTTTCCGAAGCTCTATAAACTTCTAAGTGACACGTTCATTTACAAATTCTGTGAAAAACGGGACAAAGAGGATTCAGGACTGAAGATGAATGGGAATCTATGACTGTGATGTGTGTGGTATAACACTATATGAAAATACATCCACTTTCCCATCGTGCTTAAATACTAGAGGTGATATCACAGGATAGAATGAGAACTTTTGGTTTAAAACATCAAATTTACTAATGTGAGAATTTAGTCTTTTTTTTTCTTTTCTTGTGCGACATCAAAACAAATTAGAGTTTGAAATGATGAGTCGATTCATCTTAAAACTGATCTACATAAAAAAAAAAAAAAACACAAGCTGAAGCTCCTCTAATGAGCGATTCATCAAATCAGTTGTTCTTCAAGGAAGAATAATGAAGAAGTGTAAATATTCTCTGGTTTCATCTTCACAAATTAGAGGCTTCTGAGGGGTCCTCTCGGCCATATATCAATGTAAACTGAAGATTCTTCTTTCTCACTCACAGATAAATCTCTGCTTGTCATCTTGTCTGTCTATTGTGTTTGTGTTTTTCACAGTCTCATTTTGCTGGAAAAAATAAATCCCCGAGCGGGATAATAAAGATCTGAACCAAAGAAATCAGTGAAAAATAATGAGAAAATGTATGGTTAATGGGAAACAACATGAGCGTCTCTCAATGTAATATCTTTCTGCATTCTAAAAGAACAAGAGACTAAACAGAAGAGCCACTGTTGCAGTTCAGTTGACTTCAGAGTCTAGTATGAAAAGAATAAAAACCTAATGCCACTGAGAGTTTAGATCCTTGACTTAGTCTGTAACAAAAGCTATGTAAAAATGTATAGATACACCATAGAAAAAAGCATCCCATTGACAATGGATTTACTTCAGTAGCTTTCACATAAAACAAAAATGAAGTATCATGTGAACAGTCACTCTGGAGAATAAACCTTTCAGAGTCCATTTTAAAGGCTCGCACCAACAGTTATCAGCTAAACGTGGTGCAGCACACGTTCAGGCAGAATGTAAGACAGGGGGTAAAGTACTAATATCTATAAACATAACTTGTTTTCCATCTCTGCAGAATAAACCTGGTCCTTTAACCATCCTTGTATCCAAACCTGCAGGAGGCGGCTGACAGGCTTTGTGAATGTCCTAAATCACCAATCCCGGCCACCATTAATGAGGCCCTTTGAGTCAATAGACACCCAGCCCGCAAGTAACACATCCCGTCATCATCCATCAAGTATCTCGATAGCAAAAGTACTTTGTCAGACCCATCTAATGAACCGGTCTAGCTGAAGCCTGTCAAAGTGCTTCATCAATAACTGTGCGCATGCATGGCTCTGAAAAGCCCAAATTACAGAGCCGCCGTCTGTTGGAAGATATTATTTGCTAGTCCGCCACAGAGTGTATTGATGACAGTATAAAACCTTAGAGCTTTTATATTATTTAAAGTCACAGCGCCGGGTGAATGAACAAGATGCGCAGCTGACCTTCTGCCGGGCATTGTTCTCCCTGACACAGAGTTCGGCTGGCATGTCTCAATGCATCCTGACAGACAGGTACGCTGGGGCCGACGCTGCTGCGCCACCGATGCCTCCCTTTCAATCGGGAAGTTTGATTTGTTTTGCCAAATCACATCTCATGCAAGTCAACATCAGGCAGTAACCCCCAGCGCAGGCTCTCACGGATGACTCCCCAGATCACAAGAGATTTCACATGGCATTTCAACCCCCCCACCACCCCACCACCCCACCAGTTTAGAAATGGAGTAGATAGGAATAGAAACCCTCTCAGGACCCTTAATGTTGGGTTGATAGGCTATAATAGACAGATTCCAAATTCATTACTTTAAAATCCGACCCATCACATTTACATTTGTGGCATTTGTCAGACGAACTGATGCACGCTTCAATATTCATAATTATTTCAACGGCGTCGCATCAACTGCAGACATTTGGCAGCGACCTGACCGTCCCAGCTGACCGCCAGTGTCCTACAGAGAGCAAACTAGTGTGCAGAACTAACAAGCTTCAGCTCGCTCCCTTGAATAGATTTCCATTTATGTAGGACACGATATGCAGTCACACCTCACTAACTGCAATATAGGATACTGTCTTTACTCTAAAAAATGCTGGTGGCGTTGTCAGCTTGGCAAATTCTCTGCATTAAACGGTAAATCTGCACTCTCGGCTGCACTGTTTCCCCGGCAGTGAATACTGTAGGTATTTCACCAGCTTTAAGCACAGGTAGGGTACAGAGATTGTTCAATTATAGCCTTTTATCAGCTATATTTGGCTGAAGCAGCAATGTGGCTTGGCAGAGCAGAGCAGAGTGTGCACTTGATCCACTCCACATGAGGCTCGGTTCCAAAAGAAATAAAGATTTTTTGGATATTGTCAGTGGTCCAATAAAGGACAGAAGCATCCTCAAAAAGGTTTAGACAGAAATCCTCCTTAGGCCTGTGTGTGTGTGTGTGTGTTTTCTGCCCATTTTCAACAATGCTACTGTTCAGTATCTGGAAAACAGTGTTAGTTTTAATCACAACACAGTGTCATACATAGTGTCAAACACAATTACACACCCAATGCACTGCCATTCATTATTCTCTTAGTTGTTTTTATGTATTTTCTCTCCTTGGTTTGTCCCATGATTGGCTGGACCACGCACTGGTAATATGTTTATATTTGCCAAATAGCCAGGGAGTCTCTCAGAGACGGTGACACCAAGGACGGACGAATGGGAAGCTGGACAAATAGACACACACACATTCAAATTTCTGTGGATTTGGAGGCACCATTAGGCTCTTTGAATAAAAATATTTTTGCCAAAATAAAAGAACAGAAAATAGAGGTCCCAAAAGCATCCGACGAACTGGCAACAGGATGAAGATAGATGGGCGGATGTCTGTGAAAGGACTGACAACGAGTGCTGACTAGCCCTGAAAAAAAAAGCGCAAGCTATAATCATATAAATAATATTATGCTAATCTATGCAACACTCAGCATGGTCAAGCACTGAATACATGCAACACATGAAAATTTCAGGCTCTGCAGGATTTCTACGGTCTGCTGGGCAGCAAGTCATCCTGGGAGTCGCTGGGCACATTCCAGTGGCACAAAAACCAACCACAAGAAACAAGATTTAACATATCTCTAAAATGAAGTTGTTGTTGTCGTCTTACTGCAGCTCCCGCGAGGGGTTGCCACAGAAGATCACCATCTGTGATTCTGATTTGGCTTTTCTTGTTTGTTTGTAATTTTTTTTTTTTTTTTTTTTAACACTGGATGCCCTGCCTGGCAGGGGAGCTGGGGATCGAACCACCAAACGGCTCCACCACCTGTGCCAAACCCGACCCACACGCATAGTGCACAAAACGGAGGCCTTATTAGAATGAATTCAGTTTGAAACAGCGCATCGGCATCAACTCATGTAATTAAACGCTGAACTCGAGTGAACAATTTTAGAAACAAGGATTTAAATATCTGATAGATGTTGGTGTGGGGGAATAGATTTTCTGAGCCACAGTCCAACCTCTGCGTCAGCATGAAATCCACCCGGCTTAAGTGACCCTCTGCTCATGTATGTGCAATAAAGTGCTGATCAGTGGCTTTTAACTGCTTACTTGAAGGAGTTGCAGCCAAAAAAAAAAAATGGGCCCCACTGTAGAAGCATTTTATTTGGTTGTCACTCATGACTCTGCAATGACAGTGTTTTAGATGACAAACATAAATCATATTAGGTTTGTAAAACGCATTGTGAATCTTCTGAAACTACACCTGAATTGTTTTTTAAAGAAGTACAGTATTTCAGAGCTTTAAACCCTTTAGTGGTCTCTTAAATGGCTCATTTTCAGCATAAAAACACATAAAAGTATAACACTATAGGTTACTATTGCTTCAGATTAGCTCAAGGCAGTTTGGAACTCCTTGAGATAAATATTATATGACCTAAGCAAAGCCTGCAACAGAGTGGACCGTAATTCATGGATCAAAGGCACATGTATAGATATCCAGCTGCTTTTGGAGAAACATTATCAAGGACAGCAGAGTCTGTTTTCCTCACGACTGCTCGTAAAGTCAAGAAATCAAAATACCAAACAGCTGTCTAATGAATCCAACATGCCCTTGTTAAATATTTGTGCACTGTGGAAAACATATTAGGCACAAAAAAACTATTGTAATGAGAGCCAAGGATTCGTCTTCCTTAAATGCAGAAACAATAGCCTATTGTGTTGCACAACACAGAAGATGTGAAGACTTCCAGTCCCTGCAGCTGTCCCGGAACAACATGTACAGATCCAAAACTAAAACAACATGCAAGCACAGGCAGTGATTACTCACAGGCTCCTTCTTTTATCCCCTGTGAGGATTTAATGCATGTGTCTATTAAAGCCAGACATTCATCCAAACGTAGACAACAGAATGCGAAGGCCGAGGCTCTTAACGGTTTGCTTGAGTAGAAAAGTTAATACCTCTGTGAGGTCCTGGGTTTTAATGGCCAGAGGAGTAACACATCTCCAATGAGGCCGGTGCGGCCTGATGAGGAGCACGCCATACGACGCTCTGACAAACAAATCAATATGTAAGGACAGAATGATCTCCCATCACAGTGGCATATTCAATAGGCTTAAATCACCGGGGCATTATCTTCCCTTCTAATGTCTCAGTCAAGAACAAGCAGTGCATTAAATGCTCCATGTTTTTCGCCCAGTGCTGGGGAGCTCAGATGAGAAATACAACTGGCAAGACCTATGGTAATAATAAGTGCTGCATAATAATATATTGTTCTTATGCATTATTTAATGGGACTGTGGGGGAGCTGGCGTTTCTGTGCATTTCAGATTCTGTATGAGAGTCTGTACTGTAGCTCACTTAATTGGCTTCTCAAGAGGGCAAAAAGGGAAACGCTGCTCTGGTGGAAGATATTGATCAATGTGACCAGATGCAGCTCCCGAAAGCATGATCTAAATCAATGTCACCTTCAGGTAAACAGGAGAAGGCAAGGAGCGGCGGTGAAAGATGTCAGGGCCAGTTTTTGCTGTTGCACTGTACGTTCCCTCGGAAGGCCTGGATGTTTCCCCTTTACGTAACAGTATCATGTCGCTGTATTTAAATGACCATATAAAGGCCCTGACACTCTGAGTCAGGATCAGCGGTTTAGGGCTCCATCGGTGGCAGGATGACAGCACAACAGTGGTTCTTGTGGGAGACAGATGCCACCAATAATTGTCTTATCCGAGTCAACAGAGGGAATGAGCGGGTGCCTGGTGCCGTGCAGTACAGTAGGCCTCCTGGGTAGAAAATGTGAGGCTGATCTGTGGTTTAGATGCCATATGCTCTACAGCAGGTAACATGTTTTCCCAATTTAATATTTGTGCAAGGACACTGGCCACTCTGAACAGGCAGAGTATGGAAAGTGTGGATTGTAGTGGCTGCTCAGGGCTCAGCTGGGTGTTCAATATCAAACCAAATCCTGCACAGGATCCCTGAAAGAATTAGCTCCCTGACCCCTGTATAGATCTCTATGTGAATGTCCACACCTGCTTCAGACAGCTAGTCTCTGAAAATAACTCTGCACTGCCCCCTACACCCACACCCATTGAACATTCTGCTCACACCATTGTACTCCATTTTACATGAGACACCCATCGCGCGGCAGCGAGAAGGTCAGTCTTTAAGCACTGGTACTTCTTTGAGCTCACCTGTTTTATTAGTCGTTGTCAGAAACAAACAGCGCCTTAGCCGCGGCGAGCAGGCACGCCACAGGCACATGTTCACGCTCTGCATCAGTAAATGACAGTTTCCCTTATTCAGATGTACTGCTCAGATGTGAGGGACTAAAAGCCTCTGGGATAAAAGGAAACATCATTTCCAAAGGTTAGCAAGCCGGAATATAAATGCTCACCAGACACGCAAAAACATAACCAGGTGCTAAATTTATAAAGTACATCTGCTGCAGCTCAGGCAGTTTGAAATTCTATTGCAGTTCGATTCCTCGTGCTCTTGTTTGTTTGTGTCATCCCAACATAATGACCGGACCCTTGCGAACAAATGTCAGCCAGAGGATTTGATTGACTGCGAACGTATTGGTGGCGACACTGCGCGACAGAGCGACCAGCAAATAATGCAGATCACTCATCCATTTTCAAAACACCGTGCACAGTCACGGGGGACCGAAGCCTCTCCCAGCATGCATTGCGGGAGACACAAGGTACAGTCTAGACAGGTCACAAGTCTGCCACAGGGCTAATAAAGTCACATTCACCTTCAGACGGGCAAAATAACATTTTAATTCCTCCTCACATGCATCTCTGGATTTATTTTAGCACGGATTCCTCTAACACAAACAAGCTGAGCTAACCAGTGCATTCAAACTGTTTCCATGTGAGAAAATATTACCAACAAAAAAAAGATCTCCTGGATCCTCAATCGCTGTCAAATTAGTAATGTCTGTACTGATGAGTAAGAAGGAAATCAGGCTTATCTATACATATGCCATAAATATCTGTGTCCAACAGTTGGGTTTACGACTTGTGAAATATCACTGCACTAACCGTTGGTATTATATTTTAGAGCTCTTACATTTTGCTCCTTGTGAAATTCATGATGCAGCAAAGTTGAAGAGTGGAAAGTGTTTTATGCCTCTCGAGCCCTCTGTGTTATTTACCTGTTCCTCTGTTCAGGACTTTAGCTGCACGGCTGTGTCTTTTCTGTCACTTTGTAGCTTGCTGCCATTAAAAAATAAATTCCAAGGGTAGCACTGGTTTAATTGCTTCAGCGCTCTGGTGGCTACGCTTTTGATCTTTTTGGCTAATGGTAATTACGCCATTTCTTCATGTTGAGCGCTAAACAACTTGACTTGCCTTGGGAGAAACATCTATCTCCTTCTGTCGACTGATAACAACCTAATTGGTAGTCCTCGTATTTTCTCCTCTTTCATTGTGCTTTTCAGAGTCCAGACTTCAAAAAAGTTAAAGATTAGTTATTTTCACCAACTGAAATCGCTTCCTTTAAGCCTGCCATGCTGTGCACTGTAATATCCTTTGTTGTTTATTTCCAGATAATATAGATAATTTAAATAAAGATAAGATTATTTAAAGGTTAAAATGAACATTCCATCATATAAAGACAAATAAAGGAGGTCTGTCTTCTTAAATGGCTTATATGATTTTATGGTATTGTTTACACATATGTCCAGGGAGTCAAAACTATAGTCTTTTTCCCAAAATGTATTCCAAAGCAGTTTTTAAGAGCGATGATTCTTTATTTCAGATTTTCTGATTATTTTCCTCAAACCTTTCTTCTCTCTAAAATAGTGCAGCGCAGATTTTTCCTCTTGGGACGCAGTGACGAGTAATGCGAAAACGCCCGCAATAAGGGAGAGGCAACATCATTAGTCAACATCATACCTGACATTCAAGTTGGGAGAATTATTCACTGGGTCATTTAATAAAAATCTGCTCGGAAAACTATGCCATGAGCGAACAGGCGTGAGCACGAGTAGGAGGACTCAAATTCAAGTACGGGACATGTGTGCAGCAAGAGCAAATCTTTGTGCAGACAGTTTTGAGCCGAAGCAGATAAAATCTGCACTTCAGCAGAAGCTATTTGAGAAAGAGAGAGCATGAGGTTTTGAGGGAAAGCGGAACAAAATCTGGGCGGGAGGTGATGAAATAATGCTCTCAACGAATAAAGATAGGATTAAAAAAAATCCATGAAAAACACTTTTGACATGTTGACATTTATAATAATATCTTTGGGCAGCCTGGAAATGGTTTATATCTTAGCAAATGCAGCAAATGTAATGCAGCTTTCAAGCCGCGAGCATGACACACTGCGAATGGCTACTTTCTCACGTCTTGTGCAGAGAACAAAAACAGGTCCACACATTCCCCCAAACGCGGATCAATAGCTTGTGCTTGCTGTAATTCTCTCATTCCTGCAGTGGCTGATAACCCTCAACTGGTACCAATTCCATAATGCTAACACATGACACCAGCAACATGAGCGGCTGCTGTAATACAACGCAACACAATGGCAGGCCAGAGAGACTCCATTAATCTCACCCCACGGCCCATACATGGCAACCTAGAAAGAGTAAGGGGGGAAAAACCTCAATAAACACTGTCCCATTCACTCACTCTGTTACTTTCTTTTCATGCATTACCTGCTGAGATATGAATTTGTTCTGCACCCGCTCCCGCCCGCACTAGCACTGCTAAACATAGAAGTGTTGGCAATAATGCATGATAATGACCATCATGCCTGATTGCAATAGGCCGACGCGTGACAGCAAGTGCCCTGAGCCTCTGTTGTAACACATGGCAACCCACTGACAAGCCACGGACGTGAACGCCATCACTGACTGTAGCACACAAAGCTGGTAAAGAAAGACGTGGAACTACGGAGGCACTCTACAGCATGCACTGCTAATTCACAAATCCAACAAGGCTGAAGAGTATCAACCCTCCTAAGAACAAACCTTATTAACCCCTGTTTTTAGGAGTCATTCCAATTCCCCTGCATTAAATCCTGGGATACAAAGCTTTAAACAATTTCAATTTGTTCTGTTAATACGTTCAGGCAAAAACACTGGGCTCAACCTTTATTTGAGGACTTAACCATTGCACTCGGTCCCAGAGTTGGATGCTCCTCTGTTTTTGTGATTTACCGTAGAGGCCTATCCTGATGTTTAGCGTATGTTTTATTGCTCTTAGACATTAGAGGCATCTGTCAGAATATGGAACAATGCCAGGACCTTGTGACAACTTTCATATTTCATCTCACTGTGTAATTTCAGTCGACAGCTGTGAAGAGGTGGTGCTCCGCCATGTAGGAACATACATAGAGTCCTAAGGCTCAGTCGGGGGAAATAAGGGTGCATACAAAAGATGCATCTGCTAGTCAGTGTTTCCCAAAGGCAATGCATGCTGCAGCAGCACTCGCTGCACGCCCTGATGTGGCACCACAGCTGTCCAGTGCCTACACCTTCCCCAGGGGATGCCTTGGATGGTATTATGGGGATAAAGCCGGGCTGTATGAGGGATGTTCACTTGATTTTAGTGTAAGTATATTGACATCTAACCCCGCCTCAATTTAACAGATTTACAACCTGGCTGCGTCCAACGTAGCCATCCTGGACACTCACTTCTCCCATGTTTTGTTGCCTGTGTCCTCTAAAATGATGAACAGCGTTTCCACGGACCATACACTGACCTCTTTGGCACAAAGCACCGAATTAGAAAAGCTGGAGTGTCACAAACTTCCTACAAATGCTGAGTTGGATTTGAGCTTATCGAGTAACCGGGAAAATGATGAGGAGGCTAAAAATCCCAGCTGCAAACGTAATCACCAGCATTTACTCACAGTGCCCATGAGATCATTATCATGCAGCATCAGTGCTTCTGCATCTCCTTGTCATCTGGAAACGAGCTCAGCTGATTACCATAAACAAAAAGGTGTGCATCCCTCTTACTCATATGAGCACTTACATTCTGCTGGGCCGACTACCAAACCAAATAAGAATGCAGCTGTATTAGTTCCAAGTCACAGGACATTAGCAAGTCCATTCCCCCCTCTCATAATCCAGTGGCTCCACTGTGAAAGTGTCCACTCTCTCATTCAGTCGCTGCACTTGGCCCTGATGGGAGGATTTCAGTGCTGCTGCTAATTCATGAAAAGTCTCTGTCTCTGCATGTGTCCCGCTGATGCAAACACGCCCGGGCCGTTTCCACACGCAGCTCCAGTCTCTGGGAATTCATCTGTCTTCGGTTCATCTCAAAATTACAGCCGGAGCATGGTCAGGGTATGACAGGGCTATTTTTGGGGCCCGTTGGACTCTGCCCTAACAGACTCTGGAACAGCACTCATAGTATCAATATCTGCTCCACCACGTGTGGGCTGCATCTCTCAAGTAACCCGAGCGCATAGACACACATCATCACATCATCATTACCAGGAGACGACTGTGAATGGCTGCATTTAAAGGAGAGCAAGACAATAAGATTTGCACATAATGCAGACATCACAGACAGACAGATAGACAGAGGCCGATTATTCTAGGCTGCATTTAGCAGTTTGCACAGTCAGTGCGGTACAGTCACTGTTCAGAAGGACATTCATTTCATCCAGAGGTGCCAAAGTCCATTGGACATTTCTCACCAAGTCTATGAGTGACTTACCAAAAGTGGGACTGATAACGCAGATTCTGGAGGGTTGATCCTCCTGCACATGATTTCCACGGTCCACGCACTTTCACCGGGTCAACACAGCAAAGCTCTGGAGCTGACGGGAGTTCGCGTATTCCCAAATTCACGCGTAAAACCGTCGCGGCTCTGCAGACAAGAAAAATCCAAAGGATGCGACGAGCGACAATCGGCTAACGAAGTGTCACCAGCCGGAGAACACGAGGTGTCCTCCTCCTCGTCCTCCTCCACCCCCGGCTACCTGCGTGTGGATCAAACCCCACCTTGAATCCCACTAGGATCCGACGGAGGCTTGAGGAGGCAGAACGCGTGAAGCTGAAATCCCCCAAATCCGCGTTTTCAGGAGAGTGACGCTCGTGTCCGGAGCCAGGCTCCCAAAAAAAAAAAGGGTTAAAGCGTCAGGACGTGGTCGAACCAAGTCCCCTGCGGAGACTGAGGGGTTTGCAACGCTGGATTACAGATCCGATAAAAAAAAACTCAGGCTTGTTATGAATCGATGGCGAGAGGAGGGGAGCTGCAGTCCACAGCTCCTGGAGATAAATACAGCCTCTTCACGGTGAAGCCAGGGCTTCCAGTCCGTCGGGGGGGAGGAGGAGAGGAGAGGAGAGGAGGGGAGGGGGGCACGAAGGTCGAAAACTGTGCGTGCACGCCGGGTTTCACTCAATGCACGCCTGCTTCACCCCGGCAGCTGTTTGCCATTGCTGAGGCCATTTGTTGTCATAACTTCAGCCTGTCTGAGGCGCATTGAAGAAATCCCACCCCTGCACCGACGGCTCCGTGCGCAGTCCTCCCAGCAGTTCAGCCCCTGGTGCACGACTCCTGTCTGTCCGCCACTCCGAGGCAGGGATGCGGTGCCGGGATGTGGCAGCGGGGGAGCTGGTGGTGCTGCTGACGTGTCCCGGGGAGAACAGGCACAGCGTCCGCCTCCTCTTCCTCCTCTTCTTCCTCCCAAGCTGCGCCTCTGTCCGCTTCCTCGTGCAGGCGTCCACCTCGGTACCACGAGCAAATGAGTACGCGCAGTCACGCCATGATGTCTGAAGCCCGAGCAGAGCCAAGTGGCCAGCGGACAAATCCTCCGTTTCAGAGGAGACGGCGGACACCTTTCGTGGGCTGCAGCGCTGCAGCAGTGTGATGTCACTTAGGCTGCTTTTAGCACACGTTTAGGGCGACGAGGCGCAAGCGAAGGGTGTAGATGAGGAGAGAAAAGGTTGAACATGATCAGCGGGTTCACGCAGAGAGGAGGCGCTATGGGGTGTTTGTGATACTCCGGATGGGTCCAGCACAACAAGGTACTGCAACGGTGTTGGAGAGGCTGGTGGGTCATGGCTGCACTGGAAATAATTCCCCTCTACATGGGATAAGACCTCTTCTCTTATTTCCCGGCTTGTTCAATCTTGAATGGCCATGCCAGTAACCTGACCTCCCACATCTCTGTGACTGTGAGACAGATCAGTGAAAAACAGGGATCCAGCTACATGCAGAAAGTGGACATGAATATCAACCCACCAGAAAGATAAAAAGAAATAAAGGATAATCCTCTCAGAATTGCAGAAGAAAAGCCACAGACAGCCCATCCTTCACCATAATGTGCTCATACGCAGTATACCACTAAGAAGAGGATGATGTTTTTTTTCAATGTCTGTGGGCTTTTTTCCTGCATATTCACCCACAACTGTATGGTCTGCCCGCCTGCCCGCACGCAGGCCACAGGCGTCTGTGACGACAGGAGGAATTCTGGTGGACTTGATAAATCCTGTCAAATCCAATTGATTTCACTGCAGCGACATCACACACATTGCACACACTTGCACCGCATTGCATATGAAAAGGATACGTTACCAACCTGAGACGTGCAAAAAGTTTCACCTTTAAAGTGCAATTGATTTAATGGAAAAGGTCTGCTGTGGACTGAATTAATCAGATTCCTCATCTAATAAGAGATGAAATAGAACTATCACCAGAACAGTTGTGTAAGATTGTAATAATGTGGAGATGTTAGGAGATATAAATAGAATGAATAGCAAGGATGCTGCTCATTAGAGGCTAACTTTATGTTCTTATTGGAAATTTGAATAGAAGTGGCAAAAGGTTTTTTTTTTTTTTAGTGATTTTCTGATATCTAACTTTCGTGGCTGCAGGCTTCACATAATCCTCTAGCTGCACAGCTACAATGTGACAGGCGACACAATAATCTGATGTTTTACTCTTACTACAAGAGCAGCGGCCTGTTGTAATTAAAGGGCACATCACAATAGGCGGATTGCGGCCAGGGCATTATGAATGGATCAGAGAAACGCGAGAAAGACTCGTATCAGTGGCGCTCACAAAGACCCTCTCTCGTCTTTTTTTCGAAGGGGATCATTTCTACCAAACCCTAACCCACATGACGGTTACTCAGCAAATAATCAGTGCACAGTCATCTTGAGAAGGGTTGAAAACTGACTGAGTTTAGGTTCAAATGCAGCCTGAAAACTAGTTTTGTGCTTATCGAATTGATGCAATCCTCCATGTGCCGCAGGAGCTGCTGAATAGAGCTGAAGTTTCATCATGTGATGAACTGGGCCTGATGTGAATGAGCATGTGTGTTCATGAGATGGGTGAGCGCATGGGATGCATGCAACGAATACTAAAGGGACTCGAGAAAGAGCCGTGAAAGAAGCCAATCTGCTATTTATATCCAACTGCACTCCATGGGGCGAAGCTCCCTCTCATAGTAATGTGCTGTAATAGTGATTGATTAGTGCGATATTGAGGGATATTGTCCATCTTAACTGTCTTCACTAGAAAAAGTGATGAGATTACTGCACAGTGCAGACTAGTCCTTGAAAGCATAACAGCATATTAGGTCCGTCTGACCCATCCACTCTAATAAAGAATCTAGCCCTTTGCCTATAGCCCTCTAAAATATAAGCAGAGAACATATAGGCTGGGGGTCCGCACTCAGATGCACAATACCCTGCGCTAATACCTGGAGAGAGGCTGCCTAATGATGTGGAACATATCACACACAGAGGCTGCTCAGTGCAGGTTCAGGGGAACACAGTGACTGTACATGTAAACCTTGAAATGGCCTTTCTGACATAACACAGTCGCCCTGTTGACGGCTCTTACAAATTGCTTGGATCAATTTCTATTGAGGGCAGTGACTCCCTGGTGGAGCCCTGAGAGCAGAGGGTTTACGTTTCTGGGACCCTGTTTTAGTGGCTATTATGAGACCCTAACCTGTGTTTTAAAAAAATAAAAACATCATTAAAAGAGGGTGGGAACACCAAAGCATTATCGTTTCTATCAATATTTGTATATTTCCAGACTTCAAATATTTCCAGCATTTTGTGCACTGCAACATACTGGACAGCTCAAAAAGAATCCAAACACTTCCCTTAATTATAAAACAGCATTTCAGATTAGGTATGAGAAGCAGGGCCCCTTCTCAGCAACTGCATCGAATAGCACAATGTGTTTTGTCTCAGTTTTAACAAATCCGTGAAAATTAAATTAACAATAAAAGCAATACTGGGTCATAAAGTATTCCCCTGCAGCCCCTGCAGTCCAAATGGGCCCAGCCAACACTTTAGCAATATATTTGTAAATCCCTTCAGAGGTGAAATATGCAGTGTAGTCAGCAGGCTAGTGGTTGCTATGGTCAAGATTCGACAGCTAGTAACAGTGTTAGGGAGATAAACCATCAATAGTTAATAACAACGAATAGAATTTCTACAATATAATGTTAGTAGAATATGCAGAGGTTTTTTGTTAGGATCAGAATAATAGCTCAATATATTTTACTTTATTAAGTTTTTACATCACCTGCAGGGGGAATGGACGATTTAAAATATAGCTATACTGACAGAGAACAACAGGCTACCACAGAACTCATACATACAAAATGAAAATGCAGGACCCAATAAAAAATGTATGATGGTAACTGTCATTTTAACAACATTTACTGTAATGCTATGGCCACACAGAGGAAGATTTAGAAGGCAACAGCTGGGTGAAGACGATAAATCAGGCCCACCTGATTGGAAAGACAGTGATCGATAGGGAGAATACATTACAGACGAGGGAGACACCCCACCGGTGTTATCATGAGATAAGAGAGGGGGACCACCAAGTGTCAGGTGAAGAGCTTTTCATAGATTAAAATGTACTGAGTACAATGAACTCCATAATCTGTGACCAGTATTTTAAACCCACGTGTTTAATATCATTTAAACTGATAAATATCTTCACTATGAAATAAAAACAAACACCTCCTCCGTGCTGCTGCCATATCTTATTATGTGGGTAATGATTTCTTGCATGTCAATAGAGGCCTGTTTCTGCTGAAACACAGCTGCACATGCCCGAGGGCCTCAAATGGGATGCTCCATCAGGTCAGCGTGTCAGCAAGTGTCCATGCACTTTGACTTGGGATTTAACCAGAGCAGTGACTGTAGACACAAAGGAAGTACACATCTCCATTTGTCCTCACTGTACAAAAAATGTCCCTAAAGCCAACACTGTCTTGCACTTTTGATGTTATTTGGAGTCAGTGTGCAAGGCTCAGGGTCTGGAGGTGTATTGTCAATATGCATGCTGGCAGTGGTTCAGGAGACAGAGCAGGTCGTTCGCTAACTCGGCAGTTCAAACCCAAAGAAAGTGTTGCACGCACACACACACACACACACATTGTTTGAACCTGTGTGTAAATGTTAAACTGAGAAACTGTAGTGACAAGCATCAAATGATTGAAACCAAACCATGTGTACTCTGAGTTTTCAGTTTGGTCAATGTCCCATCCATTAACATGGATGAGAGGGGTTTATGATCGAAACTGCAGCCAGCCACCAGGCGTCGATCAAGCTTGGCTTTACCTCTGTGGCGCTGCGGTATCGTTGCTCTTTGTGCACAGCCTATGGCAGAGACAGAGACAGTAATTCATTGTCTACAGGAATAGCAACATGACTAGCTCTGTAATGGATTAGATCTGTCTTGTTTATACCGCTGAAATCACACTGTACATTATTGCTCTGTCTCTTACAGCGTTAGTTCATATTGAAGTGCTCTCCAGCCTGCATCTTACCATCCAGTGCGTTAGCACCGTAGATGTAAAAAGGGTCTCTCATCGGTTTATCAGCGTTGTATTTAAACGGGGAGCACTGAATCGAGAGAATAAACAAGTGGAGTCTTATCTTTGATTGGCCTGTGCCGGGTACATCAGCATGCATGAAAGCCCTTAGTGATGTCTTTGTTGTGTTCGGTTTGGCTCCTGATCTGGGTAGGATCAAAAGAAAATGATCAAAAGAACACGGTGCAGCCCGTAAGTTACGATAAAACAACATTTGCAGGCGGGGGAATATGTGCGGCACACCACGAGGATCTTCTGCGTTTCCTGTTTCCTGGGCAAGAATGTTGGGTCACTCTCACGCTCTACCTGTGAATGACACAGTCTTATACATTATTCCTCTCCTACCAGTCACGCAAGAACAGCCGCCCTTTCATGTTTGCCGTGCTCTGCATGTGTCAGCCTTGGCCTGGCCCTTCCAAATAAAATAAGGACTACTTGGCAGCTTTAAGGGCTCTTCAGTGTGTGTCCTTGTAAGGGAAAATCTTATAGATCGACATAGGCCATCTGGGAGGTGTTAGGTACCAGCAAAGTTTGTCTTTATTCAGCTGAAACCAAGCTCACTGCAGCGGAGGAACACGGCAAAGCTTTAACAGCAAATGGGCTTTTTTTTTTTTTTTTAAGCTCTTGAAGCTTTCACTAGTCTTACAAGATTACATGTATAGTTAACTCATATTTAAATAACCTTGCAGATGGCAGTATTTAAAAAAAAATATCCAAAAGTATATATCACAAAACATAATTAAGGGTCTGACAGCGTACCATACTGAAACAGCTGCAGGATATATTTGAAAATCAGGTCCCCAATTTATTCTTGGGCTCCAACCAAAAGGTCCATCTCTCTCTCCCTCTCTTTCTATTTTCTAATGAAATTTAAATCACCTCCTCCTGGACCAAGAGACACCTTTTTTGATGGCAATAAAAGAAAAAGCAGACATGGGATGTCTGGCCTCTTTAAAGAGGCTCTGTACAAGATTTTTGACACCTTATCTCTTAATGGAGCTCCTGCACTCAGTAACTCAGTATTTCAGCACTTACTTTCACTTTCCACAGCGCCATGAAATCATCCATCACATCTGTTGTTTTACAGCTAATGAGTCTCTGCATGCCTGCAGTCTCACAAAAACTCTTATAGAGCCATATAAGTCTATAGGCATCTAGGATATTACTGAATAGCTTCATCACTGACTGCGATCATGTAATCCTGCTGAACGCTGAGAGTGAGGGTTTCTGACATTTAAAGCTTTGTCTGTTGTTCCACAAGAGCAGCTGGATTTTTTTTGTCTTTGCTTCTCTAGATCTTGAACTTTGCTTTAATGTCGATCCAGTGGTTTCATGGAGTGACTGTATTCACAGATGTTTTTGGGCCCCTTTTGGGGGGAGGCAGCACCAGCAGGAAACACAGCACTGTCATAAAGTCATTGCAGTTTGTTATTTACACATCCAGCTGGCACATTAGCGTTCAGCATTGGCTCCTTGACTAATGTTAATCCTACACTTAACACTCAACGTTTGAGGAAAATATCTGACCGAATCTGCTGGCTAATTGCTCCCTCTCTCTGTCTGCTCTTTGGTGCTGTGCAGGTAGCACCGAGTATTTCTCATGAAAATAAGAAAGATGCTTGCAGCACCTGAAGAAGGGATTCATAAGGGCAGTGAGAGAGCCGCCATACTAAAGCTGTTAAAACCCAAAACAACAAGTTGAAAGACAATAAAATGCATAGAGGTAAAGGAGACCTGACTCAGGGGTATCAGTGCTCGGTATTCCATAACACAAACAGTCTGGTGTTAGGTATGAAGTGTGAAATCTCTCATTAGAGGATAATAATTCAGGATGATTCATTTTGACTCATCACCCTCTTGATGCATAATGCCGGGTTAAGGTATAGACAGAAGGCTATATCTTAGTTCAAATAACATATAACAGGGGGAACTCAGCAGGGCACACGCGTGTCTGTCTTTTTCCCCTCAGCCCTAGAAAATCGTTTTTTACCTCATGTACAAATTTTGTCACAAATTGCTCCAAAGTGTTTTCATCTGTGAGGCAAGCAGACAAATACATGAGAAGTGCTATATGAGGAAGACAAAAAAAAATCCCAGCAGCAGATTTTTCAAGGTACCATGGCAACAGAGCATTCAAAAGAATGTTGATGAGAACAGCAGGCAAAGAGAGGCTGATTACAAGGGAGACTGTTTATTACAGTATTACAAGAGCAACAGAGTCTGATTGCACGTTCATAGCGTTTTATATCAGTGTTTGTGTGGACCACTGCTTCAATCTCTGGGTCTTCAGTCACTGGGTGAGTGAAAGCAGCTGGAGCACCTCGGTGTGCAGACTGACGGCTCTGTCTGTGTTGGTTTTCCAGTGAGGCTTGTTTGGCCACTAAAGCACTGGCATAGTGATACGAGGAGGACACTGCTTTGATTGGCAGTGCAGCAGGACGAGCACCAGACATGCAGTAGGAGGAGACTCCTTTTTTTTTTTAGCTGAGAAACTCAATTTCAAATCTTGAAAGAGGAAGTGGCAATCAACAGAGTGCTGCAGCTGTCTATCTTGGGCGTCTATTCTCACTTCCCAATCTCACTCTCCAGTGCTTGGCAAACACACCATCGTCCTGACAAACATAATCACTCACTGCACAGATTCAGAGAACATCTGTCAGTGGGGGAAATGCTGCATGCACATTCGCTTAAACACCTTTTTGTGCTGAATGCTCAAGCGCCGCATTATTCAGTGATGATTGTCCTGTAAAAGTCTACCAAGGCATCAAGAACAGAGGCTTTTCACAGATATGTGCAAATGCACTTCATTTGAAGGCAGGAGGCTCAAGAGAGGAACCCGAAGAGAATAACCGATCATGTATACCATTAATGCCACTCCATAACGACTGAAAATCCTTATGGTCATGCTATGAAGTTCATTTTCCATTGCCAAGGTTCTACAATACCAGCAGTTCCCAAATTCTGTTTCCTGTCTACTTGACTACCAGTTTCCAACCAGTTTCAGAAATGTGTATATTGTGTTACAGCTTCAATAATAAATGTCATTTTTTATTAAGTTATATAAGACATTATTACTAAAGCAGAGAAATTGGTGATGATAAATTTAGTCCATCACTGATCGAGCTGGAGCGCAGCACATCAAGGCCTGCGATATAAAACACTGGTTCTTTATTATTGTACTCAAGTGCGGAACGCAGACAGAAGTGAGTCATGCAGCCTCACTGAGCCATTGTTGCTTGAGTTAAAGCTGCTGTGAATGTGGAGTCTAGAAGATGTCTGAAATGTTCAAGAGTTTCATCTCTTAGCCAAAAAAGAAATCTCATGAGAATGACAGCATTCAGTCAGACCAGTCGCTCTATAGATTAAGCGATTTGAGCTTAAGAGCGAGTGATAGGATATCTGACCAGAAGGATCTGAAGGCCACCATTGTATAAGTCCAGGTAGATGGGTTTCAAGGTTCTACTGTGAGGTTTTATGCTGCAGAAAAGACACGTTTTCAGTGGGTGTGAGGAATAGAGGCTACCAAGGTTGAGATAAAAGGGGTGGGGGTGGGGGGGGTTAACACCCAGAGGATGTATGGCAGTGACCAAAGGCCTGAACTGAGCACAGCGGCACCACCGAGCAACCCTCATCTCCTCTTCTCCAGCGGACTCTGATAGAGTGTGCTATCAGTGCGGACAGGCAGGCTAAATCACTGGTTGAGTAAAGGTTAGAGCTACTGGTCTGTTACTTCACCCATGAGGGCAGGCAGGTGAATGTCAAAGCAGCTTCAATCACAGGGGAACACTCGGGGGTGGAGGGTGAGTCAACCCCGAGGGCAGATGCTGATTTGTGCATTACTTGTGTTCAGTGGCGTGAAGCAGAGCTGTTCACTGATGAGTGGGGGTGGGACGCTTCTTGGTCCGGTTCAGACCTTGACTAGTGGGCCATGTGACTTTGTTGATTTGAAAGTGGTATCAGGCTCATTATGAAATGAAGAATCACATTTGAAGGAGCTTTCAAATGGGACAGCCTGTCAAAAACTGATGCACATACACGTCAGGTCTCACCTTGGTTTTGTCAATTTTGTTTTGGTCAATTCTTCTGATGCTGCTGCTCTAACATGTGTTCCAACACTGTGGATCAGTGCCAGACTGCATATACCGCCCCCTACTGTTCGTTTCCCTCTCAGATACTTGACGAGCCCTAAAAAAAACTTTACGTCATCAGATGAAAGGACATTAAAATGAAAATAAAGACATTGCAATACCAGTTCAGTTTATGTGGGTGCAGTCACTATACTGAGTTACAAAAAAAAAAACAATTTAAAAGTTTGAAATCTGCAAGTTATCAACAAAATCCAAAATGTTTCCTGACGAATTTGTCTGTAATTAAATGCATTGTGACCTTTACAGTGTTTTCTATTTGCTGCCCATGCATTGTCAAATTGACCTTCATTTCCATGTGCTATATCTATATCATTTACTCATTTACCTCCTGTTGGCAGCAAGTTAGCACGCAATATGCTGGTGTCCCAAATGACATGGTGTCTGGGGGGCTGAGGAATGAGATATGAACCTCGCCATCAGTGGAAAACCTGTTCTACCTCAACCTGCCGCTTTTTCATTCATGTGTGTGGCTTTGTGCCAACCGGCCCTTTGTTTATGTTTGTATCTAAAATCTTGGAGGAAATTAACACACAAAACAGGGATCAGATAAACGACAGCGATAATCGAGACAAATCTCTTCCACAGACATTCATCTGCACCTTGTAAAGACGAAACATTCTGGCGCCAACCCAACGCTGCTCTTTCTTTGATGGTCGTTTGGCACATCGCTCCAGAGCCTCCAGGTGGTGGCGGCTGAGTCGTGCATCTCTTACTGTCACAACACGCTTTAAGAGCTGCTTTTATCCCACAGAAAATGATCACAAACAAATTTCCTGTTTGCATCAGGCTGCATTCAGTGAGTCTTCAGTGTTGGGCAGAAAACAAAGGTGTCCCTCCTGCTGCACTCTATTGTCCATGTTGCACAATTTTCCCTGACAATTTTGATTGTCAGATTTTGTACATGTTAATAAGTCCAGTGCTCACCTCAGAGCTAAGTGTGATAGATACTATTTGAATACGATCATTTCACGACAATCATGAGACCTGATTTGAATGCACCTGTCTAACTATGTGATCTCTATCTGCCTCGAGGCCTGAAACTAATTTATTTTTCAGTGTTTTCTAGTCACACCACAGCAGAGGAATAAAATGAATGAATTCACAATGTCTTGTTTCCACCTGGCACTTAGAGCAGATCTGGGGTTTAGCTAATTGAGACTATGCATGATTCCATTAGTACAGCAGTCCAACAGGGAGGAGGCCTGTTCAAGCTTCCCAGCAAACTGTATTGGCCATTAAAGCGCCCTCAACACAGGAAAGAGGATCTGAAATTATTGGTTTCAAGCTCTCTCCTCTTTCTCGCGGGGCATGCTTTTGTTCAGGGATCTTGCATGTTGGGCAAAATGTGACTTTAGGAGCAGCTGTTCAGCCTCCATACTCGTCTTTTAATGCTGGAATAGTGCATGTGATGAATTCACAGGGCAACTGCGAAGACTTTGTCTCTGCATTGACAGCCTTTTATCCACAGATCCCACAGTTGGACAATAGCGCTTCAGGTTAAACATCTGTCGTTGCTTTTTCTGCACAGGAGTCAAGTATATACACAGTGAGAGAGAGAGAAAGATGGAGGGGGGGCAGGCACCTGCAGCTCTGCAACATCAATAGATAATGTTAGATAGTGTTGAAGCCTTCTGTTTCCCCCCTGCCTCTTTCCTGCCTCTGCCATTTTAAGCAGACTTGTGATAGGGCCTGTTTGCTGTGATACCCCATTAATTTCCCCAGGGACTGATCATTCAATATTCAATATTCAATGGCTACTGTTATGGAGCACCCACTATGATACGTCTGCTCTCCCTGACCAATATCATCACAGCTCAATCTCAGCCGGGGATCATCTGAAAATAAACTCTTCCCTCTTTCAAGTTAGATGATTGTACTGCGTTGATATACATGGAGGAAGTAGTGGTAGCATGACAGCAGTACTGGGTATAATATTTACTTGCCGTGACACATTCCTCTCTGCGTTTATGGACGGATGCCGCAAAATCAATGCAGAGTTATCACTTTTTTAAAAAGATGCTGAGTCTCACTCACTCCTGACAGATAACGTCTTAATGGGCGCCGTTCATAGAAAGACACATCAGTCAAACTGTTCAGCGCTGTGCCAAAACAATGTGAACAGCGGTACGAACTCACGCTTGTTAGCTCCTTCATAAGATACATTCTCTGCAAAAGGATGTCAGCGTAAGACATGAGGGGGAAGATCAATTGGCAGTAAATGCGGTTTTGGGTTAACAGCATAGCGACTTCTTTGAGCAATTAAATGTGGCAGCGATGGTTGAGACTGTGAAATCTCTTCATGCACCACGTCAGGGCTGTACCTATTATATAGTATATGGCCAGATACACACTGATAGGAAAGGATTAAACGTTTCTCTAAACATTGAAATGACACATGCTGAAAGCAGCCCTGCTTCTAGTAAAGGGTTCTGAGAAAGATGTGACTGCATGTTTTTCCTAGTGTTCCTGTCCTGCACAGAAGTCATACTTCATAGGTGTACAGCGGGTAAACACAGCCCCGTTGCATAAGATAAGATATATGTCGCTGTAGGGGAAAACTAATGAATGGAGACATGTTGCACAACCCCACGCCGCCGACATCCCAAATCTGCTTTGGATGCCATGAGCAGGAATTGTTGGGGAAACAAATGCACGACATTTCAGACCTTTTCATGACTTTCTGCCCAAGAATAACGATGGCATCAGATATTTCTGCAAATGCCCCCAAACAACAGTTGTTTAGATTCACAGAGCGAAGCCGTCTCATGTCAGAATTATTTATCGTATCAGTCGGAAAACAAAGGAGGAAACACGAGATATCAGTTTTATGATATCATAAAGATGGAGGGACAGTGGTGCAGTTGTTGGTACTGTACCTAACAGCAAGAAGGTTCTTGGTCTGAACCTTGATTTGCCCTGGTGATACGCTGGCGACCTGTCCACAGTGTATCCTGCCTCTCGCCAAATGTCAGCCGCGATTAGCTCCAGCCCTCCTCCGACAAGCATAATAGATGATGGACGGATGGATGGTATCACAAGAGGCCAGGGCGGCTGTTTGGGGAAACTAAATGTCACTTACAGTTACTGTGTAAATGTTGAGATGTTTCTGAAGGACAGTCATTTTGTGTTTTTGGTTCAGTTTCAACATTTCAAACTGCTTGCAGTGGTTGAAAAAAAAAAAAAAACACATCACGCATTAAATTTCACAATATGTAGAAGACAGAGTGGATCAGAAATGATCCACTCTGTCTTTTTCACTTTCAACCTTTTGAACTTTTTTTTTTTACCTGCCCAACACCATGTGCCAGTTTATTTAATGAGAAATTCCTCTATAGTTCATCAAGGTCGGGTTTTACATCAGAGTTAAACTCTTTGTTCTCTTTTTGCACCGAGCCAACAGAGGTTCCCCACCTCTGCAGGATAGAGCATCACATTTGGCAAAATTACGAGCTCAGGGTCTGGCTTGTGTGGCGGCAACATCAATTCCACATCTCATCTTGGAGAACTGAGGGATTGTTTCTGAACTCATACCAAGGGTGGAACGCTGTCGTTACAAAAGCTGTTTACTTCAACAACAGAGAGAGAGAGAGAGAGATGTGAGGCTGAAATGGAAGTTTGAAGAGGAAAAGAGAATCTGGCTGCAGGATCTGCCCGTATCTGAGTAAGCGAGGAATAAAGACAGTCTTTACTACTCTACCTGACCTTGTATGCACTTAGACTTAACCGCACCTTGACATGTTGAAATTTTATCAAACTTCCTGCACGATGTGCTTGAAGCAATAATGGTCATTTAAGTGCAGAATAATGTGTGATCATTAACAATGAAGCTAATGGAGAGCAGGGCCTCTCAGCTGATTCATTCCCTGCTAGAATTATTTTTAATGATTTCTATAATTTACCCGCCATGTTCCACTTATTCATCTTTTGTCCTTTTTGAAGGAATGGGCCTTATGGGGTGTCTTTTTTATCTGATCATGCAGCAACAATCACACGCGCAAACCCGTGCTTTTTTTCAGGCAGTTTCCAAAACCTGGAGGACACTTTCATTTCAGCAGCTTCTGAGTTGATCAGGAACAGTTTCCGCACGACGACAGCAGAGCCATTTGAAACAAAAGTAGAGTATAAATGGTCTTTGGAAATAGACGACTCGTCACTCCCAACCACTCATGTTAAGTGATATGGGCAGTGTGTAATGATGTCACGGCCAATACAGCTTTTGAACTGTGTATCATTTTTTTCTCATCCTAAATTGCACTGCCTGGTGAACAAAAGAGAATTGCCAATTCTTAACTGATTTTCAAAAAAGGGGGAGACCACAGTCACAGTGTCTCATATTCCTCAAAAAAGGCACACACGACATCAGGGCTGAGAAAGAGGAATTGGCTTTGACATTTTGCTGCACGACATGGGGGTGAGTTGGAACTGTATTGTTGGTTTTGTACAAGAACGCAACGTCTACCCATTTTGAATCAATGATTCAAGATCGGTAGCATGAATATTATTTGTGGAGTGATTTCCAGTCAAGAAAAGCCCCTGGATTGTTGGAAGGGGCAAATCAGGTCGAAACCCGGCCTGATTATCCTGTAATGCGCAGCAGACCGTATCCAGCAACAAAATCTACAGCACAAGAAGCAAGGAAGGAATATGACCTGAAGTGGGGTAGCATATGCTTACTCTGCAGTAAACAGGCATTTGGATGCAGCCTTCTTTGTGTGTTTTTAATTTGTTTAAGCTCAGCATAAAGACTGGAAATGGGGAAACAGCTGGTGCGACCCTGAGGTAACTCCATCCATCCAAGCGCACTCCTCCAGCTTTTGTTACCCTGGCACGGGGCAGAGCCAGTCGTTCCCTCCTGTTTCTTTTACTGCGTAAAAACACTCGACAGCAAGGTGGTACATTTCTAAGAAGAAACCGTAATGTAATAATTTTGTTTTCTTAGCAATGGACTTTACATCATGTAACAATCCATATGAATGAGTTTCGGCTGTGAGCTGTGCTACCACACAGACACAGCACACATTTATTGCCTAATCCTATTGTAAAGTTTCCTAATCACAATATAATTTCATTATCATCATTACAGTTTGCTATGTGACTTGAACATTTATGAGATCATAGTTTTTTTTTTCTTTATAAATTGATGACTTGTGATTCATATCCTTGCCTGGATCAATATTTATGGTAACTTGGAATGGCTCCAGGCTGCAGTATTTAAGAGCACTGGTTCTGGTGGTTAGATATTCGTTCTTCTTTGCCGCCTAACACCTGCAATTTCACATCTTCAGTCACGGGCTGTTTTCATGCACTCAATATACCTATAACCACATTTGCATAGAAACAATTTTCGCTGCCGTTCTTCCTTGTTTCAAATATCTGCAGATGACTATAAATATGGAAATATTCACAAAAAGGAGTTAAATACATTTACTTTAGCAACATCAACAGCAATCCCCAATCCCCCTAATCTCTATTAGTTCCAGTTATTTCACACCTGTGTATTATTAAAAAAAACTTCCCAACCTACATTTAGACGATCCTCACCAAGCTCTGCGTGAATCCAAATCAGACCTACAGTAATCTAGTCAAGGGTATTAATTTGGTGGATTCTGATTCAACAGTAACTTGGCAGTGTCGTTATGTGACAGCTAATTCTGCACTGGTCCTGCCAAGACTGCCAAGAATATGGCTCAACATCAGTGAATTTCATGCAGCCGCCAGCCAGACCCCTCCCTTTCCAGTATAACCTTAACTGCAGCTTTCACGTCCTCCAATCGCCGCACAACAGCAGGGTGCATCCAAGAACATTCACTGAATATACAGCTACCGTTGGAGCTATTTGTTTTAGTTATATACACAACTATGGGAATGAAATGTTCCATCCTCAGATGTTATTCAAACACTAAAGCTGGTGAGAGTCTTCAGAGAGGTGATTCCGTGGTAAATGAATCATAATTACTTCGAATTTGAGGCTCCGACTCTTTTGAACAGAGCGTGATTCACACGAGAACACGGTGAGCTCTCACACCCTGCTCTCTGCTTCCATCACTGTTCAGACCTCAGAATGAAACACTCTAGAACACGTGCGTCATTACATCCCAGTTATTGAGTAATGGTGGTGAGCTCGTTTTTGAGTCATCTAATAGTTTCGCTTTCAATATTACCCTTGCATTTATATTGCAATAGCTGGCCTATGAATCTTCTGCAGACAACCAGTCATTCAATATTTATTACCTGACTCCAATCAGAATTTCACAAGACTGAAGAAAAGAAAGTGCCTGAAAATAATTACTGTCTGTTGAACAAGTCAAAGAAAAGATTTTGCGATCAATCCAGCCGTAAATTAGCAAGTGAAATATTTATATTCAAGTAAATGATAAATTCAATGTTCACACATCCAGAACCTGGCTCTGTATTGTATTTCTCAGCCATTGTGGAAGTGTAAACACAATATACTCCCACAGTTACTGCCCTCAATCACCCGTTTGCCTGCGAGCACTTCAGCCGGCTCCATTTCTTACACCTCTCAAAGAAAACAACAGCAAAATATTAGAATTTAAACAAATGTGCCACTGGGGAGATTCCACAACAAAGCCAATACGGAATGTTGTGGTTATTTCAGCAGAAGGTCACTGGCACACTCCAGTACTCCACTTTGAGATACTTGTCCTCCAAGTATTTGCATTTTATGATACTTTTTACTTTTTACTTCCACTCCACTGTGCACGTTTGTAGGGAGAAATTGCACGCCCTACTCCACATTGGTTTCAATGACTTTAGCTCCAACTTTTTTTCCAAATAAACATTTTGACACAGAGGCTAACAGCACAATTTAGAGACATCTGAAAAACACATAGTTTTAGATTCAATTTCCAAGTCTTTTGGCTTTAAATGAAAAATAAACCTGCAATCTGTTATTTGCAGCAAATAATGATTCTTGCCTTCAAACACCTCACATATGCTCACTAAATATTAAACTGACTCACCGAGCCACAGAGAGCAAAACAGAAAATATTTCCAAATTGTAAAAAGAACTTACTTGTATAAATATTCACAGACCGATGAAAGGCTCTTAAATCAAGACATGCTTCTAAATGTCTGAGATAATATCTACTGCACTCATGCATTGTGTACACATTAAGTTCCAGGAGAAATAAAATATAAAATAAAGCCCTGAGCCTGTGACTAAATATTTCTCAGCCAGTTTACGACTGAACCCTTGGCGGACAGGAGAGTTGCTACGTGAAACAAGTAGCTTTAAATGAGGCATGTTACATAAAGACAAGAGGCTCATATGTGCAGCTTCCCAGCTTCCCCTAAAACTGTGGAGCCAGCGAGCTGCAGAAAGCAAAAGAAAAAATGTCAAGCAATAGATCTTCAGAGAGTGACGCGGCAACACCTCCCTGTGCTCTGCCTCGCAGTTGACCTTCCGAGGTCTATTTTTGTCAGGTAATGACTGTCATTATGAACGTCTTTGCTTCACTTTCATTGCTTCCACCGCAGAAGCCATGCTCAGATAGAGACGTTTAGACAACAGCAGTGGTCCGGAGCTGATCCCAGTCAATCTGACCAGCAACCATGGAAATGGGTGATGGAATGTCAGGTTTCTCACGTACTTGTTCAGAGGAGAGGCGGAGTTGCCGCCCTCTCAGAATGTGCCTCGGTGCCTCCAGCTCCCTCTTGATTGCCTGACATTCTTTATCAACAGTCAAGTAATTCTGTTCCCTTGGCAACAGTTTCCTGCTGATACAAAGAATCAGGGATCACCTTCAAAGTTTCAGTGTGGTTGGCAGCCTCTGTGTTTTCCTTTTTTTTCTTTTTTTTTTTTTTTCTAATTCTGTATTTAGAAGAAAGTCGAGGATATTTCCTCAGCTACAAAGACATCACCTGGTCCCAGAGATCATTAGGAGTCAGCAGCAACATTTCATTTGATCTATTTTGAAGACAAAAAGGGAATAAATAAATAATGAACAGCACCACAGGGTCGATTCATACCCTCCACATGTCCAATGCTGACTTATTTATACCAGAATAATGGCGTATACTTTCTGTCATAATGAGGATTAGATCATCGCCGTGAGCTGCACATTATGCCTCTTGCTTACTGGTTTCCTGACTTGACAATGACCTAACTATGACTTGATTTCCTGCTTGATCAATGTATGATATAATTTTCTGACTGGCAATTTGTGTGTCATATGATAGAAAGTCATTTCTATCGGCCTAAATCTCAAAATATGATGACTCCCCTTCAGAATGTCTAATCCATGTACCTAATTTTATGAGGGGTGTTGCTTTGGTTTTAATTCTTCATCTGAGTGCCAAAAGTGTATTTCATCCCTAATCTTTAAGTTTTTAAACAAGCCTTGGGTCTTTAAACATGCAGCGCACACTCCCCCATTATAATTTCCTTCTTTCATTGTTTTTTTCAAATGGTGAATTAAATTAGAATACTTGAATTTCACCACGTCTCCATGGAACTGAATAATTCGATTATTCAGTAGAAGAAACCTCTTCAGAGGTTGATCTCTAATCCTTTGATATGGCTGCACAATCATTACAGACAAAACACAAACCTCGTTCTGATGCATTTCAAATTAGCTCAAATTGACTGGTTGTGTAAAAAACAAACTGATGCATATGAGATCAACAGGTGAATAATTGGGTGTCCATTGTTGTCGATTTCCATCTATAGTTTAACAGATTTTTTTAAAAAACTTTTTACTGCATCCAGAAGTATTTTCTTGACTGTGACATTGAATGTAACGTTGAATATGTCACTGGCTGGAGCTGGCCGAGGCAGGAGTAATTAATGGGAGCTCTGTTGTGAGGTGGGTGACGTCACTACAGAAATACGTGGGCCTTTATCTTCCGGCTACAGCTTTTGGACATGTAAACACACTGTGCTATTATCCGACACGTTGTCAGGGATACAGTAATAAACCATCTGGGAAACAAAAAAATCAGGTTCCCATCTTCAGCACAGTGTGGGAGTTGACCCCATCGTTTCCCTGGCCTCATTGTTCTCGTCGGCCTGCGAGTGCACCTTTGTTTTTTTTTTTGGGCTCAGTTGTCAGATGTGAGGTTTTATGTGTCCCCTCTCTCCACTGCCCTACATTTGGGTCATGACTTTCTTCTATAAATTCCACTTTACTACCTGTGATTGGTCACTGCGGTGCTGCACAGCGTCTGCTCCCTGTGTCTCTACGGGGCTGGATATCTGCAGTATCTTTCCTTTTTCAGAGACAGCTATGCTCTCATTCCAAGTCTCTGGTACTCTGTGAGCAGTAATATAGCAGCCATAGAATTTACATGTGTAATATATAACTACAGCGGGTTTAAGCGACTACCTCAGTGGGTGTAAGATTTCTGGGATTTTTTTTTTTTTTTTTACCCTTTGGGACAACGTAAATCAAATGATACCATTGACTCCCTGCTGATCCTGGCATGCATCAGCCCTGAACACTACAGTGCTGGATTCACCATGGGCAGCACCATTTTGGCTTCATTTCACCTGTAACATATTCCCTGGAGAACACTGACTTTATTGTCTGCTGGTTATTTTAAGGCCAGGAAGTAGTTAATTCATTCAGATTCAAATCTGGAGGAAATTATCTGACAACAATATGTGGCATTTTCTCATAAACTTTAGTTTGTTCTCAGTGTTTTTTTTTTGTTTTTTTTTAATTAGAATGTTCATTTCATTTTATTGTCATTATTTTAAAAAAAGGTACTTACATTTTAATTTCTTATGGAGATTTTCATATTTTTATTGTCATTATTTAAAAAAAAGGTACTTACATTTTAATTTCTTATGGAGATTTTCATATTCCCTGTAATTTTGTGTCTTTCAACATTTGGGATTTTATTACGAATATAATTAGCTGCGAGAGAACAAAGAGAGACAAATAAAAACATGGTTCTCAGAAGAAGGATTTTCTAGATTTAATGAAAATATAAATGAGGTTTTTGTTGCATTTTTTTCAATCAGATTGGCAGATTGGATATAAGAGTGCCAAATCTGAGACATGCAGATGAAGACATATATTTTGAATTCAGCATGAGGCTTTGTAGATAAAATGGGGCAGAGCTGCATTTTCCAGCCCTCAGAAAGAATGAATGGATGATTTTGCCCTTCTCACCAGAGAGGCCCCTTCATTCATACTTATGCACACGTCTTCTCCTCTTGTCAAAGGTGAGTGTGTATCAAACATTATGGCTGCAGGCAAACTCATCAACAGGGAAGAACAATTTGAAACGTGACTCACATGGTCAAAAGCCTTTATAACCTTTTAACCTTTTATAACGTATAACGTTTACTTATACGCCTGCACATCAGGTGCAGTCATGTGCACACAACGGGAAGTGAAATGTTGAAAAAGTAGAAACTTTTCAAAGACCCAAAATGTGAGGTTGCACGCAGCCATATTTTTAGGTACTGGAGGCTTTTAGAAACAACTCAGGGGACATTAGTGCTCATTTGTAATAAAAAAAAAAAAAAAAAAAAAAAAAAAAAAAAAAAAAGGAAAAAAAAACACACAAAAGTAAAAAAAAAAAAAAAAAAAAAAAAAAAAAAGAAAAAAGGAAAAAAAAATCCACAAAAGGGTAAAGGATTTATTTTCCTGTCTTAAAGGAAAAAATACTGTTTCTTCAAAAGCAATAATAAAAAAAAAATACTCCACAATATACTAAAGACAGGGGTCACATGTGTGGTATGCATATTAATAATTCAAATAATGTTTGCTTTAAGTTAAGTTTTTTACATGTGCCATATGTCTATAGTGTTGCGAGCATTTACACTAAACTCCATGTTGGTTTTGGTTTTTCATTAATCATCAAATAAGAACCAGAATCTTCAACCAGTCTTTTATCGTCAGGGAGACCAAATCTATCATACATGGGTGAATTAGTGGTGGCTGAACTCTTTAATAAGCAAATACTGAACAACTCTTGGCTGGAAGTGACTCATCATTTAGACCTTATGAAGCAAATACAACTTCAGTGAGGACCTAATGATAGAAGAATAATTTTATTCCAATTACAGACGTTTTTAAAAGATTTTATTTAGTTATTTAAAATAGTATTGACTTGGCCATGTCAATGCTATAAGAAGTCGAAAGAATGGCTCCAGTTACTTGCAAGAACATTTTCATTCCCCTTTAATTAACTTGAAACTTGGCTCGGGAGATTGTCCTAAATCCAAAGCGGCACATAATGGCACTGAACGTGTGAATGAATGGGTATAGTTATTATTTGTGTATATGTGGATTCAAAATGTGCATATTTCCATGCTTTGGTCAATATGACAATGTACTGCACTAATATTAACATAGGTGTACTAATGTCTATGAAACTACAGAGCAAATGATTAGAAATGTCAATTCAAAATACCGCTTGGCTGAACACACGCATACACACACATATAGGATGTATGATATGCCAGATGGAGAGCAGCACTGCAGATATATGACATCCTCAGGATAGTGTGTGAATATAGAGTGGATTAAACGTGTCATGTGCCGTGAAAAGGCTGTAAATGTGAGCCTCAGCTGGGTCACTGTTAGGGACAGGGTGAGCAAACGTCCTTCAGTTGCTGGAAAATATGATTCCCACTCTGGGGGAGATGTGTCAAGGCGGCATTGATTGGAGCTGTGGTGGGAAAGGTGACATGCTCAACATGCTGAAACAAGCATCTTCTCAGCCCGGAGGAGCAATACCAATATTTCATCCTGATCCCTTTCCGATAGGTAGCCGCAACCGCAAACACAGGCGCCCCTGATTTACTGCTGCTTAAGAATTTAATTATACGTCTGGACATATAAAATCTCATCTGATCATTTGGCAGACGAGCGTGTTACGGGTATGAATCCCTCATAGACTTTGTGGATTTCTGTTATTCATTTTGTCTTTTTTCCTATTATAGCTGTCACATTGATTATTGTGGTTGTAATCAGCAGTCCTTGGCAGCGTGATTGGTTGAGACAACCTAAACTGCGTGCTGCGACGCCATCTTGCTTGTTTCTTTGTAGTGAACAGATCGCACTCACAGACCTGTGCTCCTGGTCGTTATAATGATGCCGTTTAGTTTTATCAAATGATGTCACCGTGGCGTTATCACAGCTATAACCCTGGTCCATCCCCAGAAAGAAAAGCCAGTGCTCCTTGCCAAATGCTTCCTAATGAACTGTGCTGTTTTCTTTCACACATAGACACACTTGGGTTTGGAAACTCTCCCCCTGCATATGACGGGCTAGTTTTTAATGACCACACTTTGCACTAGGTTCACAAGGGATACAAATGCAGGGGAGTAAAGTATTATTAAGGTCGAAGGCAGTTTCTGCTGGTACGGAGAAAGACGACTACATTCGGTCTGTAAATACATTCCCTTTTCTCAGACCCAGTGGAATGATATGCATGAGCGAGGCAATTAAACAGGAATATGTGGACAATTAAATTAAATGGCACTAATTGCTTCAATCATCACTCCACCATTCATGTCTTTACACAGCATCACAGCCATGAATTTATGGTGCATCTGTAAAGGGTCCAGTGGTGGCATAAAATGTCCATTAGCTGCGTCTGCGAGCCACAGAACCCGTATTTTTTAATGATGACTGTTTGCTTTTCGTTTTCACTGCCGATTATTCTTCTCTCCACCGTACAAGATGTTAATATTGATGCTGGAATCCATCAAAAAAACAAAGAGGAAAGTTTAGGGGGATGGATGATACTAACGGATTTGTAGTAGTTACATTATTCAGTCCCACGTTACTATTTATACTTCCCTTTATCCATCCATCCATCCATCATCCTACCACTTATCCTGTGAAGGTCACCGGGGGGGAGCTGGAGCCAATCACGGCACAGACGAGAGGAGGGGTATCACAGGGATGAAATACAGAGACTAACAACCGTTCACCTTCACATTCACACATACAGACAATTAGCCCTACGCCAAGTAAACCCCACTGACGATTTGGACGGTGGGAGGAAGCTGGCGTGAAGACAAAGGGGGAAAATGCGAACTCTGGAATTCAAGGCGGGATTAAAGACCCTTCCTGCTGTGAACCCCTGCACGACCACGCCACCCCAGTCGTTTCTAGTTTCCCTCAGATCCTGTAGCGCCACGTGTTATGATCAGTTTAATAACTAGATCCTATAGCCTCATTATCTGGAATAATGTTTTTGCCTGGGGGTGAGAGTCTTGTTTTATAAAAGGGTGCAAGGAAAATCCTGCTTTTCACACTCTGCAGGGATGTCACTTATTAATCTCAATTTCGCACTTCAATATAATTGCACTGTAGTTATTCTAAATTCTATGTCTAATCTAGGTCTTGAAGAAGAATGCTTTTATTGTCATCATACACAATGTACAATGAAATTAAAAACTCAGGAAATCGAGAACAAAAAGTACCAGCGGTAAGATACAAAAAATATAAATATCTTTACAACAGGAGCCAGTAAGAATATAATATACAGAAGAGAGTGAGCATGACAGCAAACAGTGGAAATAAATATATTGCACTCATATTGTATTTTGTTTTTTATCAACTGATTATTTTCTAGTCTTTTAGTTTAAAATGTAAAATATATTACAAAAACTTCATTTCATTGCAAAACTGTGCGCAGGCCCATTTATATCGTGCGTACTGACTGATCACACGTCCTGTGTCTTTGTCTATTTTCCCCAAATAATCGTGTGATTCATCACAAAAATGTTCTTAATCTAGATGAGAATTAGAATAAATAACCTCAAATAAAGCTCGGCTGACTAACCAATCAGCACCGTGTATGTTGTAAATATTCATGAATCCACTTGGGGGGGAGGGGGGGGTATATGTGTGGAGAAAACAAATTGGGAAAAAACGATGCATTTCATCACAGTCAGCCGATGTGGAGGATTTCAGCACCGTGGAGATGCAGCGACACAAACAGCGAGCTGCAGCTGAGGATGACAACTTAATGAAACCCACCTGCTCGTGATGAGAGCAGCCTGACCACCCCCCCCACCCCCCCTTCTCTGATGAATCCTCAGCCTTGGACAGGGTTAGTATTCCCTGTGCCTCCTCTCCTCATTTTAACTCTGCCTGTATGCTCTGCATTTAAAATGACACTGAAAGTAATTTATTTTCTTTCTTTTTTTTTTTTTTGGCACTTGTTCTTTCGTTTATCATTCATTTGATGTGGTTATTTCTTTTTATTTCATTGCTAAAATATAAATGAAATACTCGGCAAGGGCGTCATGGTTCAGCAGCGCTGTCGATTGCGGTCCAACAGCACATCCTGTCAGTTATCACAACAGACATTAATCCCCTGAGACTCAGGGTCTCAAACCTCGCCTCGGACAAATGAAAGAATAAATGATAAGGCTGTCCTGAGGGAAATGCTTACTGCTTTCTCTGAGTGCTGCTTCACTTGCTGTGGTTTTAACGTCTCTAAATCAAATGTGGGGCCCAACTGAGGGAAAGGAGGCTGTGTTCAGTTTACTCCCATTCAGGGCGACCTCTGAACCCTTCCTGCCACTGAACTATATCCTGAAAACAATTCCTGGATCCACTTCCTAATCCAGAATCTCAAGATAATGGAAAGGGTCCTTGGGTAATGTCCCATTCCTCCACAAAATTGGGATCATGGGAATGAGTTGAGTAGTTGTTGTGTAATCTAGCTCACACACAGACAGACAGCCATGAAAACACAACCTCTCTGGTGGAGGTAATTCATTGATAAGTTGATCTGTTCCAGCTCAAGCTTTGGTGTTTCATTCAGTAAATGTGAAAGATTAAAGTAAAAAAATAAAAATAAAAAAGTAAGTAAGAGAGTAAGTAAAGCAGCAGATTCATTTCTGCCAGTTTGGCCTGAGTGTGAGAACAAGGAGGATGAAACCAAACAAATGTTTGTGACAAACAGATGAATGCAACATCAACGCACACCTGACGCAGCTCACAGTGGTCTGTAATTTCCACAGACAAGGTTACTTTTTCATTGTCGAGCTGAGGAGGTAATAAACCCATCATGGTGCTAAATACTATAATGATGCCGCTTTTCTGTGTGTAGCTGTTTTGGTTTGACAACCCAGCATCTTAAGAGGCCTGTGGCGTTTGGGAGTCGGAGCATGTTTGTGTGTGCCGGGATGGAACACACGTGTTAAATAATTCGAGTGACATTTCTCCGGTTCAGTTGAACAGAAGAAACGTGTTTCCACCTCCGACCTGACAAGTGTCACAAGCGAAGTAATTCCATCCAGCATTCTCTGCCTCTAATGAATCAACACATTTGCAGCTCATACATTTTTGCATTATGATGAATCTGAAATTCAACAAGGAAACATCTGCAGAGGGTGGCGTACTCGAGAGACATCTGCAACAATCTTTCAGTTGTGAAATCCCGGAATGTCCATGACTGAGTGGCTGAGCGAGTGCAGAAACTACAGTGCCTGTCCTCTTGGTTTTAATGCTTTCCTGCTGATTCGTCAGTTATCCATTCAACTGGTGTCGTACTTCACATTAAAATCACAAAAAACACATTTTTAATTCATCATTGAACATGGTTCCACTGGAGGAGAACTTTAGCAGTAAATGTTTATGAATTGGATTTCGATGTAAAATCCTTTCAAACATGACAACTTTAAACAAGCCTGTCGACCCAATGAAATGTAAATGAACATAGTGTCGGCAATCATGTCACTTCCTGTGATCTCTGAAGTTTGCCCCCGTGGCATCTGATTGATCTGGGCTGTGATCCTGCCAGCAGCCTTTCTAAATGTGTACAAGTGCAAATCACAGACACTCCCACACTCACTCAGTCTTCAGCTTCAATATCTGAGGGAATAATGAGAACGTGGCCAACTGCCAGTGATCTTAAGCTCCACACAGAATCAATATTAGAGGCCTACAATGCGATTCGACACAACACAACACCGTGAAACAATGTTGGCCTACAGCAGCTTGTGCGATCACCAGTGCTAATACCAATAAAAACCATTCTAACAAAACACTGGAAGAACAGCAGTTATGGAATGGCGCTTGTCTTTGGAAAGCTCCGTCCATTTCAATGTATTAAATCAGGTTCAACATAAATTGTGATATAAAATATATTGTGAATGAAAATGTTCAACCTTAAACAGTTGGGTTGAAAACTTTCATTCACAATAGCCTTTAACACATCTATTTTCTAAGGTCACAGGCTTACATTTTTCCTTTCAATTATATTTACTTCTCCTTATCAATCAATCTGTTGAATTGTGTCTACGTGGTGTTTTTTAATGGCCCTGAGCAGCATGTGTGTATGAAAGCTGCCTTATACAAACACATTTCACCTACATCTCCTCCGAAGGTCCAGGGATAAAAACTTTCATTTGCCTTTTCTGTCCCATAACGTGTTGTGGAATAAGTCTCTTGTCCGTCTACATGCTCAGTGCTAGCCATCACGGTCAGCGAGAGAAGCAGCCAAGGCTTTGTTATTGCGCTAGAGGAACAGTGCAGTGAATGTCTGTATAAACAGCTGTGGGTGCAGTGTCACATCCCCAGAAAGGAGACTCCTCAGCCTTCATCACAAACCCTGCACCACCCCTGCTCTCTTATCATCAACAACAGTTTTTAAAAAAACATTTTTTTATTCCCAGCTGTCGGATGTGATGGTGACATCTTTTCACCCCACCAGAGGCGACAGCACACTGTCAGGCCCCACAGGCAATTGCTGGGAATGTGGGCAGCATGGGCATACCAGTCTACCCACCATAACACCCCCCCCCACCCCCACTGAAAGCTGAGGGGCAAGATCTACCATTATATTTCACATCAGAGCCACATTCAACCGGCACCCATGTAATCATGCACAATTCTTGTCCAATTCCTGCCAGAAAACGCCCATGCTGCGTTGATGGAGGAGAGCGATTTGAATGTTAAATCAAGCTGAGCTCACCAACATAATATTTTTTTTGGCTATTAAGTTGATCCTTGATAAGCAAGTACATTTTTTTGCTAAACAGAAGGGGGCCACCCCACCTGCCTGAGCATCAAAGCACCAACACAGTTTCCTCATTGGATGAAATGGAAACTGTAGAAAGAACGGGGCAGTTTATTCGTAATGGTATTATATTTAAAGTGAAGAATTGTAGTGATGCGAGGCTGCAGGGCCAGAACTAATTTCTCTTGCTCAAGGACACCACAGCAGGGCAAATGCTCCCCAGCACCACAATGGTCTTCAGCGGTATTCCATTATTTAAGGCCAGTCTTTTCGGGGCATGACCCCCTCAACCCCCACAGGGCACATGTTTCACATGCAAGCATTAGCCTGAATCACAGTGAGCTGTCATGGCCGATTACCAAGGTGTCACGTATCAGTTAAAAGTTGGCTGACGAGACCTTGCATCCCCCAGCAGGGTCCCGAAGCCAATCTGTGCAGGACTCTGACAGGTCCGGGGAAGCTCCTTGACTCACAACATTCCCGAAGTAAGGCCTCAGAGGGAGGCAGGGCAGCGATGCAGGGGCAGGAGGGGACACGCTGAATGGGTGCTGGAGTGGACTCGAGTGTGAGGTCACAGAAAACGTTAACAGTCCAGGCACTTGGCCCGCTGCAGTATGTCATAGCTCTATACCCACCACTGCAATTTTATTTCCCAGTGGCCTCAATTTGTCAAAAGGGATTCTGTGCGTGTCAGGACTTCCCCTCATAACCAAGGGCAGCCTAGTTCTGAAAGAGTGAGGCCCAAACAGCTGCAGTGAGACTGTTCTAATGCTAACAGCCCTCTACTTAAGACAGAATAATCACCATCATACCAACATGTTTGCGCTCCCTCCTCTCTCTAAGTTGCCTCAGGGGCTTGGCGTATCATGCCCAGCATAAATAGAAAACAGCATTTCCATCTGTCTGGTAAACAAGCTGGCTAAGCCGTCACCTCAGTTATTCCATTTTGGATAGTTCCCATAGATGAGGAGATTCAGACGCTTTATGCTGCAGACAAGGATTCCTTACACCAAGCGGGGACGAGCGTTTCATCCAAAAGCAAGCGCTTTGTTTATATCGGCATTTTAATGGTACAGAGCGCAATGGAGTGCCGGGACTGCAACAGCGTGTGGGCGTGGGCGTGTGTTTCCCTTACAATTGAAAAAGAAGTGTGCGATCTTGGACAGAAATATAATTTGCAACCAGTGTCACTGTTACGTGTCACTTCTTAACATCATCATGAAAAGCTGTGAATTTCTTTTATTCGACGCTCGACTTTGAATGAAGACTCATGGAGAGACTTCAGTGGGATAATTAATCATTAATAATCAGCACAGACCTTATAATGACAACATTTGTGGATCTATAGAATTGCTGGAATCTTTTCAGTTAGGGGTTTTCAAACCTCTCAACAGCTCTCAAGCTGCAGAGAAGTTTTTTTTATTTTTTTTATTTCCATTATGCTGCAAGTATGTAATGATATGATGATGGGGATAATGATAATATTATATATCTGAAAAAATGCTTTTTATTTATTTCTGTATTTGTTAATATACATACAATTACTCAGGATGACACCGGTGCTTTCTATCACAGTCAGTGCCAACATATTGTGTAGTTTAACCAAAATTAGTGTGAGTGCGGCATGTGCACGCTGTAAACCTATTGGGGTGTTTTTGTTTTTATCAGAACAGCAGCTTGTTCATGAAGGATGGGGATTGTAATTACACCCACAAGCACTGGGATTAGTCTACGGATTGGGTGGATGGGACCAAAACAATTAACCCTCTGATTCTGAATGCATGGGCCAGGGTGGTGAAATGATACATTAATAATTAGGAACGCAGTAATTAAGCTTTTTAAGACGTGAGCAGAGCGGAACTACGGTCAGCTTCACTTTTCGTCAGGCACTGGTAACGATGAGACAAACAGACACTAATACGAGTTGTTGGGAGCGGGAACATGATCTCAACAGGCAGAAAACATCTAATCTAATCTAATCTCATCTGTGAGGCAAGAAACTGTAATTCACGCTTGTTCAGAACATCCATCTGATGGCCTCATCATCAGTGTTCTTTAATACGATTTGTATTTGCTCTCACTGCAGGTGGTGCAGGGAAATTTGTAGGAATTAGTACATTTAACACATTTAGAATTAATAAACTCTGAATAAACAAGTGATCTGTGCCCTGCAGCAGCAGGGTGGGCCTACATGTCATGAAGCACAGTCGGAGCTCTACAGCTGTAAGAGGAAATTCATTTCACACAGTGTGCTTTAAGAAGCACCTAAATATGAAACTGTGCAGCAAAGACTCTGGAAGACATAGATAATCACTGAAAGCAGACTGTCTGATTTTTCACTCTTCTGGTTTGTTTGAAATTGTTCTCTTTCAATGCAACAAAAATCCATTTCCAGTATAAATAATAATGTTTTATTTTACCAATATCAATTTAAAATAAAGTAAAGTTTGATTTGGGGACACTTTCATTTCAGGACAATGGCATGATCAATTCTTTTATTGTTGTTTGTCCATGGAGTGAATAAGGGTACTTTATAAAAACCTGACAGTCAAAGATCTAATGATATGCAACTATATGCGACAACGGGAGGAACAGTTTTTTGAAATGCTGCAGAGGGAAATTAATAATCTTAATTTGTAGCATTGCAAATAGGCACTCTTCATCGCACACTATCACAAGCACTTTAAGTCAAATGGATAATTACAACCAGATTTAGTCAGATTTGTGGCCACATTCTCTCTGTGCTGTTGCGCATATTGTTTCTTCATAATAGCTTCTCATTAACCTGAAAGTTATTTCAGGGAGATGGAATTTAGATGTGATCTGTTCATTCGGCTTCAGCCAGAATCTCTATACCCTAAAAAACACACTTGACTATTGAAAAAAAGTGTTTTTTTTAACTGATAATTAATTGAGGATTGAGTTATTTAACAGCAAAGATCTTAATCGTTCAGGCTCGAATGATATACAATACATATGAAGCGCATCGCTGATGATGAAAGCATCACATAAAAGAGGCAACTATAGCAGGCATATCTGCAAAGAATTATATAAAACAATTTCAAAAATGAGTCAAAAAGAATAAAACAAATATGCCAAGAAGGAAACATAAAAAAATTGAATAAAAACAGTAAATGGAAGAAATTGCAGTGACTCAACCGAAGCAGGAGCACATCATACGTGCAAATCATCTCCATCATTCGCATCATCTCCTGTTTAAAATGACCTGCTGACACAAACACAGCCTGATTTCTTCCCTTTGTCTGCAGCGAAATATCCAAATGCTTATTCGCCAAGCTCAGGGGGAGAGTTAAAAGGGAAATTAATCAAACAATTTCTTATCAAACAAGATTTTTCTGTGTCAACTAACACATAAGCCTAAAGAACAGTCTGCATACATATGTGCGTCGCTCCTGGGCAACTAATTCACACTTATAAACACATATCTCAATAATAAACAAAGTGTCCATGTGATTTTTTTTATCGCTAAAAGTTTCTCTCTGGAAAAAACCTACAATAAAATATATTGTTCACCTCTTCTGTATTTCATATAGGCTTTAAGACTTTGCTGGTGTAAAACATTTAAAAGATATTGGGAAAAAAATAAGCTGGCGTCATATAAACTGGAATATGGATGCATGCACAGACTCAAAGAAAATACAGATACACACCTTAAATAATTCATCCGGCTTCATAAACTATTGAAGTGCAAAGACACAGTGACAGCAGCAACAAGAGCTGTAGAGATGGACACCTGTGCTCATGTGTCCATCAGCAGCAGTCGTGACGCCGTTCACTTGACACAACTTATCAGACGAACACAGTCACCCAAACCAGACGCCATCCGCTGGGACCTGAAATTCACCACAAGCGCCGATTGCCTCTCGAAAACAGAAGAACAAAACCAAGTGTTTGTTTTCAGATACCAATTGTGTACTTCAAAGAGGAACTGATTTAATTTTGTTTGCTGGGGAAAACTCTGAATGGTGCGTGTGCCTCCTCTTGACACCAGAGTCATTCCTGCCACGTGAAATCAAATCTATTTCTCATTACCGCGGCAGCATTTGCGAGGCACCGTGCTGCATATACATGGGACACAGTCGGACTGGTTTGTAGAGAGGCAATTTGCTTCCAGAGTTTAAGCAAGAAACTTCACTTTTAAGATGCAGAGTTAAACAGCCTTGGTGAAAGGGAGTGATTTTTCTCAGGTTAAATGATGCGACCAAGCACATGTTCAGGCCGAGGACGTTTCCTGTCTCTCAGCTGCACAACAGCTTTCAAATGCCAAAACAAAACATCTGTTTCCTCCATATAGTCACTGCTATCAGCCAGGAGATCAAAACCTCCCAAGTGGACTGGATCTGCGGTGAGATCAACGCAGCACTGAAATGGGCCGGGGGAATATCGGTATCCTGCCTTTTTTTTTTTTTCTCTTTTCATTTTTTGATCAAAGATGTTATATCCAATCTCAACAGGGAAGAAACGTCTCACACTGAGCATCAAGGGAAGGGAACCCTTGCAGAACAGGCTCTCCCTTTCTCCTAAAATAGAAGATTTGCAGTTGCTGCAGATAAGACGTCACCCGGTGAAAGCGGCGCGCTCAGTTTTGTTTCCATGGTGGCCACGTACCTCCCGACGGCACCGATTTAGAGCCACTTGTGTTAACTTAGCCTTTATTTATCTATTGACCTTTCTTACGGCAAGGATAACTTCTCCAGAGGAACTTTAGTTGTTACGTCTCTAAGTGTTTCCAGATGTTGCACTGTATCACCCATTTGTGCTCAACCCGAGCCTCAAATGAAACCGTGTCAGCACCGGATACCGACTCAATCATCGAACCGACGAGCCAAATGTGCCTGTGTTTTCCAAACAGACAGCGACATTTCTGAAGCAATGTGCTGTGATCTTGGTGTGGTTTTACAGGAACCACCTGCCTCCAAAACATTTAAGGAGATTAGGAGTCAGCTTCTTATCTTTCCATTCCATGCCTGTGTCTTTTACAGGACTGGAATTTCAATGCGGGGCCAGACACTGTGAAACAGACGTCGCTCATTGTTGCTGAAACGTTGTTCAGCCACATCAAGGACATTGACAGATCTTAGCTGTGAAGTGAACTTAAAATGACCTGAATTGTTAAAGACCAACAAATGTAGAAAAAAAAAAAAACAGTCAACGCTCATGTATTTTCAGAGAAAATATCATTTCACCATTTATTGCACAAATGGGAATGACCTTGGCCACATAGCTGAGATAACTAAAGAGCCAAGCAGGAATAATAATATCTATATGTATCAGCAAGAATGCCAGAGACCTCTAAATTATTGACTAAAGAATGCAAGCATTCAAGCTGCGAAGGATCATACTGGTGTTGAGCTGACAGCTTATGACAGCTGAGCACATAACTCTGTGTCCTGCATGAACTAAGGCGATGCTTTATTTATTTATATGAAATTCAGCCGAGTGCCTATTCTAAACTGAGTTTGCTTTTGTGAATCTGGCACTCATGCCTCACCTCAAAGAACTCGGCAAACTGTGATCATGCATCAGCATTTTCATCTTCAAAGGGTTCCTTGAACGCTGCAGATATCTGCGGGGACAATTCTCGACAGCCAGGAGCATTGTTCCCCACAATCATAAAGTTTGCGCTGAATAAACACTCGGCGCTCGCAACATTGTCTTATTGAAGTGCAGAATATACAGGGGTAGGCGGAAAATCCCAAACCAAATTTCAGCGAGACGGATTGTGATCTCATCATCAGGGAAAGGCGATGGCTGAGATTGATTGTGCTGCGTCGTTTTACAAAAGGAGGAAAGAAAGAAAGCGTTCTCTTGGCAGCCCACATTGTGGATATCTCTTAGAAAAATCATTCTTTGCTCTGAAAATAATACATCTGCGTATGTTAGCTCCGGGCTAGTGTGTCAGCCTACAATCTTTTTAAGTGTGTGATGAAGATACTTTGACTGAGGTGGAGTTAAAGTCACTGCCAAACTTACTGACCTACAACTTGCACTTGTTAATATTTCACATTTGTTGCCACTATTTTCCTGTTAGATAAACGCACCCCTCGTCGCCATGCGGACTGTACGTGTTAAAAAAGAAAAGCACCCAAACAGCCAGCAATCTCATTCCTGCATCTGTCAGTCTTATCTGTCCTTTCCAACTCCAAAGATGCAAATTATATCTGGACCCTGCCAATACTAAGAGCACATCAGCTCAACTAGGCCCATGCTTTGTAGATCTCATTTGATTCTTGCTGCTGATAGTGGATGCAGCAATTTATGCCAGTGCTCATTCAAGTAGATGGAGATCAAAGAAGCTGGTGCTGCACCCCACCCTCCTCTCCCATCTCTGGTTTCATCAGATCTGCAACAAGACTCCGAACACAGGCTTCCTGACTCCCCCACTGAATCATCAGGGTCAAAAATCCATTCCTGCATAGCAAGCACGCACTGAAAATTCCAAGTTTGAAACTGGCGCATTGAAAAATGTGCATGTATTTACATGTTTATGGAGCGGGCCAAAATTAGTTCCTCCAGTGTTTCCTGATCGGACCTGATTGAATTAGCGCGAAAATGCGGCGGGACATATTATTCTCCTCTGCAGAAATTGAAAATGCAGGCCGAGCGATGGTTATCACTCTCAGGCGTTGCTGAGCTGTGTGAGCGATTGCATCACTTTAAACAGACAAACATTCATCCACTGTGCATCTGTGGCCACTCTTATTTAGTATTAAATATTGGTTGAGGTCAACACCTAATGCATTACAAATCACCAAAGGGAAACGTTGTCAGATCAATGCTTGACTGCACGTTGTATTTCTGAGTATCTATCTGCAGTGGGTGGAGCGCATCATGTTTTCCATTACCTCTGACAGTCTATTCATTATTGATGATTTTGTATCAATTCGTCTGCAATGTATAAAAGTTTAATATCACTGCAAACGGCTTTGACAATATGTGCTTTGTTCATTTTTAAATGAACCCTTATTCCTGTTTGAGACAAAGAGCTTCAGTGTTCTGAATCCACTGGCTTGTACCACATTAACACCATGCCTGTTTCAATCGGGCGACACGGCTCACATTTGAGATGTTTGCTGCAGCAGCAGAGTTGGCTTTTGGCTTTGGCTTTAAGGCTTTGATTGCATCTCTCCTCCAGATATGTAGATTGGACAATAAATGTCTCGTCACAGGTGGAGGCTGGGGCGGTGGAGGAGGTGAATTAGAGGCTACTGAGGCAGGGCAGCTGAGGCATTGAGAGGCAGAGGGAGAAATGGGAAATCTTTGGAGCTTAAATCAAACCACCAAAGTCTGAGGGTGTGTACGATGGAGGGCTGTCAATAGTGAAGTATGGCACAGGAGTGGAGCAGCTCCAGTTGACTGCCTGAACTAGCTCGCAAGTGTAGCTTCAGCTGTTGCCTTAGGTGATGGATGAGCTGAGATTAAAGGCAAAGTTCACCCAGCATTTAGGCTAAAAATGTGGTTTACCCCAAAGTTCTAAATGGATTTGTGGACTCAAACACTTCATCCAGCCCTCCATCGGCATAGTGGTGAGAAAATAAATAAGATCCCTTTATTATCCCACAATCATGCACACACGTGCAACATGAGCCATATTTTCATTTTTTTGGTGAACTATCCGTGTGAAATTCAAGGCAGGAGGAGAAGCAAAACCGGGAAAAACATTATGCTAATCAGCTCATGACCCCTCAGATTTATCATTAGGGGGCCCCCACCATCAAACTGAGAGCCACTCTTCTAGAACTTATACACGGTGCATAGTTCATATTGAAATCAACTGCAGAGGCTTCAGCTTGATTAACACATCACACAGTTAATTTTGGGCCTATTACCCTGGTGAGAGTGAAAGAGAGAAAGTGAAATGCCACTCTGAGCCAGGCAGTCTCGCTGTGTCGTTTTAACAAGGGCTCATTACACATTGTCTGAAGAAAAGAAATTACAGGTACAGAGAGCAGCAGAAGCAGGTTCTTTGAGGCTATGGAACATGCACTGCAAACCCTGATGTTCAGCTACATCACATTTTTTGTACATCTGGAGGCACAGAGCTTTTCTGTGTGGAGGTAACATGCAGACTGGACACTGGGGTGTACCCCACCTGTCCCCTGTCTGTATGCTGCTAGGCCCCAGCTCACCCTGCAACCCTTAAAGGAAAGTAGTGCAGATAACACTCAGAGGGGGAAAAAAATGGTTGTTTAACCCTTAATGAGGAACTTGACAATGAGTGAATACGCACACGCTGCTCTTTGTTTCCAGTGTGAATGAAAGAAACACTTATTCATAGATGCGTCATGAAATCCTAACCTCAATTAACAAAACAAGGCCAAAGATGGAGGACAATTCTGTTCAGCCTAATTACTGACAATAATATTAATGGTGGCTGCTGTTGTAATTTATTTATAGCTTAAAAAAATATGCAGAGCCACATTCATTGATGCCTTATAACATCTGTGGGGGCAGCTCCTTCAGCAGAGGCTCTGAAGCTTTTGTCAACAAGCCCCACCTCGGAGAAGGAAAACAAATATGCCGAGTGTTTTATGGGATATTCAATAGCAGAGCTTATAGGAAGCAGAGATTGCATCAACGTGCAGCCAGAGTCTCACCGGACAGAGGAAGAGCCGGCCCCGCAAGGCCGTGCGGTGAGGTAATTCACAGAGCACTGATGAAGACGAGGCACCATGATTTAGCCTCCCATTAGCCTGCATATGCACACACCCACCTCTCTGCTCACAGCACACGCTCACTCATATTTTAGATTTATTCTGCTGGAGGAATTGCACCCAAACTAAACGATAAATAATGAGCACATTTTGATCCGTGCTAATGTGGCACTTCACGACAGGTAATAGCGCCGCTGCTTACCTCATTGCCGACATTAAATGGAGCAGCTGAAAAAGAAAATATCAAAAGGAGACAACATTTGCCACAAATATCTACAGCACGGCAACATGGAAAGGCTCCGCTCTGTTGTTTTTTTCATTTCCACCGAAGCTTCAGATTCAGGCCGTATCTACTTTTCTTGAAGATAAAACTTGAAGCAAAACAACAAAACAAATGTGAAGCTTTTTTAAAAAATCTGTAATACAATTTTACACTGCGGGAAAAAAGCCATTATTTGACCTTCAGGTGTTTTTCTAAACTTGTTCTGAAGAGTCACACACAGCTCAACCTTTTCAAATGTCAGTTGTGTCCTGTAGGCCGCAGTAAAATAAGAATTCATCCACAGCGCTATATTCCTCATACAGATTGGTTTCTTTTCGTAGCTTCTGGTTCATTTTTGAAAAAAAAGTTGCACACAAAGCTAAGTTTTAGGGTTGTTCTGGTCATTTTCACGAGGATATTTGATACTGATCAGCTCAACTAATGCTGCTGCTGCTGCTTCCTGCAAATGTACAAGTGAAGGAAAGGAGCAAAAGTCAACACAAACCAACAGCAGGGACATTCAGTAAGATTCAGTCGAGAGAGATCTTTCACTTCTAACCTGAACCAATGAGCCAGGAACTTTTCCTAATGGATCCTATTCTCATTATGACAGTGTCTACGCCATAGACTCTATATAAAGGTCTCAGTGGCCTTAAACGACAGAGACGATTATAAACCAAATTCTCTGCTATAAAAGTCCTTCTGTTTGGGAGCCCAGCCACCGATATGCCTGCTTATTGTGGCAAGATCACAGCTGTTCCTGGACTGACAAAGAAGAAAACCGTTCAAACACTGATTGTCTGGTATTTATTGGTAATTTATAGATGCTGATTAACAGAAGAGAAAACAAGAGAGAAGGCACTTGAAAACTAAATCACGATCTAAGTTGTATTTATACTGCCAACTTATTTATTTATGGAGGTTCAGGTTTGGTCTTGAATTCCATTTCCCGACTGAAAAACACTAGTGACGGGTCCATTTCGTGTCGGTGTAAAGCTGCACAATTTTCAAGCTTGGCCACAAACAGAAGCCGCTTATTCAAGCTGGAGCCCAGGGCCATGCACCCGAACACAACCCCGTGCCCTGTCAACAAACTAACATTTGAAGTCCCTGAAAATCCTGTATTACAACATCCTATCAGCACACCTGCTGGAGGGCACACTGCAGCCGATGTGCCAAAGACTGAGTACGTGCCATGTTTTTAAGGATACAAAGGCAGCTGTGTGGAGGGGAGTGGGCGGGGGGTCTGTGGTCTCGCTGCCGGGGTGTGGCGACCCGTAGAATATGCATCATAGCTGATTCTCTCTCTTTATCCTCTGGGTTATACAGAAAGCAGAAGGCTGTAAGTGATGTGTGGGGCCAGAGCTTATCCAGACCCACATCTAGGAACCGGCCACTGCAACGCGGCTTATGGAGATAATCAAGGGTCTTGATTCACTAACACCACCTAGACTAGGCTTATCAGGCTCAGCAGATGCTGTGAGCAAGAGCTATCATTCTTCCTTTGGTTGTGTATTCTCAGCAGGTTTTTAAAGTGTAATGTATAATGAGAACCTTGACAGTGGTGTTGATGTCCTTTTTTTTTTTTTTTTTGCTGAAATGATTCCAGCATGATAGATACTGGACTGGATTTAAAATAACACATGGGGTCTTTGTGAACAAACATGATATTATTTAAAATATTTCAACATCAGTAATGGTATTTTATACCACTGCTTTACTGCGCAGTGTATAATAGCAGTAATTATTCAATTAACTCCATCTGACATGGTTTTGAAAAATATAACAATTTAAAAAATAGCTGAATTCCTAATGCGTGTATACATTTATCTAACTTACGTCGTCAGCTGCTTTCCACATAGGATTCGACTATGTGGATGGTTAATGGATATGCATAATTTCGATGTCTACACAGTTAATTCTTCACCAGAGATTATAGTTTGAATTGATTCATGCGTTTTCAAAAAAACTGCAGTGTTGATATCCACAGTAATTAGCCTCTAATAGCTGTTTCTGCAAAAGGTGCGAAGACATTTTATGTGATTGTGGCTATGATTACGCTGCCTGATGTCAAAACATAAAAATGCCCATTTAACAGTTTTGTGAATGAGAAAGAGTGAGAAGCCTCTTTACCGTAAATTACCTACAAGACCCCAGGGACCGGTGAGGCATTGCTTTTCTGCACGTTGGCCATCAACTTGTCTCTTTAGTGATGCCGCTATTTCTCTTAAACTTTGCTGTTTGACGGAAATGGCGAAACATTGAATTGTGGAACCAGAGAGCTTCTTTAGGTCTGATTGTGTGGTAGCTGGAGTGACTGCCTTTAAATCAAAGGAGCACAGCACGTGGACCATTAGCCAGCATGACGCCTGCCTGGTAACATGCGTGACCTTAGTGATTTCTTGCTTTTTACCCCTTCTCGTCATTGCTCATTAATGGCCAGTTGTATTATCGGAAAACAAGTGTGACGTGAACAGCTAATTAACCTAAAAACTCCTATAGCTTAAAAGATCTAAACGACTAAGTATCAAACCTGTCTAAATGATGTTTTTATTAAATTCAGGTTAGAAGCACAGTAACACAATAAATCACATAAATAATTCCTCCACCAATATCACACAACATCGCAGAAGGTAAGGAGGGGAGAGAGGTTGAGGTGTGTAATTCAATAATATCCCACTGAAACTGAGGATAGTGGTGATTATAAATATCATATTACAGCGTTTCACAGCAACTCTGAACTTCCTTGCTGAATCAACTGTTTCCAAAGACCACAGCATTTGATCTTCCTGCTGAGGACACGCTGTGAGCATTAGCCCTATAGGTTGGGATGTGAAAGTGAATAAAGAATAAAGAGGTGGTGGTGGTGCACTATGGGTTCCTGACTGAAAGGAGCGTTTTACTCTTTAAGCACCGGTTAGGCCAGATAAAATGGTTTATTCTGTTTCTGGATGTTGGTGTTGTCATGAAATATATCTCCTGAATTTTGGGATTTATCTTTATCACATCAGAGGTCATCACCAAGTTATTTTCCTCAGGCGGTGTGTTGGATTTGCCAAAACAGTGACATGGGATTCATAAAGGATTCTGTGAGTCATCACTTTAATGAAAATATTAAATGGGAATGACATGAGGTCTAAAACAGGAGGCTCTGATGCCTCTGACTCACCATCAAAGACTGGGACTCTGACTCCCTGCAGCTGTTTTGGTTTTCTCCAAGTACAGTTTTCCATAGTTTGGGAAGAAAACACAGTTTCCGTCGAGGTTTGCAGAGTATGTAAATTAGGTCGGAGGGAACGTGATTATGTGTTATGTTTTTTTCATTTGCCAGTTAAAAACTGCGCGCTAATTGAAGAAAACAAATTGAGGTTGTAAAACATTTGCTTGAGGATCATTCCACTGTTTTATTTCTAAGAGCTTCTCTCGGGGCCTGTGATGCCCTCTGTTTTGTCATATTTAATCTGGAGGAAATTATCCCAAATGGAGTCCATGACATTGAGAGAAATATACCTGTGTATAATCAGCACAATAATCATGAGAAATACAACCTGAACCTGGCCAATTTAGAGACAAAAATAGAGCTTGTACAGGGTCGGAAGAAGAGGACCAAGAATTGAGCACAAGCTGAGCAGACCCTAACCCTAGACTTTCAACAAATTAGATACAAACCAGGCATTACTGGTACCTGCTACTGGTTACCGATGCCAGCCCAAGCCTATGATGTGGACAACTGTGTCAAACGGTGTAACTGGCCCAAGTGGCAACAAAACAGAGCATTCCCCTGAATTTGCCAGCATTTAAATATCAATTCCACCCTGAACCGAGCAATTCCAACACGGTGCCTCACAGGAAAACCAGACTCTATCAAAGCTTTCACCTCTGTCCAGAATCTGTACTATGAAACCATTGTTTGTGGCAGGTGGGCAGCAAATCGTCACACAGTTTAAAAAAAAAGGGGGATTAGCCATTCCAATCCAAAGCAGACATGCGTCATAAGTATTGAACTCCAACAAGCAGCAGACAAAGAGATAAAAGAGAGAACAGCAGAGCTCCCGGGCAAAGCAACAAAATTACGGTCTGTGGGACACCGTTTAGGAAAGGCCGTGCTGTGTCCATATTTTATCTAGTTCTCTGTATTAAATAGATCACGGGATGCCAAAAAAAAAAAAACTTTGGAAAAAGGTTTAATTATGCACCATTTTTGTTTTGATTCAAGCCGTCTGGATGGTAACAAAGGTTTATGATTGCAGGTACTTGGGAATCAGAATGCTACCATTTTCTTTAGATTTAAAAATGGGGACAAATTCTTGAGAATCAGTAAATGAGGATCTGAATGACTAGTCTGTAAAGGGGGAAGGACAAGTGAAAGTGTTAATGCCAGTGGAAGAAGATTAGTGGGGACGGCACAGGAGATGGTGTCTGGACACGAGACAGCAGAGGAGAGGACTGGACTGCATGCTGAACGTTAGCGGCGGCATTAGAGCCACCAAAAGTGGAGAGGGTTTTTTTTTTTTTTTCTTGATTTAAGAAAGAAGCACAATCCCAGAACTAGTTAAAAATCCATTGAAGATGTGGATGTGGACCGGAGTCATGTGTGCAGGCTGAAATATGGCTACTGAACACAGAACATTGCTTCTCTTTCAATCCTTCTCTTGGACTGTGAACGCTGCCCCCATGTCAGAAATGTATTCTTGAAATGATTAACTCACATAAAGATTAAATTGTGTATAACAATCTTGTGAAATGACACAGCTCACGATGTACGCATATAAATCTGCAAATGCATTGGCCATAAAGACAAATAAATCAAAGGAGCAAGAAGTTATGAAAAGGAAATTGTGAAAATACCAGCAAAACTTTACTGAGAAGGTCTATGATCCTTGTCACTAAAGTTTTGCTGTCATTTCCATAATAATAGGTGGTATTTTGAGAGGTACTGGTATTAATTATTCTCACTGATTCTGCAGCCTGTGGGATATTGAGTCAGGAGATCGCGTGTAGTTAAATACAAGTCAGGGACGAAAAGAAAAAAAACACCAATTTGTCACTTAGTTCTACCGTCATGTCAGGTGCTTTATTTCAGCACAATGCATTTAAATACTATGAATATTCACTTCTAGAGAGTACTTATCACTGCAATCAATGATGCTGAGGGATTAGCAGAATGAGTCATTTTCCACCAACAACAAGCTTATCAAGAACAGACGCATGCATATTAAGTCAAAATTAACTCATAATGGCTCTGCGCTCAGAATAGATTCTTGAGCATCATTTAGAATTAATCATCAACTCAAGTAATCATGCACATATTCTGGGCAAACTGAATTATATGCTCTAATGTACACAACATCTGTATATAACCATAATCCTGAGAGATGAGCCTGTTTGTTCTGCACACAGTGACTTCCCAGGATCAATATGCAAACTGAGATACAAGGATTCATCTTAGAGCGTGTTAGGAATGACTGGACCAGGGCACACGGCCAAATGTATAGCGTCTCATATTTAGATGGGCAGCTTTAAATCAAGTTTTAGAATTTCGATTTTGTGTGAAGGACATTCAGACTGCTGTGATTCCATCTCATCTCTGCACAAAACTGTACAATAGAAATGCTGAGACAAGGATGAATCACCTAATCTTATTTTATTTTAAAAGGTTAGCCCTTTCCCATCTCTTGGGCTCGTGGCCAGCACCGGACCAATAGCTGCCCCATCTCCTCTCTCAAAGGCAGGCAATGTGTCCTCTTTTACAGGACGTTTAGAAATGTCACAGTCATTAACAATCTAAAATGTAACCCGACCCTGGTTCTTAATGCAAAACAGAGGGGCCACCACCCATGATATAGTACTGTAAATTTGACTCAGTATTACCCACAGAGTTTACTAATTCATCTTTAACAACCACTTTTCGACATCTCTCCACAGAATAAGCCATATGCAGATGCTGGGATAATATTTTAATTTGGCACAAGCAAGATTTACTCAGTGCTATGGCAGCGGGCCAGCTCCAACATATTACTGCTGAGAAATTAAAGATGTCATTATGCCACATATTGTGCTTTTGAATTACACTTTCTTTCCCCTGGAGGGGGGAGTGAGCTCATGTCCTGCATGAGCACAATCATTCATATACCTGCACCTCAAACCATTCTGACCATGAACCCGTGCTATGATGATGCTGCTGCATGGTTTGGTTAAGCAAGCCAAGAAGAAAAAGGTCAACCGTTATCTACCTTCTCTGGATTTCCTCCATGATTGATACTGCAAGTGCTCCACGTGAAAACTGTAAAATATAAATTGCTCTAGTCCTTTACCGAAAACGGTTTGGAATGTATTTCACGCTGACAATTCAGGGCTGACGTTTGGTGCGACACACATCAAGCCACAACAAGCGCAGACTGAAGTGACATATCCATTATGCCTGTGTGAGGCGGGGAGGTGACCTTTGAAACTCATTCTGTTCCTGCACACAGATTAGACAGAGGAGCATGAAATCCTCCTTTTATCAATCAGGCATTGTCCTTGTTTGTGAGGTCTCATTTACCTGAGTTATTGGACAAGAGAATTAGATGGGTAGGTAGAAGGAGTTAGCTGCTGGTTGAAACAACCCACTGCTCATTGGAAATCCAACTGAAATTCAGTTGTCATCACATATGCCATAATTATCAACACTATGTATGTATTATGCTTATATGTGTGCCTGTCCTACATAGCAAATTAGGCTACCCTTTAGCATTCTTACAAAAAAGAATCAAACAAAAAAATAAAGCTAAACTAAACCGGGAAAGGGCCACAACCAACAAAGTTAACAATTAGAAGAAAGGGTAGGAAATAAATTATTAACTAACAGAGAGAAAAGGAAAAAAAATAAATAAATACGTGAGTAAATAAAATGTAACACTTCAACACTAACCTCCAGTTTAACTCGAACAACAGATATATCTCTTTCTAGTCTTTTGTACAACAAATTTACAAACATCTCGCGAATCACCAGTGTGTTTCATGGGCCCTTTATTTTTAAATACTTAATATTTACATCAGGGGCAAATTCCTTTCTACCAAGGCAGCCAACAATAGCTAACCTTAACACCGTTTTTATAGAACAAAAGGTTCTTTTTTAAATTCTTTATTTAAAAACTTGAGGGTGCAAGCAAAGTCTTGGGCAGGGACCTCATGTTGTTACAGGCAAGTATGGTGTTAAAGAAATATCTGAGGCATAATGCAGTGCCAGTCCTGAACTTGCTTTAAAAGTAATCGACTGAATATTTAAATTAATTCTAGAATCTATTGGAAGCCAACGAAGGGGAGCTGAGATGGGAGTCGTGTGGACTTTTTGGATAAGATAAGAACATCGCTTCAGTTTTGAAAAACAACGCTGTATTTCACCACTGTTGGTCCAAACAAGAGTCTCTTGAGCTGTGAAGAGATCAACACTGTCAATGTGCTTTTTCAGGCTGTGGTGGTTATCAAATATTAAGGGAAGATTTTTGGAACAAAGAGCCAAAAATCCTTCTGACACCGAGGATTGACTCTGTCAGGGTCTACGTATCGTTATTTACCTACAGGAAGGCCAAGTATACAGGCATTTAGTTTTTCAAAATAAGAATCATAAGGGTTGAAAAGACAAACATGTGTGTCATCTGCAAATGGATGAAAAGCTGAGGCTATGCTAACAAAGGGCAGACCTTTGGGGTTGGAGGACAGAACCAGGAGTCACTTATATCTGACAGCACTAAGACTGAAGATTGTTCAGCATTAGTGACGACAGACAATCTCTCAAATAATGCATTCAAATCATAAATTCTTCAGCAATGCGTTTTTCTTAAGTCTAGACAGAGAGCTTCTTGGAATTCATCATCCCTGATGTTAGCTTCCAAAGAGTGTTTTCTTTCTCCTGAAGGGTTTGAGCAGGTTTGTTCTGAGGAAAAGCAGTTCACCATTCAACAGAGAGATTTTAATTATGGAGAAGATATAAAGGCTGACAGATCCATATACTTTGCTCAGATCCCTTGCAGGCAGCATGTCCAGAGCATAAGATTAAGGCTTCATTTATTGATCACCTCAGTGAGAGTGCCACTAAATATTGAGTCAAAGAACTGGGGAGTGATTTTAAAAGAAATCGTTGTGACCTGTACAAGAGTGGGCTGTTCATTCTCATGTTGGGGACATTGTCGTTAAAGAATGCATTTTGATATTCAGAGGAGGATCTGTGGATGATATTATTCAACAAGGTCTTGAATTGTGTCTGTTCTCTTCAATAAGGTCAAAAAAATATTGTGTTCTGGCATTTTAAACTCTGCATTAAAATTTCTCACCGAGTCTTCTAAAATGTCAAGGTGCACAGTGTTGATTTAGTGCTTTCCACTTCCCCCCCTGCCCGACGACACTCTCACTGATGGACATGCAAACTGTCCAGGGCAAAGAAGCTTTGGAGGGTTTTTTTTCGTTGTTGTTAAAACAAGTAATTTACTCTAATAAGGGTCCGCAAGCTAAGATCCCTGCCACAGAAACCTACATCCAAATATGGGCAGGACAAATATAAGCCTGCCGCGCTTATAAAAGCCACCTCTGACGTTATCTATAAGGTGCTCATTAGATGTTGGTGAACAAGTGGATGAAATGAAGGGGTCACATCTGTTTGGAATGATACTACTGAAGGCACATAAACCAGGAGCTGCGTAGAAATACTGAGGCTACCATGAATGAGACTCCCCCACCTCAGTGACAAATGATCCATTCAGAGGTCAACGCTCCGACTCACTATCAGATGGATGGATAGTGCGGCTTCGGGGGTTCTGTGGAGTCTCTGGAACGCAGTCAGCTTGTGACACAAACAAGGTAAAGTGCCGGTAACTAGAAATTGAATTTGAGACATGCAGAGTTACTGAATAATATCCAGAGGAACGTGGACGACAGATGTAATGTTCATGTCAAACAGAACAAAACTAAAGAAAGTGTCACAGTCAAATCCCTGCATGAGACTGCACAGCAGTTCAAGTCTAAGTGAGCTGTTGTGCCGCCCGGAAATAACAAATCACCTTTTTCCTTCAAAACTGTCTTTCAAACTTAGCATTTAACTCTAAGAGCATCCAGATAAATTAGATCCCCGGCGAGGCTGAATATAGCACTGCTGGGAATCGCGACAACGATATTTCGAGTGTGAACTCCGCTTGAGGTTGCACCACCAATTAGGGGAAAATCAGCCGATGCTGCATTTAATCAGCTGACTTGAAGGGTTGGTTGTTTTTAAGTCGCAGAGGCAAGACCAAGAGGTAATTTGACTAGACACGCACAGAGCATGCTAATGACTGTGTGCGCTTCGTTACCTCTGCCCGAGACCGTTGAAAAGAGGATTTCTGAACACATCTTTCAATCACTCTTCCTTTTGTGCGACTTAAGCTGCCGCCTATGTAAACTTTCTCTCGAGTTTGCTGCATAATATTGTTTACACACCTGAGGCCATGAAAATTTGATTCCCCAATTCAATTATGTGAACGCCTTTGCAGTGTCATTACCACTGGCTTCCCACTTCATTTACCAAGCCCTGACATGACAGTGATAGTTGGGAATGAGAGTCTCCGCTGAGGAGATGGAGATAACAGAATGATTCATGGTCTCTCAAAAGAGGTCACAGCTTCCTGTTCTTTTTACGACAGGAATTTGGGATTCCCTCAGTGCACGCAGTGAAGGGCAGCGAGCCAAGCATCCCACTTGGCATACAGAATGAGTTGTGGTGTGGATAAGGACCAAACACCTCACCTCAGGACTCATTACGCTGAACTCCAGTTGTGAAGTCTAGGCTCACTGATAAGCACAAATGCAGAACGTTTCATTTTAGAAAATGCACACGTGCAAAGTATGTAATATCACAAATGTAAGAACGTTCAGGAGATGATAAACGTGACAACAAACGCATCCTGATGTTTATAAGACTGAACTGGTAACATGTGAAAAAAGCAAGAATCCAATTAGGTTGCAGGAATTCACTTCTAATAAAACACGGATGTGGAGGTTAAACGCAAGATGTTCCCTCATCCACCCTGTTTCTAATTACTTGGCCAGAGCGTGAGAGAGCCGCGCTCCTGCAGCTGCCTGGTGACTGCAGCAGAAACCAAATCTTCTCCGCTGTCAATTTTAATGAAAGTGACCAGCGCCTCAGGTACTGTCAGTGTGTCCGACGATTTCTAAGATGAACCCACGTTTTCATCATGAAGCCATTCTTCAAATCTCAGGAATAAAGCAAAAATTCGCCACCGGGGTGTGTTGTCATGTTGACAGTGTGTCGATGTACAGGGGATGCACTCATGCGCATCATGACACTTGTATTAAACTGACAAGATCATTAATTAAAGTTCTATTTTAATGGGACTGCCATTGCCTCCTGGCTAACAACCTACATAACAATGTGCTGCCTAACAGCGACATATATTGTAGCATCACCACAGCAAGGTGTCGACCAGAGGAACCTGATGCTTGTTGTTTGTCACAACAGAGTTCGGATTTGAATCCAGAAAGTACCCGTTACTCCTTGGTTCCATTAACGCAGGTTCATATATTTTCTTTAGCTAAACGATGCAGATTTAATTATTTCATTATCGGAAGGTTTTCTAAAGCTCGCAGATACAGTACAAAATTAAACTGCCTCATTAAAATTCAATCTCATCAGCTAAACTGAGCGGGTTCATGCATCGCAAAGTTTTCAACAGATCTAATCAGTTTTTGTTCTGTGGTACTCCCACACATGTAGTATTTATGTGAGAAATGTAGTATTTTCGCCCTCCAATAAAAGTGTTTTACTCTATTGTTTATTTATGTGCTCTTTAGTAAAACCTACTCTATTTTGGACAACACCATGAGAACTTCACCATAGCTGAAACAAACAGATGATGACTGCTATCTATAGTAATGCGGTCATTACTCATGCTCAATCGTGTATTTTGTTTTTCATCCTCTTCATTTTTCTTCATTTGGATGCCGCGTTGCATTCCTGCACGCAGAACGGATGCAGCTCTTTGCACGAGGACAACACAAACGAACATGGAGGAGAGTGAGCGCGACACAGTTCCGTGGGTAACTCCGGGAGAAACGGGAGGACAGGAGGAGGAGCAGCCGGGGCAAGACGTGGCGCGTGTACATTAATGGCGGCTGTGTAGCTGGGGATGAAATGTCTGACACAGACACGTCCCTGCAACAGATTCAAACACCACTAACCTCTTTTAACACCTTGGCAAGAATCATGTCAAACTGCACTGAGAGAGTGGACAGATGAGAGTACTGTGCCTCTGAGTGCTCCAGTCCAACCCACACACACAGATGGAAAGAGAAAACAGTTACACAACTCAACATTTGCAAAGACAAGGCCCCCAACTGTACACGCTGCAGACCAGAGAAGTAGGTCCGAGTAACGCTGTGTATTGATATCTGGATATGAAATGAACTTTACTGGGATGTGAGATTCTGGTTGTATCGTACCTCTTATCCAGTCCACCAGATAACAGTGTTACTGGGACGCAGCAACATGCAAATTCTCCACAAAAGACATCAGAGATAAGCGGCAAACCTGCCCAGAGGCGGCTAAATATTGAGTCACACTGCCACTATCCCATTAAACGTTAGCTTTTATCTGAAACCCCCCTGCCCTCGTAATTATCAGTAGTTTGGAGCACAAATACAAACATAGCATCCAGTGCTGGCAAACAAAACTCTTAGGGACAGTCAGGATTTGAATTATATGAACATGAATATAAGATGTACTGAGGGGGCTATAGAGGGTTTACAGTCTCACTTTATAGAGCTCAACAGCATAGTTCCGGTAGTAAAAATCCAATTCATTTTCTGAATAGAGATTTTGATTATCAGCTGCATTGCTGGGACCATTAAATGTGGATTTAGTGCAAGTTACAAGTAAGTGAAACAATGGTATGTGCTCCTTTAGAAGCCACAACTCTGTGTGATCTCAACTGTGAGTGAAGGAAAAACATGTTTCCTTTGCAATGTCAAGAAGAAGTACTACGCTACCCATAATACTGAGCGGAAATAGTTATGTCTGGGATTGATGGAGCTCACTGTTACCATGGAAGTGTTTACCACAACCACAACAATCACGAGGGCTATGATCAGATGTTTATATTCTATTTCCCACAGAGCGACCAAGTTTTCCTTTTGAAATGAGATGGAGAAAGTTTGAGAAGAGAATCAAAATCACAAAGTTAAATTAAAGGAGGGGAGTGTTAGAAATCATTTGCAAGGGTTTATGGGATGCGTCACTGTAACACTCAATTAGATGCATCTATAGTGCATCTATTTAAATATATTGCCAGAATACACACACACTGAAGATACGTTTACCAGAAGTATAAATCGTTAATCAGCTGGAATGCTTCCCATCTGCAACAAAGATGCATGTAAAAAAAAAAAAAAACATCAGGAGGTTTGCTGCTGCTGACCTACGGCCACAATCACGTCCCACCAATCCACATCAAACAGTAAACTCAGACTAGCATCCAGCCAGTATCCAGCATAGTTCCACAGGACTGGTTTCATTCAGTCAACAACTGGTTTTTGGCTTTGATAAGCCAAAGTGAACCAAAATAGACGGTAAACTGAAAGACTGACAGAGACATCCAACAGCTGTGTAGCGTGCTGACAGAGAGGGGGAGAATAGGATCGTATGTACATTTCACAAAGTTGGTGAAACTGTGGTGGAAAATAAGGATCCAAAGGGGACAGTGATATCATCATTCCAAAGTGAAAAACAAGTTACACAACATCCTGCCTTGTTGGGAAATGTTAGACATGGAAAGCCATATTTGGACAGTATGAGTGTGTGTGTTACACAAGAACCTATAAAGCCTATAAAAGAACACGCCTCCATTAGGAGCTTTGGGATTGTTGGAATTCTTACTGGAAGTGTTGTTGGTGTATAGTTACAAGAAATTCCCCGAGACGGCTGAGATCTGTGTCCTAGCTGACTTCATTTGTAGACCTCACTTTTCTGCAATAAAACATCATGAGAAATTAACGGCGTAGAACAAGAGAAAACTAATTTCAATCCCTTCACTTTCCCAAATTATTTTTATTCATCTCGTAAAAGCAGAATTCACCAGAATGCAGGGGAAGACAAATAATTAAATGTGAATTTGCAGCAGGACTTTGTGGAGCAAAAAGAAAACAAGATTCCAGTCGTATTTCAATCATGTCCTCCGTGATTCTTTTTTTACAGTTTGAGGTTTCACTTGATTTATTACATCATCTCATCTTGCCCTCTTCTTATGCAATGCTTTTAATAGCAGTTGCCAAGACATTCGGCTCCAGCAGCTGCTTATTGTGATGAACCAACACGAGCGTGCACTCGTTCTCGTTGCTAATTACTACCTCCAGTCTCCATCAACACTGTACTCACACAGCTTGTTGCTTATCAGCATGAAAAATAACGAACAGGATTTTAAATGTTTTAAAAATACAGTTTGCTTGGAATGACTAGAGATGATAATGTTAGTAAGGAGTAGCACTGCCAGTCATGGGATTTGCAAAAACATTCTATGAGTGTCTCATTCATGCTTCTTGTCCTCTCCCTGACCCGACACCTTCAAACCTTGTGGCAGACTCATTTCCACTGAAAATAGCACGGCGCATGTCATAACATCACTTTGTGAGAAATGACATTTTCGAATCTGGATTTTTACCCTCCGACAAACGGAGCCCGACCATCGCATCTTCCCTCGTTTCAGCCGATAAATACTCCACATCACACACAGCAGCAGAGATCTTTGGCCCTCGCTTGTCAAACGCACACGTGTTCTTGTTGTATGTGTATCATCAAGACGTACACAGTGTCCTGACTTTGCTTTAATTCCTGGCTCAGTGGCAGGATGCCTGACATACTGGGAGCAGCAGTGTGCGATTTAGCCTTGCTATGGTTGGTGTGAACACACAAATGGATTTCCTGTCCTCACAGCAGGTGAAGGATTTCTCAGGCTGCCTCACAGTTGAAATCATATCTTTCTCAAAAAATGGATATTGCCGTATAGACTATTGGCACATTTGATTTTTCTCAGCATGACACTGTGCAGGAAACACCTTCTTTCTTTCCGTCTCCTCCTCATTTGAATCTGAGCAGCACTGCGTTTGGAATGGACTAGTTTAGGCAGGTTTGCAGTGTATTCATTATCTTTAAGCACTTCTGTTATTCCTCACTTCATTGACCCCATGCTAAATACTGCTAAGCATGCTGTCCTACATTTGGGAGCAGCTGATTGCCGTGAGGAATCATCCTTGGACGCAGTTGTGTTGCTTTTATTAGAAAGGGAAGCCAACAATGGTCGCATAAAAATCCATATGGCTGCATTTTCCTTTAAGCAGGGGGTGCATAAAGTGAGCTGTTTCATTGTGCGTCTCAAATCGGGGACGTATGAGACGTAAGATGGACAAAGTCACAAGTCGTTATTGTTCGCTCAGTGATACAACATGGGACGGCCAGTCAGCGGCTGCCCTTCAGCTACACGGTGTCAGGTCAGCCTGAGCGACTGATCATGCGTACTGTCTAACCGAGCAAGTGGCAGGCTGTCGACATCATATACTAGAGATCGAAGAAAGAAAATATTTTGCGATTTTTTTGTTTTGTTTTGCGACTCCTTCATTATTATAGCAACAAAAACATGACAGAAAGCAGTCTATAAAATTGTTAATTATTACTATGCCATACAATATGATATGATGCTGACACTTTCATTGACTGACATCTGTTACACTTAAATATCACTCCTGCTACTCTGTAGCGAATGTCTAACGTTGTCTGGCAGCCAGCAACTGAATACAAACACATTTTATAAAATTTTTAAGACCTGCAGTTTGTACTTAGTGCAAACACACACAGAGAATATCTAACACTGCTGCTCTGACAGCTCAGTGCACCGCAGCTTAAGAAAACACATGCAAATTCACACAACACAGATAGACAACACAAGCAAACAGACACGTGTGCTGCGAGTAGCACAGATAAATGCTTTGTTCTGGGGTTCACAAAACTTCCTGTAAGTGGTGTTGGAAAATGGAAAATGCTAAATGTACAATTTCTCTGGAAACAACACCACCTCCTTGTCACTCTCACTGAGTGGACGAGTCTGTGCCAAAGTCACCACAACTCTGTGACAGCCACATTACACAATCATTGAAACCCTTAATCCCCCACATCATTACACACCTCTCCTCTCTGCTGACCTAACAAGTTAAACTAAAAACACACTCAAAAAAAAAAGAGTTGGCAGCCTGACTGGAGTTGGATTGGACTCCCAGAGATCCGCCATCACGCCAAGTTATAATGTGATCAAATCTGTTTTTCTTTGTGTTGCCACACCTCATCTGTACAGCCACGGCATGCTCCTCCAACTCCACCTCTCCTGGCACTGCCTGGTGCCGTTTCAAAGTTGTAACATGCCACGAAAACACAAAAATGGTGCATTGCAGGCCTCCCATTCCCCCCACAAACAAGTCCTTAGCTCTGCTCTAGGTCTCTCCAAATTAGGGCACGGAATAATAGTAAATGGCTTTTAAATAACAAACACACAGATCCATTTACAGAATAGTGGTGTGCATTTTATTAAACAGCTTTCGGGGGTATTTTATTCTCCCTCAAAAAAAAACCCCACTAGTCCAAGCACAATTCATTTCTTCTTTTTTAAACGTGGCATGTCGTTGTTGCGCAATTCAATAACAAGCGCAAAATGTAATATTGTGTCTGTCTCCACCTGCTCAGGGTTATTGTTGTTACTCTATTTACTAAAAAGGTCACCGTTATGCTTTTGCCTTAATGCTAAGGAGGAAGGTGTCTGTTTCCTTCCCAATGACTCCTGTGTGCAAGAATGTAAACAAGTCATTATGCACCGTGTCTGCAGAGTATCTAAGTTTGAGATAGAGGATGGAAAAAACAGAAGGAGAGAATGGGAGGGGGCAAAACATCTGTTATCTCTACAAATAAAGAGAATATGTAGTTCTCAAAAATGTTCCAAGCTCTAACTCCCTTTCTAAGCATTTCATAAATATGGGCGTATATAGAGATTTTGGTGCTGTACGTCGTGAGCTTATGACAGCGATGTAGGTCACAAGTATTATCCATAAGCCTCGACGACATCACAAGGCGGGTTCACATGTACTCGCATACGGTTCTCATCGTCACTTTCTTCTCTTCTTGGGCATGTCAGTGAGTTGAAGTCACTCCTGGTATTTGTTGTTTTAACTTGACTAATAATCTGAGTTTCCAACCTGGGATGCTAAATGACTGAACTGAGACTAGGCCGTAAAACAAAAATATCCTGCCATCAATTATCGGCTTTAACATAAAAATTCATAACACATACTTAAGTGTAAATGAGAATTTTCTGTAATCAGATTTTCACTGAGTAACTGGTAAAACTATATGGCTGCATTTCTGTCCTTTATACGCCCAGATGTTCCCAACACAGACTTTAGATTAAAATAACAACTTCTACAGGAGCCTGCTGTAGTAAATTACGCAACTTAAAACTTCATTTAGATTTTATTGCTGTATTTGCTGGCGTCAGTGAATCATCAGAATTGAAGACGTGCCTGACAGCATTTGACTACAAACCATCAAACTGATGAAATTGTCCAGATCCTGTGGACTCTGCACCAGCATCCAATTAAAGACTGCACAAAATGCAAATACTCCCACAGTGTAAATCATCGTGACTCTGTCTGCATGGATATACAGTGAAAGACTGGCAGTACCTCACATACATTCTTCATCTATCTTAAAACCTTCAGCCTTTTGACTATCGAGGGACTTACTGCTGCAGTCTCATGTTGCCACGGTTACACACACTTATTGTTAAGTCATTATTTTTCCGTTCAATTATGTTTTATATCTGCTTTGTTAATTCATTCAGTCAGGGGCCAGTGTGACAAAGTCAGATGAGTTGATTACCTGTCATCGGCGGGCTTACCTCAGGGTGTCCAATTTCAGCAGGCTCACTTTTATAACATGTTGCCATGGTGATGTACGCTGCAGGGCCACCTGCTTCAGAAAGAGTAAAGTTCAGGTTAGTGTTCATATACACAAAAATGAAGAAGAGTAAAGAATCAAGGTGTATGACACTAAATATAAATTAGTTTCTGTTATTTATCACAGTATCTTTTCCTCTGATGGAGGGTACACCACATACCATTGGGGTATGAGTGCCATGTGGTTTTCTGATCTTTACTGACACCACTTGCTGTGTAACAGTCACCCTCCCTCCTCTGAGTTCATTTGTGTTGCCCTAATGTATATTCGCTGCCTGCGTGCGTGGAAGACAATAGCCGCCTTGATGACTAATACATGAAACGATAAACATTCTACGATTGTCAGACTTTGTTTCATCGTGTTGCACAACCCCAGTCGCGAGGGCCTGTGTAATTACTCTCTCTGCAGAGAAGTGCAATCGCTTTAAATCAGTTTACTGCGCACGCTGGGATGTTAAACTCGTTTTCTTTTTTTTTTCCCCAGCTTTGATTGAGCACGCCACAGACATGAACTGGACAACGGAGGTGTAAAACACTCTTCGCGGCACAGAGTGGCATGTGTTGCGCAGAGATTCATCAATCCACTTGACATGTAAGCCATGTCAGGCATTAGGCTGCAGCACTGTTAAAGCTAATACGTGCTGCTCTTCGCTCTGAGCGAAGGATGAGAATTGTAAGATCCTCTCTGCCTCTCCTCACTCAAGCTCATTCCCCCAACACGTGTCAGTCATGTAGATGAGGGTGCCTACCAGAGTGAAGCCTACTCTGAGGTAATGACTGGGCCTAAAGCTACCTCAGGCACCGAGAAGGCAAGCAACCTAAATTTAAAAGCACAGCTGACATTTACCTTTGTTTGTGAGCCAGTCATGTTTGCTGCTTGTCACCACAGCTCCCGCTAACATGAGAGGAATGGGTTTTTTATGGTGACATTACCGAATGTAGACTGTGCAATTTATCTGTGCTGGATGGCAGTGCAGCATTTAACATAGTAAGAGCTTAATTTTACACACTGCATGGTCTTATTTTATACCAGTCAAGTGAACAAAAGATAATTACACTAATTCTGGGAGCGAGAGCCACATGATGGAATAAAGCACATTTACCATCAACAGCTAAAAATCATCCCAAACAGCAATCTATAACCTAGAGTGCAACACAAAATGGGACCACACTCCAACAATTAAAAGCCATGATGCTGAACAACAAACCCAGTGCCTCCAAAATGCCCAATACACACACACACACAAACACACGTGCACATTGTGCACAAGAAAATAAATAGCTCACAGGGAAACATAGCGATGCTACATTTAATTACTAAAAATGGCTATATCATAAATACAGAAATTTATAAAGGGGCTCAGAATCATCTGATTGGGTTTCAGAGCATCTCACCATATCGTGTAGTACTTGAGAGTCTCATCATTTAAAATGCCCACCATGCATTGTGCAGAGTTGTGAGTCAGTGTTGAATAACTTACATGAGACATTAAGTATTGTCTCCGACAGAGTGTGACTTTTGTGTGAAATCGACTCAATACTTCCACCATCTTTGGTCTTCTTGTACCACACTAACTCAGGTACCTTATTTACACCGGACTGTCCTTTTGAAAGAATAAAAATATACAGTATGATTTGCCATGTTGTGTGTTGTTCTTGTCCAACATTTTTTACCTACACAACCAAAGAAATGGCTTCTGGGATAAACATGTGTCAGTCAAATCAGAGATGTTTGCAAGCAGGTTCATTTTCTATCACTTCATATCCAGTCACACCATTAAACGTCTTGCACTGTAGAATCTGAAGCGTAGAGATTTCACTGCATGTTTCTCAAAAGCTGCTCTGATCTGGAATCAAACAGCAAACGTGTATAACCACAGATCTTAATTATAAAACAGTGTTTACATTATTATGGACACATGTAAGAAAGCGTACCATCTGCCTGCAGAGGAGGATGATTGATGAACAGATTAAAACAGGGTAAATGGTAAATCAGTGCTAACAGATGCTAAGGATGGATCAGATCTGCTGTGATGAATATGTGGTTGTTGATATCTGTGTTAAATTTAGATATTGCATCTTTTAAGTAATCGTGTGGCTCGAGCTGGTGGTTTTTGACAAACCAACCCAATTAACATTGCAGTTCCCAGGCATTTCCTCAGAAAATGTTAAGGACGATTGTGGATAAACTAATAACTTGCGTAAGGCGACACTGTTGCTTTGTTTGACATAAGAAACATGATATACTTCTGTCATTTCATTTACGTGATGATTCCAAACTGATCGTGAAGGTTTTTCCACCTCTCAGAGTATTTGACAGCACAGGTTTCATTAATGAAGCTAATGGTGACTTACAGTAATTCCTCCGAGCCACTTTGATCCGTCTATTGTGCACGCTGGCTCACTGTCACGGCTTATTCTTAATTGAACCGTTGTTAATGCTATTAGCAACACCTGGGCTTTGCTACTGACAATTCTAAACGCTGCCCCACATTCGACTCAGTTTCTAATACACACAAATGATACTGGCTATAAGAAATGAGTCTGTATTCATATATTAATGTAAATCTATGGTTTTCACATCTCATTAGCTCCATCTGGGAGCTTTTGGTTTCATTTGAATTGGAAACAAGATTACTAAAAAAAAAGCAGACGGGCTACAACAAAATTGATGAACAGATGTAGTGTGGGTCAGGGATTACCCCATTCAATTCTGAAGTGGATCTGGAAAAAATATTAATTAATTATTTAATATTGCCAGGAGATATTACAAAAATTTAAAAAAAAATCTCATTGGCAATTAAAAAATCAGGCATAATACAATAATGGGATGTATGGGTTTAAAAATGTCTCCTAAAAGAATGTAACCGCTGCAATGAAGTAAAAAGGCAGACAAACAGTTTAATAGCAGGCCACAGCAGAATAATTTGAAATGGATGATTAATTTGCATGAAAACAGTGTGGATGATGGAAACAGAGGGGATTTGTTCTGGTTTGTGTGATCTGCTTAGAGTCCAGATCATTTAGGTGCCCGCGTTCCACCAACACATTAACCTGCAAATTAAACTTGCTCACTCTGAAAAAATGCTAAAGGGATGGAAAACAAATACCTGGGAGGAAAAAAAAAAAAACTCAGTTGCCCATTGTGAGGAATGACTCGAACAATAACTGGCTGCCAAGGTCCACGCGCCTTTCTCATGTGTAATTTTTCACTTGAGCACAACAGTCAATTCAACCGTTGTGCAACAGCATAATTAGCCACAGAGAGCAGGACATATGTAGTTTAATTTATCATTTGTGCAATTATAAATGCTGCCTTGTATTAATGATGCATGGACATTGTGAATATATATTACAATTAACCATTCTTCTCTAAACAAACAGTGCTTATCTATAATTACATCTGTGGCTCCATTACAGCCTCTGCATTCAAACACATTCACTCACATTATAAAACTACATGCTTCAAATTACAGGATATGTTCATTTGCAAAGAATGAATTCATGAACCATCAATCAGCATTACCTGTCCACTATACGTCCCCGTATTATTTCCAGGCTGTTGGTTAATGACTTCATAAGCTGGGGCCTGGGATATTGACTGCGGTGTGTCACTTACACCGCGATGCCATCAATCTGGGTTGTATCACTTGCTGAACTGTAGAACGCCCAATACCTCCATTATTCCATCAACAGCCTGTCAGTGCGGACAAGAGAGGAAAAGCACGGGCAGCGAGGGATTGTGCGAGGAAACGCGCAGATTGAAATGAGATAGCTACAGCGAAGGCCTCATACGAGATGCCGGAGAGAGCGCGAGTGCATCAGGATCCTAAATAGGAGGAAGAGGAAATATGTTGTCAAAGGCGTGCTTCCAGGGAAACAAACATCAAACGAAGGCACCACACTAGGTGACAATGTACCTCCTGGGGGGCGGGATTGAAAGACTTTTAAAAACTGAAAACTTTAATACCTCAGGAGTGACTTGTTTGGTTTTGACAAGAGGTGGCCCTTTTGAAATGGTGCAACATGAAATAGGCAAGAATGTTCCTATTTGTGTTCAAGGTTGAAAATTCAGCTGGATCTCTTTACTGACCAAAAATAACTCCCTCTCCGCTGCAGTGTTTCCTCTGTCACAGAAATGTATTCCTCCTCTGTGGGTGGATAAGAAGAATCATGTCTGGCTGCATACATCTTGCAGATTTGAAACCAGTTTGATAAGCCCTCCCCTGAATTAATGTCCTAGATACACACGGCACATCTCACGGCGGATGAGTTACAAATCTATACAGGTCAACGTGCGGCCGCCAAAAGCACTGACTGTCGCTGTGGCTGTTCTCACTCTCAAATAATCCAAGTCAAGCCGTTTTACAGCATTTGTTGGATTATGAACGGCAGATTATTTTGCAAAGTAGTTGTCCCCAGGTGTTAAGAACATTCCAATCTTATTCTCCACCCTCATGATGCTCAACTGCAGAGATTAGGCTCAATGGAAAATCTCACTGAATGGAAGACAGTGGGGGTCCAGACAGGCACAACACTGAGCATGAGTAGCCAGTCAGTTTTCTTTTCAAGCATGCTGTCCTCAGGGCACACCAACCCCCCCCCCACACACACACACCCAGGACCTGTAATACCTGCATGATGAATGCTACGGCGCGACCATCTGCAGTCGCTCTCAATCCCACCATCTCAAGGCCTGAGAGCACAAACAGGCCTGAGAGCAGCCGCAGCCACACGCATCACAGCTCTATACAGCCACCTGCTGTGCTGCATGTAACACAGCAATCTGCACTGACTCAAACACCACATGCCTAGAAGTACCGTTTGTTACAAGATACAACCAACATGCACATTCAATGAGATGCTTTATCATATATTGAGCTTGTTAACACTTTATTACACAAGTCATTTCCACATATTGTTGAGAGGAATTGTTCAAAATCAGTGTAGGTTGTTTCATCATGTTGAGTTTACAACAGTTGATGACTTCCAGAGAAACCAAAGCACATATTAATTCATTATTGATTAAATATTGATCATTCTATTCTCCATATGTCTGAGTGCATGCTTACTGGTAGAAAATGTGCTCATCTGACCTGCTGTGAATTCCAGCTCCCTAGGGTTCACCTGATTGAAATTAATTATTGATTGGAAATGTGCCATTTAAACCAATAATTAGCACCACATTACACATAGATTGTGTAAACTTGCATAATTTAGTTAGAAAACCCAGGCTCATTACTAATTCTTGTATTTTTATCTGCCATAAAACAGCACATTGTGATGTGGTGGAATTTACAAGGCAAAGTCTGTAGATGTCACAGGACTGAAATCGCATGTGCAACCACACTTGTGTGTCCCCGACAGGTCAAACGTCTTATTTAGATGTTAAAGTGACTTAATGAAGTATACAAAAGGTCAGAGGTTTGGACTTTCCATTTAGGATGCAGACTTTAACCATGTCTTGGAACCGCTGTTTAAATTATAGCATCTTCATTAGTGGCTGGGTGCCTGTCATGAATAATTTGCTTCCAGCAAATCAAATCACCCATCTTGAGGAGGTAAAAACCTATCAGAGCATTCAGGGGGTGAACCGAGATCCATTCTATATGCTTTCTTATTAACACGGGGCTGCTTTTCTTTTGTGACTATTACTTACTGCATCCAACAATTTGCTGCCTGGTCTCTCTTGTGTGTTTTCATTAGTGCAAAAAACACTGCAAACACACAGCAGTGGATGACACTACTGCACAGGTAAATGTTGCAGTTAATCTTTACACAAGTCCTTGATAAGAAGGTGAATTAGTCTTTCTTGTGTAAAATGATTTACTATTTGTGGCACACTGGTTTTATTTGCACATTCATATCTATTTCATCTTCATTTCAATAGATTAACAGTGTTTTAGTAGAACAGCACCATTTGCAAGGTTAAGAAAAAGCTTGAATGAACTGGCGGAATGATGCATTAAGGATCATTTAACTGAAAGCGTTTTCAGTTTTGGTGTGGACCGAGATCTGGGGGCAGACACACAAATTCTTTTATAAACATTGCAAAGTGCATTTTGCAACTATTCACTCACACGATTAGGACTGAAATTTATGGGTGTGTGCATTTTGATACAAACTCAAATCATCAAATTTCGTGTATTTAATTCAACAGGGGACTGTTGGGCCTTGGTTGAGGTTAACACTTTCTGATTGCATCTAGTTTGCTATATATTAGAGAATTGTGCGCTATATCACAGTACACCCTGTGCTCCGATTTCAAGCATTTACCTTGGTTTCATAGATTTTTCAGCGGTGCCTCTACTCAGAGCCTTTAGGTTTTCAGCTTAGGTCGGATTCATCTCTTCAAATCTTTTCAGAGCTTACAGACTTTTTTCTATGTAGTCGACTTAATGTCAGGATCCATAAAAGGCCTACATACATTTCATGTCCACATTATTTTCCGCTCCATTAAGATTTGCTGCTGCTAATTTACTATGACAATTTCATCACTAAACTGCTGGAATGAAAGAGTAGTGTGTACACACCCTGCCTATTTAAAGCATAGCGGGGCATTAAGCAACAACATTTTTAAGGATCTGGGTCTTAGCGCCACAATTACATGCAAAATAAAAAAGTCAGACCAAACCTCTGGACTGGGGACATGTATACTCAAATCTGCAATGCAGGCAGATTTTCTGTAAAACAGGGCTATCAACGTCTGTGCTCCATCATTTACATTCTGATACCGTGTCACCTTTACATCTGACTTCAAAGCAAATGAAACCCACTGGCACTGGATGTGTGCAGTTTAACCAGCAGAAACAACAGATGGTTTTTGATAAAGGGGAAAAACAAAGCAACCAAATGATCTAGACTCTGGACATATGGCATTCATTTACTACAAGTTGTGCAATATCACTTTGCATTTTTCCTGCAATGAAACAATAAGGGGAGTGTCTTCATGACTTCAGTGTGTGACAAATGGATCAAATTTTTGCTTTCACTAAGGGCAGATAGGACATGGACATTCATCTAACCAGGTTCGAGCAATCACTGCTAACAAGTAGGAACCCTTGTCTGTGTGTGTTTCATCTTCCCAGCATGTGGCTGATGAACAACTATTATTTTAATCACCCTGATTTCCCCATTGTAAGATAATAAAGCTGATTTAGTTGCACTTGAAAACACAGATATTGTGAGGATGGTCCTCTGAACTACGCAGATCTAACTACAAAGGTTTAATCTGAGCATTAAAAACAGAGTGTGAAGGATCAGTCAGATTACTCCTCATCAGTGGAGTTCAGACAATTGTTAAGACATGTACAGCAGGAATAAAATAAATAAGAACAGTGCAGTGTGGGTTAAAACAGCCATAGAGTCAACATTAAGTGTCATTGTTTCGTTAAATTAGGAGACCTTTTTTAAAAATGCATGTTTCCTTTGTTGTTCTTCATTCCCACCAAGTGTCCATTCTACGTACACGTACTCTCTGCTTATAGTGGTATTCTTTCAGGTGCTTTTTCAAAGTATTTGGAATGGGAAGCATGTTAATGCCATCGTAGGTGGTACAGCTGCTAATGACCGCTCGGCAGATGTGCTGCAGGCTGAAGGGCTGTGTGCGGTGGATAGGGTTGGAAAGCAGGGGCTCGAAGAACATGCAAGAGTTGGGGTCCTTGTAGTGCTCTAGCAATCCTGTAACCGTGGAAGCGTGAAAGACACTGGGGTCATGTACATCAAAACTAAAATTGTGGTTCCACTGTTCAATGCGTGCGTGAAGTGAACGGCCGTAGCGGCGGAAGCTAACAGAGAAGAGGTAGTCCTCCTGGGCAGAGTCCCGCAGGAGGAAAGTGCCCTCGGGCTTTCCCTCCAGCAACGTCTCTGCCTGATAACGGTCCATTACCCCCCAGTAGCATGGGAGGTTGGTAATCTGTAGCAGGTCTGGAACTAAACAGTGAATGTAATCAATCTGGGTGTGAATGCGGTAGCCATCTTGAGATTGTTGATGTTCAGTCTGAGGAAGTATGGCTTTGGAGGCAATGTTGGTCACTGTTACCTCCGGTTCAACCACAGTATCAGAGATGGTATCGCTGGTGTGGACAGAGGCCGATGCTGAGGTGGATGCTGAGGCCGAGGCCACCACCTCATCCAGAGTGTCCAAACAGCTCTGAAGCAGGAGCTGGTGCTGCTGCTGTCTTTGGAGAAGAAGCTGCTGTTGCTGTTGAGCAGAGACTCTGTCAGCCGCTGCTAACTCATTCATACCATGAGCAAGCTTAGGGCCATGCTTGTAGAGAGGGTTAATTTGGGCTGTCACCTCAAATGTATGGATCTCTGCATTGGGGGGTGGCTCAACACCTTGCTCGATGCTGATTCGTCTGCGCTCTCTTAACCTATCGTCTACATCCTCCACCACAGTGGGCATGGCTAATGGTGAGGCACTGCACACAACTGCAGAATCCAGAACAGGAGGCTGGGTAATGGGGGCTGTGTGCTGCTTAATGAGATACCACTTCTGAGCCAGCTCAGACCCTACAGGGAAAGGGCAGTCATCCAACATCAACTCACTGAGATGGATCTTACGCCTTGAGGAGGCGCAGGCGGCTGATGATGATAGAGCCTGTGGAGCTGGTGCTGCTGCACTGTGCGTCTTTATTGGGAAACACTGCCCCATTGCATCTTGAATTTTTTGCCGAAGCGTGCGACTGCTGCTCGACCCTCTGCTGTCACCATCATTTGCAGCCGGCAACTCGCTGACAGAGCTGACTGTTTCCAGTCCAGGCCTGGCTGCTGTGCATTCTTGTCCAAGTGAAGAGGCGGTGACATCCAAACCTGGCCATCTCCAGCTCTCCCTCAGGGTACAGGAAGTTTGGTCACTGCTCTCCAAGTCACTTAACAGCTCACCATATTCAAAGCCATCACTGACAGGTCGCTCAGCTGCTGATTCATGGCAGGAGAGGCCCTTTTTCTTTGCCTTTCCACCTTTTCGACCCGTGTCCCGCCTTTCCTCTGACCGGCTCTGTCTCACCTTGGGACGAGCCCCCCTCTCTCGATCCTTCCCTCGGTTTCCTGATTCATTTGGTAGTGACATGATGGATTATGGGGTGAAATGCCAACTGCTGCACTGCTCCAGGGAGTTGCCAAGATATGACTTATTAGCAAAAAGCTTTCCATCCACTTCCCTGGCATGAGATGCCATTATCGTTGTCCATGCATTGCGGACATACAGACTAACCTGTAAAACAAAATCAGAGTGCTTAAAGCCGGCAAGTTTGGTTTTTTCCTCCAAAATATTGTCACAACAGTTTCAGAGAGATGTTAATTTAAGAGATGTACATGCAATCATTTTCATGTTTACATTTAATTTGAAAGCCATACAGATAGTGGTTATTACACTACACACACTTAACTAGATTTGAAAGATACCATGGCTCACACTACTGGACATCACAAAAGGAATATGAACATGACAGTACAGACCAACAACTCAGTGAGGAAATTGTTTTGTTTCGTAATTTATTTTCAATTGAAAGACAACAATTCTATGCAGGTCTATTTCATGGTTGAGTGTTTTAAGTAAAATGGACAGTGTACCAAAATAATGCATAATCAAAATGTCTCGTGGGTAAATGACCTCTAATATAATATGCTCTTAATCAACCCTAGCCTACATATGATTATCATAGCAACTGGGTTATTTACGAGTTCAGCAGAAACATTTGTTCAAAGATAATATATTATAGATTGCAACAGACAAACTAGTTCTCCTTGAGAGGCACACTTAACAATGTATATTGAAAAGATAGATCATAGTGCTGTGAACTACATGAGCCTGTTTCCGTGTTTCTGTGGTTCTTGTGACCATGACAAATCTGTGATGAATATCTGGAGTTTGTTCCTGTTGGCTGAACTATTAACAACGTGGAACAATTCCCAGAGAACATCACTACCGGGGATTAGAGATCATTGTCTCCATTCTGTGGCTTCTTTAATTTTAGTGGGAAATGTATCATAGCTTTGAGGTTTTAATCACTTATACCCATTGTAATTGTCTCAACCACAGTAAATAGTACCTGTGTAAAAACTATGCATGTGACAGAAGTTACAGTTCAACAAACGAGATGTTCCCTCTCTAAGATTAACTGTGGTGCCCTGTATCCCCGGGGCATGTTTAGAGCAGTTCCTTGTACAGCTACGTTGAATCTGTAATTCTATACACCGACAAAAGAAAACAGCCGGCTATGGATCTGGCTTTGCCTTCTAAAAAGTTTCGTAGATAAAAACTAAATATCTTTAAAAGGCCAAGCCTTATTTGACTCTGTATAAAGAGGTGTTTTAATGGTTATTCACGGATCTTGTTAAGAGACGAAGCTCTGTCCTCTCTCAAATCTCCATCTGGAGACAGTGGAAGGTCATTAAAAGTAGATTATTTCAACCCCGTTTACTACTCTTTAAGATAGCCGGAGTTCAGTAAGATCTAAATACAGATGCCAGGCTGTTAATATATACACACACGTCTCCAAACACATTTACATTCGAACACACAAAGCGACATTTGAGTGAGCGTCGTTAGCAAGCAGCTGTTGACGACGGGCGAGCTAACTTAGCTAGCCACATGCTAACTTGGGATAGTTTTAGAGGAAAGGCGGAAACGTCGGGTTGTACTTACAGCTACTCCAGTCGAGCTTTATCAACGACGTCGATGGGGAACATCCCGTCGCGGTCGGTGTCAATGTTTGCGGACGAAAGAGCGTTTTGTTTCTTCTTAGACGAACTAATGACGCTAACAAGGCGGCTAGCTTCCGTTAGCTTGGTAAATGAACTGCTGCTGGGACCGCGGAGCGACCCGGATGTGCAAATGGAAAGGGGGAGGGAATGGAGAGATGAGAGGCGCATGGGATGAGGAACGCATGGATGAAGGAAGTAAACAGCGACAAAGCAGAAGTGAAGTTGCAAAAGAACTGAACCTCTTTATTTGGACTGTCATCGATCAGACGGATGCTGCACTTCAGACCATTCGCACACGTGAGACAGTAAAAAACTAGTGTTAAGCATGGGATGCAAAAGATTTCATAAAATATTAGAAAATGTCCAGGGGGAGTCATCAGAATTAAATATAAATTATATAAATTGTATAAGACAAATATAAGCTGAATTAAGATTAGTTCAATTATTAATGTTATTAAGCCTAGCAGGGACTTTAAAGGTTCAGTGTGTAGATTTCAGTGGCATCTAGTGTTGAAGTTGCCTCACCCTCAGAAGGTATTCAGTTTGGACGATCTTGTCAATAGATCCCCTTCACCGACATCTTACACAGTGAACCTTAAACAACATTATCTGTGGGCAAAAGTCATTTGACACAGACGTTGTACCTACTTGTGGCTGCTTTGTATGTAAAAATACACCAGGCTGAGCTCGTCAAGTGTGCCCTCCCACTCCCCAAAACTAATCGCATGCCCCACTGGAATGTAAACATGGAGTAAACATATTCCTTGGCCTGTTATTAGTGTTCCGTTTACTCATAATCACATCATTGGTGGCTCAGATAAGCATCGTCATCCCCTGCTGCATCTCCATTATGCACAGACGCTTGCAGAAATCTGCTGCATGGTACCTCTGTCTATTTTCAGTAATGTGTAGACCACCCAAACATCCATGATAGGGATGATCTGAGTGACTTAATGCAAAAAAGTTGACATACAGTATAGTGAATAGTTTAAAAAAAAATGAGATCTTAAAGTTGTCAGCATTGCAAACTCATTGAAATCCTCTTTAGGCATGAGTGTGATGCTTTTAGTAAGTCAGATCTATCCAAGAGCCTGCTCTGAAGAACTTCATGACTAGACTACTACTCAAGACCGTTTTATCAACTTGTTCAAGATACTGGATCGGTGCATTTCAGGCACCACATGAACAGTTTTAAGAAGACATGACTGCGATCAGCTCAGTCACAAGGTCGGGAAAGCTCATTCGGTCATCACTCCATGACCAGAAAAGCAGGTGTTACGTGCCCCATACGGTTATCAATTGAAAAATCTACAGAGACTCAGATGGAGTCCATGGATTATTGCGTAGAAGGGCATTGTTTTCAGGCTCTACCCAGCCAGCTCCTGTGCGAGAAGGCTTCAGTTCTTTAATGCGTTACATAGCGAGACAATGGAGTATTCATGACATCACTTAACATGAATCGGGCATTATCCCAGAGAGATGTAAACAGTGACATTTAGGCGATATAAACATACAACATTAGTTGCAAGATTTCTTGCTCTCTAGCTGTTGGTGACACTGGGCGCCATCAACCACCATGTCCTCTATCTACAACAGTGCTGTATTAGTGTGGCAAAACATGCGATTATAGAAAATAAGCATAAGTTATCAATATCACGGGAGAGTAAAAAATACATTTGGAAAAGATATCTGTAAATAACCTTTTTACTAGACCGACCTCCTATGGCTCTGCTGAAATAAAAATGTGAATGGTTATCCCTGCCTTATGATGTAACCAAAAGTGATCCAATAGTTAAGACCATATTACACATACATGCACCTCCGCTCTGCCACATTCAAAGACAGAGGCTGTATAAGACTGTTTTTGATTCAACACTGATACCACATGATAATGTTTGGGTTCTGAGACTGAAACACACAGAGACACAAACAGAAAATATGGACATCTTCAAGCACCTTGAAAAGTATGATTCATCAAATCGTCACGTTGGCCATTTGAGGAAGAGGCCACTGTGAGGGTGAGGGCACTACGCTCTGTAGCATTTATTACAGGATCTTCCAAAGCCAATCAAAAAGAGGCCAGGGGTCTGAAATGGGTTTCATTTAGGTTTCTCACCATTTGAGTGTAGATTGAAAACACTCTCCCCGGCTTCCCTTTATCAATTTAATATCAAATCAGCTCTTTGCACAGTACAAACCACACCGGCCCTTATTCACCGCTCTGGGATTCCTCGGCACAAAATGAGATTCATCATCATTTAAGTAGTAGGGTATTAAATGACAGAGACAAATTGCAGCTGGCATTAAGTCTTCAAACTGCTGTTCTTTTTTTTTCTTTTTTTCTTTTTTTTTTTACAAAATTATACCATTCCGTTGCACTTCACTACAAAGATCCTTTTCAAATTAATCATCATACAACCTTTCTCTTTGGCTTCGTAGAAGTTTGGAGGAGGACAGTCACTTCTACTTAAACTAAGTGTTCAGGGAAAATGACCAAAACAACAGGGATGCCGATAGTTGAATTACAAGCTTTTGTCTCGATCCTTTGGGTCCTCAGTTTCTTGCCTTGGCAAAAAAAAAAAAGTACTTGTCTAGAGAGGAGCAAACGAACCAAGAAATTAATTTAAGTTTCAGCCGACACAAGCTCTGACTGGCACTGGGTATAGAGCAGTTAAGGTGGCTAGGAAGGTGTCTGTATATCAACACCTGCCCACCAGTTAAGTGAATTCTTGGGCCAATCCAGTTTAGTGCCTAATATCACAGTTAATTTAATAAAAGTGCCTTACTTCTGGCTAGACATTGTCAGATTTGCACATTATGTGGCGTGTTCTGAATAGAAACCCTTGCTCCACGGCAGGAGGAAAAGAAAAGTAACTCTTAGGGCAGAAACCCTTTAAGACAGCACCAATCGACCGTTTTTCTTTCAGACCGTGGCAAACTGACCCTCTGCACGTCGTGTCACAGTCCTGCAAGTGACACGGAGCAGATTGCACAGTTAGCCTTTGTTTTCTCTGTCCTGCAATATAATAATCATCTGTATTCCATTTTTAATAAACTTAGTTGTATATAATAAAGTACAAAAATATTAGAGAACATATACACAGTTTTTTGTCATTTTGTAGTGACTGCTTCGCCTGGTTTTCTTAAGCATACGTATATCTTTGTGCTGGGTGATGAGGAACTGAACAGGCCTCAGATGAAGTGTATTTTTCCTTCTCTTCATATTGTAGATGTCCGATCTGTTCCATCTGTGAAGGAAATTCAAAGTTATTTCCAGGACATTTACAGTCATGTGTATATAATATATAACATACAGCAACGCTCCTATTTTATCCTTCAAGAGGAAGTGCAGCTTTTTTTCCTCCTGTCCCTCAGACAATGTTATTGATGCCTTCGTCTGTGTCCATTAATCTTTACATTCATTGCGTTTCATACATTTTTATGGTGCCTGCCACGGAACTTAACATGTCTTATATTTATTAGAGACATCACAGTATGACTAGCAGCTCCTTCCACAACCTGAAACAAACATACTTCACATACTCTGTCCAAAATATGCATTTTCCTCATCTGTCATGGCTGTGTAGTGTTTTACATTAATTAACTTGACTGGGGCAGCCCACCCTTCTCTCCTTTGACCCGCAACAGTTTCACAGTTTCATGTGAATAGCACACTGTTCATAATAACTTAATCGTAGAGCCATGTCAATTCTCTGATGTCACACTCGTGCTCTCTCTTTTTATGACTGTGTCAATGCCCCATCAAATCATCCTCATCAAATGTCCTTACTATGCTCTGCAGACAGACAGGATTCTGCATGAAAGAACTGGACATATGATAATGTGCATTATCCTTTTGAATCCAGACAGTACAGCAAGCCAGGCCAATCTCACTCTTAAACATACGCTGCTGTTTTAAAGTGTGAGCACACCTCAGCTTTTCCAGGTCTTATGCAAATTTACGCTTGCCAGTGTTTTTATGTAAAGATTTAAAAATGTGTTAAACTCAAAAAAAACTGGTTGTTGTAGTTGGCTACACATGGACAAAATAAAACACTGATAATCTTAACTGTCACTGGGAAAAAGAAGGAAAATAGTTCTCTATCCTCAAGATAAATCTGGCTGTGACTTGCAGAATGGCTTTGTATAATATGTTATTTGATAATGTTGATCATGAGGATGTTATTTAATAGTAAACGACAAAACTAATGATATTTATAAAGTCAACAGTTTGCACAAGGAGAAGTTGTGTGTGAACTATTTTATTATGTATAACTTTGCCTGAAGGACAGTCTATTAATACAATCCTTCCACTCACTGCTGAGATATAACACATAATAAGGTGTTGTTGTGTAGTTGACAGTTGAATTAGGTTTACTAGCCAGTGGCATACTGAGCACCAGGCTGTTAAGCACACTTACCCCCTAAGGCATGCTCTGTCATACTGAGGCACAATGACTCCAGCGTGGGGTTAATCTCCAGGTCAGCACCTGGAACTTGGCATTCTGGGGAAATGAGTGTAAAGATATTAGTGAGAAAAAGGATTGAGGATGATACCATTTCCATACTCAGTGTATGACAGCTGTATTTTTCCTAAACATCCAAAGAAGATTAATTTTCCAATTCCACCTGGAAAAAGGTGATGAAAAAGACATAATAAAGACAATTATCGTTTAAATACTGGTCACTCATTGGAAGTTTCACACAAGTTTTGGCATCTTTTCCTGCATATTGAAAACTGTAATCTATTTAGTTAAAGAGTAAGTTGTCTGAGTTGTTAATGTGAATTAAAGTCAAAATGGACACCCCTACAATAAAGCCAAATAATATAGAACCTTTTAGCCCTGTTTATATTTGTTTTAATTCATATACAATGATTGAGAGTTCTGATTCTGATTTCGAGTTGATTTTGTTTTAAACTGTTTCATCTCCTGATAACTTGTTGCAATAACATAGTGACATCAGCAATATATTGTCTCATTCTGTTTTCATTAAAAAAAACATAAATACAATGACATTGGAACAACTCCCTTGTAACTACTGCTGAAACTTGACATTAACCATCACCAACCTGACAATTTCATTTAATCGAGACCAAAGCAAAGAAAAAACAGAACAATACATTTCACTGACAATAAAACATCAAGTTCAAATGAAGATTATCTGTACATACAAGTGGGTAAAACCCTTTCACCTCTGAAATCCTTTCCCTTTCTGTTCAATGGACAAAGTCTAATGTTTATTTGTCTGGAATATGACATCGCTGACATTTCACTAGCTTACAAACCAAAGCTGACCACTTGACACGTATTCTGTTGTCAAGCGCAAACTGAAATCTGTCTCAAGTGGACGCAGACATGGTACATAATAGCAGTCTGAGAAGGGACAGAGTGTGAATGAGCTTGAAAATGAAAGCAGAGGACACAGACCAGTGGCGACCGTTTGTGTGTTAAGATTGACCTTTGACAGATGCTTATATTCAACTGCAAGTCTGTGCAGTGATGTGAGCAGTGATGCCTTGACACTTTTAAATTGGTTTCTTTGGAGTGCCCACAGGAATACACTGTAAAGCTCTCTGGTCTCTGAACATGTACATGTGTGATTCATTTTAAAAAAATATGCTACAATGAACCTCATAAATGTGAGACACTCCTCTCTAAGAGAAGGGGTTTGTTTGTTTTGAGAACAAATAAATACACTAACATGAACATTTATACTAAGGATTCTATAAGTGAGTTTTTGGAAGGTAAGATTTATAGTGTATATAAAAAGTAAAGACAGTCAGGCCAGAGTGTAGGAGGGAGAGAGCATTCATATACATTAATGAAGAATAAAAAAGGCTTGTCATCACAGTACCTTGCTGCTGGAACATGAGCATGGTTTGTGGGGAAGTGTGGACAGGGAGTGAGTGGGTCCGCTGCACAGTGCTGCGACTCTGACTTGGCATGCTGTTACTGCCGCCAGGGTTGGCAAACCACAGGTTCTGTAGAGGAAAACAGAAGTTCTTCTTTCAAAAATCCCATTCACTCATGTATGTTGATGTGTATTGTTTTCTTTCAGCTAAATCATTAAATAAAACAGCTCTAGCCAAGATAATGATGGATCAATTTACATTGACTTAATGCCTAACCACTGCTGTTTTGTGTGTGTACTTCTATTTATCGTTTTAAAACCAATGCAGATTGTTTTTTTCATTTCTTTTGAGAGTAAATATTTACTAGGTTGTATTGAATGGGTAAAACACCTTCAGGCATAGTTAAAAAAAAAAAACAAAACAAAACAATAACACTAACTTGTCTACCCTGGCCTGCCAGCACAGGATTAGTGAGTGTGTGGCGGGGAGATGCTCCGCCAATCCCACCAGGACTCAGAAGACTTATGCGACCAGCTGGGAGTCCACGAGGGGTCATCTGGAACTGCCTTTGCCCTCGTCGCCCCACCCCTCCACTCACAGAGCCTGCTGTGGGGAGGGAGTTGGACCCATACGTCCAGCTGGAGTAAAAAATAAATAAGCAGCAGAAGTCTTTGAGTGAAGGAAACTGCAAAAAATGTTATTTGAGAATGCAAGGCAAGAGTTGATGGAACAGAGAGTATCACAATCAGCTGGTGTGGCATGTAACTATTGAAGATGGGGATCAGAGGGAAGAGAGCAGAGTCTCAAGAGTCTCACCCTTTCTGTCGGTACACAGGCATGTCCAGCATAGCTTTCCGAGGGAAAAGGCGGAGCAATTTGAGGACCTGCTGCTTCCAGGAGACCAGCCTCTTCTTGTGAGTTTCTGTAAAAGCCTGACACAGAAGAAAGAGAGAAGAAGAAAAAAAGGTATCACATATTGAAATTACAGGAGATGCTGCTGATATTTTTATTTTTTTAAGTGCAAATTATTCACATTTGCCCATGTATTATTTCAAATATAAACATTTGCAACAGTGAGAAAATGAAAAATAAATGTGCAGTTTCTTACCTCATGTGTTAGACACTTCTCGATGAGCTGAAGGTAACAGCTGATATTCTCCTCATCTGGCCTGGACACCAGCAGCTGGGTGCACACTGAAAAAACAGAAGATCAGGTTGAGATATTCATGTTCACAGATTCTTATTTTTATCTAGGAATTCATAAAAGCAAACAACGTCACATTCTTACCTTTGCCCATGACACGGGTGAACTGTCCAGCAATGTCGCCGTCTGAGATGGGTGTGGCTGAGGAGTCTCCGTCACAAGGAGGTGGGTTGTGGGACTGAAAGCCCTCTGAGACTGGCTCTTTGTCTGATCCTGTTTTTGGAGCTTCAGAAGGAGAGGATGCAGTTTCCAAGGTGGGCTGTGCTGCACTGGGTGGGATGTAGGCCTTGATGGGTGTGGTGATGATCTGCTGCAGCTCCTGAAGGGCATTGCGGAGGTTTCCCCCTTCCAAAATATCCTGACAAGAGATGAAACATCAGTCTCACAAGCTGTGTAAGCTTTAAGTTCAAGGATGAAGTTGTAAGTAGAGAGCAACACATCCAAGCCGTAAATCGGGATTAAAGTGTTAAGAGCAAACATTTCTCCACAGAACCATCTTAGAGATAGTCACTCCGAATGGAAAGTCACATAATCATCACTGGGTGCATACATCTTCATCAAAAACAATAAAGTGTTGTCTTGTTCTCTAGAATCACAAGTACAACATGATGATTTGAATTACCTTCTCTAAAGACTTGAGCACACTCTGCCTTTCTCGCAGTTTCTGGATACTCAAGGCAATCTTATGCCGTGCTCCTTTGGTGACATTCTAAAAAGGGGAGACAGATAAAAACAATATGGCATGAGAAGCAGGCCAGATTATTCCTGTGTGAACATTGGGCAATTTATACACTTACTAAATAACGAGGCTAATCACCATCTGTTTCATTAAAGCCAAGGGGCAGAGACAAAATCACACCATTTATATGTGTGACTGGCTTGATATAACTGTAGGGTGCATTGCTTAATTTCATGCCTCATTGAGGGTTGATGAATCATCAGGTTTGAGGACAGTAATGTTCACAACTGATAAGAGGGGTGGAATAACCAAAACCCTGCCCTAGTGTGTGTAAAAGGGAGGTTTACAAACCTGTGACTCAAGATGCTGCTCTGTGAGAATCATCATCTCCTCATAGGTCATCTGGGAGAAAAGCGATGCATATTTATGAAGGCGGAGACTTTTCAGCCATGCCGGAACATCTACAACAAGCACACACAGATAAATGATTAATTATGGATTGTATCACCATAGCTGTTAGCTCTGCACAAGTTTTTGCAAAGCCAAATGATACAAGTGTCCTTAGCTCAGGTAGGTAATGAACTTTGACCTTTCATGCCACTGCCATCCTCCTGGAAAGTGTTGCGAGCGGAGCCCTGTTCTTCGGTCTGTTCGCTGCCTGAGGAGGCAACACTGCTTTGGGGCGACAGAGGTGCATGATCTGTCGAAATAAAGTTCTGTCGGCCTCCTATGTCATCCTGGCTAACCCACTCAGAGCCACAAGCCTGGGGACTGGAAGGAATTACAGACATGGCCTTCTTCAGAGGGCTGGGCTGCATCTGCCCACCCAGACCTGGCAAGGGAAAACAATCCAGTTATGAGGATAATGAAAAACATTCTATTCTTGGTACCTAGATAACATTCAGGGACCTTTACATAAATGCCCCGTTATGCATTATATGGGCAGTAAAATATGGCCTCACTGGTCCCATATAACCCCCAATACCAAGGTCATCAATCTATGTGCTTATCCCCAGATTTGAAACAGCAAAAGATGAATGACAAACATTTACCTGTGTTATTGCTGTTGATGGGAGAGGACATCCCGCCCGGGAATGGCATGTGTCCGTTCTGGCCTGCAGGAGATGTGCTTGACGATGAGGACTTCTCGTGCCAAGCCAGGCCTGGATCCAGAGCCTCAGCAGAGCTGGGCCACTCATCTGAGCCCTGGCGTGGGTGGTAGGGACTGGATGGGGGCCGAGGTGCATAGCCGCTTGATAGGTGTTCCTCCAGGTGGTTTAGCCACATGGCCAGAGAGGTACGGTCATCCAGTGTGGTCGCAGGGTGGATAAGAGCATAGGAAAGCAGCTGTCTGCTTTCTTCCACAAACAGGCTACTCTCAATGGTGTGACTCAACACCTTCTGCAGCAGCTTCATGTACTCACATTTAGCCTCGCTGTTGCGCGGCTGCAGCAGAGGCAGATGAGATAGCAGCAAGGAAACCACCTTCTCTTTTGGTTCCTGATGCCACTGGCTGACAATCGCTAATAACAAAGGGGAAAAACATCAATTAATCATTTATTACTGAAGAAAAGCATGCTTCAATTTTGGCATAAAAATCATTTGTATGTGTTTCTCATTTACCAACAGCACATGTTAATAAAAACTCATAAAACTATTAGCTACCTGCATTGTTGGCCTCAGCTTCAAGGATGTGGATCTCTGTGCAGTCTGCCAGCCAGTGTTCAAGGCAGATGTGTAAGAAACGAGCCTGGGTGCGGGACACCCTCTTCAAGAGGGACAACAGTGCCACCGTCTGTTCACACTCATTCCAGCCTTTAAACCAATCTGTGAGGATACCTACTTGGTCTCGGAACATCATGGCGTGTCTCCTCAGTAAGGAGAACAGGAATGTGTGGGTGGGGAGGGGGCTATTGAAAAGACTGCGCTTTCAAACACAGACAGGATCAGTCTCGCCCCGCACAGCGGGGTCGTGCTTGCAACAGTCCTGGGATCCCCTCAGACTGGACCGAGGGGCCCTCACATGGTTCAGGTCCAGAAAGAACTGTAGACAAGTGAATTCAAGATTCACAGGCCGGTTGAATTACTGGGATGTTGCCTTATGAAAGCAAACTGAAGGCGTGTCAACTGTGGCTGTTAATGACCCAAATTGGAAAAGTCTTCTTTTACTCTTCTATGTTCAGGATCCCATCGTCCATATCCTATTGAAGCAACAGAAAAGATAAAACTTAAAAATGACAAATAATGAAGCTTCAATTTATTAAACTTTTCTAATTAATTAATTACCACAGTAATGATTATTGGAATTTGCTTTTACTCTCCTTCACCAGCTGGTTCGCGTAAACACTTTTCTGCCTCAAAGCTGCAACGTCAATTTGTATGCTGATTTAGACAGAACACTGAAGTGAGAGACTGGACTGACAGATATTATATGACGGTAAGTGGAAAAATAAGCTATAATGTAAAGGATGAAACATGACATTAAACAAGGTTTCTAGAATATGCCCACTGTTGAACACCTGTTTACAACATAATGTCCAAGGTAATGTAAGGATGTGAGAGGTAGGAGCTGACTGATTACGTTTATGACTTCACAGAGTCTTACCAGTGTTGCCCCTGCTGCTTGAATCATCACAAGTGATCACAAGAGGTGTGACACACGCATTATAAAAAGAGAGTCCAGGCCACCAACACTAAGAGCAATATAATAGGCCTGCAAACCAAAAACCAAGGACAGTCAGCGGAACCCTACATTTACAACAGGTCATTGTTATGAAGTTTATCAGGCAACGTAGCATGTCAGAACTACAACCACCAGCCCTGCAAATGGCGACACCTGTAACATTAGAAGCTAAGCTTCTGATTTAGCAACAAACCCGAGTGACTGGCTACGAGCTGTCTGTTGTTGTTATGATCCCTGTGAGGCTTATTAACTTCACACAGGCTAACAATACACCCGGCAGCCCAGCGTTACTTAGCCGTTAGCCACAGTTAGCTCGATCGGCCTAGTCAATGAAGAGGGACTCGGGATTTGTATTGTTTTTCGTGGAAGCTGTTGCTGCCCCCTTTCTCCGCCTCGGACTTCAAGCTTAGCGGCACAAACAGGGACGTTCAAACGCGGTCTAAGTCGACACCACGTTGCAACTCGTTAACCAAATAAAGTTGTGAGAATGGCGACTTACAATGAAAGCATGCGAAAGGGTGTGTTGTTTACCTTTGTCACTTGTCACTGGTTAGCAAGCTAGGCTAAAGTGCTAAAGCTCAGCTCGCTCGACGATAGGGCAGGGAGGGCTAAGGGCTAGCGCTAGCTCCTTAGCTAGCGAGTTTTTGCTAATAGATGCAATAGCGTTAGCTCAGCGGAAAGAAGCGTAGATTGATCCCCGACGCGCTGCTCCTCACGGGGATTCCTTCACGGCGGCGGCCCCCCGCGGCTCCAAACACACCATGCTGAAGAAAACACGTAGAAAAATGTTTATTGCAATACAGAAAATAAAGAGTGAACGCCTGGAGAAATCCACTTCGATTTTAAGTTGACGTAAGACGTGGGCACAACGTCATACGTCTAGAGGGTACGTCATGCTGTGTCCCGCCCACAGTCCGGAAAATAAGTCTTCTAAGACTATAATACTATACTATAATATATGTTATGTACAAAACATATTTAATGATAAATACAACATGTGTATGTATACATATAAATGTACATATAAGTATACATTTATGTATATGTACAAACACGCCTAAATAACCAATATAGCTATTTCTGACAATAACAATAAAAGAAGAAGATATCAGGAACAATAAATATGAAACAGCCAAATAAAGGAACATCACCCGTGAAAAACAGAGAATATATATCTTTGTGCTGTGAGTTTAAATTCAGATTCTTTTCTTCTATTATGTCTTCACTATACTGTTTTTTACCACCTCGACATGTTTTGTGACTCTGTCAAATTTCCTTTCGATTGTTAGTTGCCCCTTTGTTTTCTCGATGAAGCGCTTCCTAAACATTGTTTTTAAATGTATTAAATTAATAAAGTATAACTATTTTTATTAGTATTATCATTACTACTAATTCTGCTAAGTACCACTCCTAATTATAAAAATGACCTACAATTTTATCATTTCATTTAAGGACATATAAAATCTGTTCATATCCACACGTATTTTGCAAGATATTCATATGTTTGATGTTGTTTCTGCTTGGGTTACTCTCTGCTCGACACTTACATATTTGAAACAAGAAAGCCTGATGGTTTCACGAAAGTATTTCTGAGGGACCAAATGAGACATTCATTACAAAGACATTTCTCTGGCCTGCCATCCAAAGTCAGAAATTGACATCAACAAATTGAATTTTCTATCTTTAGCATAAACAGTGATTCACCTCGTGCGATAAAAATCACTAAATGGAGCTGTCATTTGTTTGCACCGTTGAAAAAGAAAAACAACAATTGTTTCTTACAAAATGCCACCGGCAATTTATTACCAGTTTCAAAGCTGTAAGTGTACAACATAGAAGAAGAATAAAGATATTTCCACATGATGAAAGAACACAGGAATGGTACACACATCTAATGGTGCTTGAGATACATCTAAAAACTGGGGTGAACAGAGATGTTTCCGGTCCAAAGACAGTGTGCATCTCGTTCAAAAATTTCATAGGGGTCTTGTGATTATAAGTGTTTGTTTCTGAATATACAGAACACACAAAGTTGACCTTATTCACTGTCACTTGCGTCACTGGAGTCTGAGCCTCTCTCACTTCCACTGCCACTCTGAGCGCGGGTCTCTGAATGGTCACTGCTGGGGTCGCTGTGTGCTGGAGATGCACTACGACTCCTGCTGCGGCCCCTGTTGCCTCCCTCATCCTCACTTCCGCTGCCCTCTTCACCGCTGCTCCTGCCAGAGTTCTTTGGCTCGTTGTCGTCGTCATCGTTTTCCTCGCTGTCATCATCACTGCCGAAGATCTCTTCCTCGTCTCGCATCTCTCTAGTCCTGTCCTCGCCACTTTCACTTCCACTGCCGCTAGCCTTCCTCCTTCTCTTAGCTCTGTCTTCATTGTCATCTTCACCCCTCTGGTCTGGCTCGTCGTCCTCCCTCTCAGATTCACTACCAGAGTTATCTGCGTCACTGCCGCTGCCCTTCTCTTTGTCATCACCTGAACCAAAGAATGTTAACACGACACAGTGCAGATGAGTGAATTAGCAAAAGCATTCACTTATAAATAAGTATTATTAACACAGTAAATAAGCCATGAGAGCAACCAAAAGAGCATAAAGCACTGACCAGAGTCCTGCATGTCTTTGTCCATGTCTTCTTCCTCATCCTCTGGCTCATGGTTCTCCAGCTGAGCTTTACGTGCTTCCTGAGGATCATAATAAGGGGATCATCAAGGATCAGTTAAAAAAATGAATAAATATATAATTATAATCAGATGACTAAACTACAAATGCACTGTCTTAATATTAATATGCCATTTAAAGCACAACCTGTATCAGTCCCACTGTTCTATCAGTAAACATAAATCTTTAACCAATGATACATCACGTACATATTATATACTTCTGTCCTACTTTGAAGAACAAAAACACAAATATCCAGTGTCTTGTTGACAATTTAACTTCAGATACATCATTACTTTTTCCAAGTCACGAAAACAATGTGAAAATATAATGTCGATAAAATGAAGAGGAAAATGATGAGCACTCTCACCTGAGCCTCAAGCTCTTTCTCGTTCATGTCTCTGTGCTTACAAACCAGCACGGCGTTTGTGGTCGACTGTGCTCCAGCCTTAGCTCTTCTCTTGCTCAGACGTACCCTGCAGGAGAGCAAACAGGCTGTCAGACGGCCTTCCAAAGCTCCACATATCTTTGATGCCTTTACAATTTGAGGTCAAACTTTCTGGAGCCTAGCAACAGACACTTCCAAGTGTACTTGTCTGATCTAAACACCAGCTACATGTATCACTACATAGAGCATTTTCCCACCGTATTTCCTTGAGGTGCAAGACAAAAAGCTTTTCCCTGATTAATGATTTACCTTGTCTCAAGCTCATTATAGTAAACACCATCTCCATCTCTGAAGATGAAGAAGTAGTTCTCCTCATAACCCTTGCTGGCTTTGTTCTTGACATTCCAGTTATACTCTCTGGCAATCTTGTAATCATATCTGAAACACAGAAACATTGAACATTTTTAGACATTCTTAAGAAGGCAAGTTAACAAGGTTATTTTTAAATGCATCCAAAAAAAGATCCATGATTTTCCTGATGCATCAGCTTTACTCACAGATCATCAGGTGAATAATCCACACCCTCTTCACAGTCTCTCTTGCGCTTGCGAAGTGTGTCTTCGTTGGGCAGGAAGTAAGCCACAAATTGATTTCCTTCCTCGTCCATCATACCTCTGTATTAAAAAGACAAGAAATACACATTATTATTTCAGATTTTTTTTTTTCAAAACCCACGTCCACACAAAGGATGTTTTGTAGGCACCTGATCATGGCCTGAGACATCATTTCCACTCCGGCTGGAGCCGACATGTCTTTAGGTGCAGGATCGGAGTCAAAGATGACCTGAGCACATGGATTGATCCACATCTGAGGAGAGAGAGAGAGAGAGAGAGTGAGAGAGAGTAAAAAATATTGATGATGCACATAAGAGGGCCAAGTGACGAGTCAGTTTCATACATTTTCCCCTAAGAACCCCCTACCACAATGCATATGGCCTTTCATTTAAAGCATCCACACAGGAACACTGACAATAAACTGCTAGCTCACCTTGAAGTCAGGGAACACAGGTAATATCTCCACAGGAGTGACTCTGGGTTTACTGTAGTGCTGCGCAATCTGGGGAGAAACAGTAACAACAAACCATAGGTTTTTAAATCTCTACCCATGTTGACCACTTTGGAACATCAGCTGTCCATTAACAACAGTCATACTGCTGTACAGAGCCAAATGTTTCAACACCCAGTTTGAAACTTCTTTGAGTTTGTTGATTGAGGTATACAGGATTTAAAAAGGATTTAGTCGGCCTCAGAACATCCTCACTTACAGATTTCTGTGCATCTTCAAACGTCTTCTCAATCGCAGAAATCTGGCTGTCTCTATCCTTGTAGATCTCTTCTTCTGTGAACTGTTGTTTGACAGACACACCGATCCTAAACACAACATACATATCGTTTAAAAACACAGAATCCTACTGTACATATTTCTATTGTTATGTCATGGTTATAAATTACTTACTTGACTTCCACTTTCTCATTGGAAACACCATATCTGTTAAACTCTGTAGAAATATACTCGGTCTTTCTCATCCATGGGACCACTTTGGCATGCTGCTGTGACCTTTGACAAAGAAAAACAAAACAGTCAACCAAACATTGCCACATAAATGTGCAATTTTGGCCTGTGCCAAGTAAGTAAGACTTACCTCTTTGAACTGGATGGTGCCTGGATGTCCTCTTCCAAGAGTTTTTCATCAGCAGGATCCAACAATACTATAAATATAAAAGATTGATTCAGTCAACACACACACGTCTTCCAGCAAGAAACATAAAAGAGATTATGGAATTGTGATCACAGCTAAAAACTTACTGCTGGGGTCGATGCGGTATGTGTCTGGGTTGATGAGATCGATGGTGACCCCGAGGTCTGGCTCAGTCAGGAGCTCGTGCTTGTGTTGCTTCTCTAGAGAAGTGGCTTTATACTGTACAAACCTGCCACAGCAAACAAACAAATGGAGGGATGTGTCCGGGTGTTTAAACCTCATTCAGATTGATTATTTATATCTGTCCTGAATCCTTCCACAGACAACAGGTATGAACATGTCTAATGCATCCTGAGAGCTGATCAGTCAGAGCACATTCAGGGGTGCTGACACATAATCACATCTCTATATTCAGATAGCATAAGGCAGAATCATTTGATCTTGTACATTGGAAGAGTTTACTTGTTTATTTGCACAGAGAGCAGAGGAAGTGAGATCACAGATGATACTCTTTTCAAGGTGTTTCCTTGGTTGAATGCAGCGTGAGGTTTGACTGTATTTACCTGTGTTGATCAAACGGGTATGTAATGAATTTAGGATCAAAAGGGATATCGGGCAGGCTGTTGCAGTACTTCACACGACAGACGACTCCTGACCTGTCATGGGCGCAGAAGGAAAGCTGCGGTCAGTCGGTCGTTGGCCCTCTTCACATCATATCATGTTACTGTAGATGACGCATATACAAACCAGTGTCACATGTACTCACCTCTCTGGGACAGTTCTGTGTGAGGACGGTCTGCTGAAAGAGAAAACATCCACATGTTTCAAATCTTGAAATCTGAAAGGCTGGATTTAAAGATGAAAGGTCTTCCTGTGTTGTTCGCTTCTCTCTGGTTGATGGCTGAACTGTGACACCCAGGGGTCTAATATGGGCTGTTCTAGTGTGTGTGTGACCCTACAACAGTCACGTTAAATTCCAGATTCCGTTAGCTAGCACTCAGAATGGCTAACCATGGCTAGCTTAAACTTGCTATACCTACAATAACTTGTATTATTTATTTGAATCCAATGTAAAGCAGTACCATGGCAGTACATTGCACTCTTAAAGGAATTAATGTGGTCGTTAGCTAACGGGTTAGCTTAAGTTAACTTGACATTGCGCATGCTTCATTATCTCGCTAACGAGCATTGTTTGCTAACATTGCGCACAACTAAACACACGCCGCAGACTCCGGGCTGATTTACTTTTAATATTTGTTAGAATCGTGAACCGCAGACAAGCAACTTGTAAAAGCGTGGTAAACTCACCTGTGCCCGTCTTCTCGTTGAGCTTGTGTTTGAATCGTTGGAGCCATTTTGTAAATAACAAACTGCTCCCGACTGAAAATAAACTTTTGTGTTTGGACAAATAATAAACACAGACACGCCTGGTCTTAACAAAATACTTGATCCGCGTAAATCTTAAACTCCGCTGCTAAATTCTCCCCCGATCATAATGCATCTTAATTCAGTCCTTGAGGAACAGGAAGCTCCACAGCGCCGAACAATGATCTGTGTTTTACAGAGCGCCACCTATTGGTCTGGCATGTGAAGCGTCGTGTATGTTCTTGGATTTGACAGAAAAGATGCTGCAATGGCGTGTTGATGACGGTTTCTTCTTTCTGGTCTGATGCTGCTTCTGAGCTGCAGAGTCACATTCACCCTCTGGGCGAATGTCAGAATATCAGAGCCAAGCATTTATTCCATCTTTTCCATGGGAAGCTTTCTTTGCTAAAGAAAACAAATCTTCTTTCCCCTCTAAGCCTGTTTGTGCTGTTACCCAAATGAAAAGTACTTCATACTCTGCTTGGTCAATGAATGTTTGAAAAGTATCAGATCTGGCCTTGGATTTGATTTAGTCACTGCATGACTCAGCATGAAAATGAATTATGTTCATACATTCCACAGTGAGTACTTGCATCTCATCAGAAATCTAGATACCATTTTAATTCCTAACCCTGCTGTGTGTTCAGCAAAAACCTCCATCTTTTGTCTAAGTTACAATAAGAGACCAAAACTATCAGCCGTGCAAAGCAAACCTTTATTAACAGGGAACAAGATAGATAGAAAAAAAAAAAATAAGACAGACAGTCTTACAGGTGGGCAAAGCAATACATATTTTTAAGTATTAAAAAATACTTGTATTTTAATAATTGAAATGACACTGACAAAAGCTTTACATGAAATTTTTCTGTGGAGGTGAGGGAGCTGGGACCACCTTCACTCGTACCAGAGGGTCAACCACGGCATATGACTGCTGTTAGCTGATTGATCTTGAGGTGTAAAAGTGGCATGAAGAAACACAAAATGCCTGCGACAGAGCTGTGTGATTAATGTGAGCTTACATGTGATGTGGACAATAAAGAAGCTGGGAGGCAACTCGTTTGTCTCTCGCTGTGTGGGGGAGAGCGCTGTGACATGGTCAATTGCCACAGATTCCTATTATGGGGTTACACCCTCATCACCACAATTATTTTCCACATATTCACAAAACTATTCGGCTCCTGTCAGATATTTCTCACATCATATTAACTTCCAAGGCACTCAGTCCTATCTCCTTATATTCATCAGCACATATTGCACTTGCCATGGAGATGGCTCAGTTATCACCCAAGCGAAGTATAGAAGACAGATACATGACCTGAGCAAAATCAATCCACTAATAAAAGAGCTGATATCTCTGAAAGCTCTGGACATTTTTAAGTATAAAGATTGCAACTGCTGATTATGAAGCTTCAAGTTCAATTTATGATCCTCCTGGTACCATTTGATTTACTATAGGTGAGGGTTCTTGGAGTTAAAAATATAAAATCCTTGGAACAGGACACAAACTCCTCATAATCGTTTTTGCTCTAGGTCTTGACTTCTGACAAAACCCAAGTACATGATTCCACCACCAAAACAATAAGCTCCTTGTTCAGAGTGCATCATCAAACATGCACCAAAATATCTGATAACTGCTAGCAACATTCATACTGCTCATTTGTAACAGACCTACTGCAACCTGATGTTTCAAACCCAAATATAGCTGCAGACAGTTACAACTGTGGTTGCATAGAACGCTAACATGATCAAAATATCATTTCACTGCAAGTTTTCAAATGGCGTTTCAGAATCTAAAGTACAACGTCATGAACTCATCCATTTTGCTTGCTTTTTCTGTGACGTTCTTTTGCTTTCCAGAAAACCTGAAAGTGAAAATGTTACATTGGTGGAGGTGTCACATATACTGTGGATCTTCCTGTATATCGCTGTGCCTGGAGTCATGTTGCACTTCACCACGTATATTTGAGCTGGCATAGACTTCTATTAACATGGGTTGGGCACAGTAGTGTGACATGTTCATCTGTCACACCCAGAAACTGCACAACTCTCCAATGTGTCTTCCAGTTGACATCTTGATCTTTTTCAGTCTCTGTCTGCATCTGGGTGTCTGCTAATTGGAGAGAGAAGGGAGATTATGCCTGCAGGCATCGACAGCTCAGATTTCAAAACATAATATGATTATATACACAGATATTCAGGGCAGAGGAGTTGTTCATACCTGCTTAACATGTATATCAGCTGTCCAGGATCATCTGCAAAAACCCTGCAACATTAAAAGAAGGATTCCATTAAAGAATCATGCTCACTGACCCACGAACTTAGCACACTCAAGAATGATTCCATTATGGACATTCCTAATTAGGTCCTAAGTGTTTTTCCATCCACTGGAATATGACAGAACTGGAGTACCCTTAAAGTCCATCAAAGAAGTAGAGATAATGCCTTTTAGCTTTTCTGATTCACCTCACTGAGGTACGTTATTTGTGAGGGAAACAAACACAGATCACTGGTGATGTGGTCTAACTTCTCACAAAGCTGATTGTCCTCTGGGTCGTTTTCTCCAACCAGGGTTTTTTAGAATCCAGTTACAGTTGCACTAATGTGAAACAGTCAGGCATGTTAATGACAGGGCGCAATGCCTGTAATGGGAATACAATATTTTATTTGTTGAAGAGACTGCAAAGGTTGATATCAAATGAAAGTATTGTTTACACCGTAGTCGTCTAATACAATGGTGTAAGAAATACTATAAATATCAATTAGTACAGAGAAAGTGTTTTCCAGATTGAAACTCAAATCGTACCCATCTCCCCAGTGGTAGAACCCTCGGTCCTGATAGAACATGGACAGAAACAGCCACACGCTTATTGTCTCCACCCAGAAGATAACAAACAGGAACCATAGCGATGACAGCAGGACTTCACACAACATCCTGGATCTCTGTAAGGACAACACAAACACACATAGCAGAAATTTAAAATGGATTAAATGTGACTTCTCTGACATCTGGTTAAATTACCCGCCGTTTAAGGTATGTTAAACCTAGCTGATAGTTAGGTCTGTGACCCAAATATGAATGCTTTCTGTCCCTGTCTATCAATACATAACATTAGCATTTTTACTTTGTCGTATTTCACATCGACAACAAACACTTCCTGCCTCCCGCTCCCATGTGACTGGACTAACCAATAAGAAGTCAGAAAGGCCTCAGACTCAGAAGGTAAATGTAAAAGAAGAACAGATGCAGACTGAACACATCATTATTACTCCTGATGTTTTGATGCTAATGTAAATATACATGTCTGAATACGTAAATACGTTCACACGCGTTTAGTAAATGAACACGGATGAACTTAACTCAGTCTATCATGTATACAATGCTGTGGTGGATTCGTGTTAACAGGCTCCATCCATGCTTTGTTCAGAGAACAGCATACTAAACGCTCCAACATGTCGACTGTAAATTAAACCGGATGTTGTAAACGCTTTGCTGACATCCTCTTTTGTGTTTGTTGTTAGAGGAAAGTTAGCAAATCAGTGTCCAGCAATTGCAGCTTACTGTCGACGTTTAATCGTGATTAACAACACGTAACTCAGCTTAACAATCACCGACGTTGTTGAATGAAAGGTAAAATAATCCGGTGACACGTTAACAGGCGCGTACAAATCGGTCTTCAAGTAGCAGTGCTAACCAGCTAGCTAGCCAGCTCGCTAACAGCTAATTGCGCTAGACCCCCTTGTGCTTGAGTTTGTAAAAGAATCATTGCATGTTGTTTTTGAACATTATTACTCGTTCACGTTAAACCGACGCATCGCTAAAGTAACGATATCAGGGTTTGAAACGACACGATTGGAGCAAATGAACACACCGGTGCTAAATCACCACAAACTCGCCATCGTCACTGCAAAGTAAGTACTGTGCAATAAAAGGTGGGTTCCTCCCTACTCACACAAGTCAAAGACTATCGAGACGACATTCCACCTCCACGCCGCCTTAAGCCAAACATCCACTTTTGTTTACAAAGATCATCACAAGTCACTTTGCGTGTTTCCGCTTCTGGGACGTCAGTGGGTAAAGCTGTGGTCCGCGGCCCCGCAGAGGTCCTAACACGCCTCCTCTTTAGCCACAGACTGAAGCTGCTTCTATTCGACATCAGTTAATCTGCTCATGTTCATCACAGGGGCTTTTATCTAAGAATGTAAATATAAAAGCAAAGATGATCCTGACATGCACTTTCACCAGAGGCGATTGCACCTAAGTACCTTCTGCCCAATCCCCATTTGCTTTACTAACCGTGAGTGAAAAAAATCCTTGAACAAGTAAAAAGATGCAGATTAATATTTGCTTGAGATGTTATGTGATAACACTAATGCATGAGTCGGAGCATCGGGACTTTCTGCAGCATGTGAGAAATCAGCAGATCCCCCAGTGGGTGGGAATTATTTCTATTATTCAACTGATGCAAAAAAAGAACATAATCTCTGCAGCTCCACCATGCCTCACACAAGCACACCTAACATTTCAACAGAGCATCTCCTGCTGCTTTGTGTATGTGTGAAAAGCAAACTCCTGAACTCTCAACCAACTGTATGGACATTCTCCAGAGTTCGACTTTATTGTGTTTGTAAACCAAGTTGCACGTAGTGAAAACACAGACACAAGAACATTTATACTAAAATTACTTTATTACAGCTGATTTCTGTTCAATATCCCTCTGCCAACACAATAGTAAATATTCAAACATAATAGTAAATTTGATCCTATTCTTATTCTGTTTTGTGAATCTTTTTACACAATTTAAATCCACTTTTAGTACTTTACCATCTCTTATGTAACATCTTAATAATCTCTCTGACATTCAACAAGTTCCACCATCTATACATTTTAATACAGGTTATGAGTTGTAGTGGTAATGTGCCAAAGAAGAATACTGACACCTTCAAAGAAATGCAATCTCTTTTCATTAATCGCCTGTCACCACATCCTCTTTTCAAGCCTTTTTAAAATTTTGGGCACTCGATGTGAATCAACTTGCTTTTTTAATTTGTTTGATACATTTCATGCCTTCCGCCCAATGATAGGTACAACCATGGAGATGAGACAATGCAGTGGTATCTGGGCTTGGCAACTCGGGTATGGCACAGTGTTTGACCATAGAAAGGATCGCCATGTCCAGTTGCTGATTCTCATTCAGTATCCCATATACTTTCAGTCAGTAGGACAAAATTTGACATCGAAGTAAAGTAAAAAACAAAAACATATAAAACACAGTCCTGGTTGGTGGTGAGGGTCTTCAGACTGACAATGATTGACAACAATATCCAGACTCCCTCACACACACACACACACACACACACAAAACACTGACAAAAGTGAACAGAACTTGTGCATTAAACTTAAGGTTGGCATGAGTGGGAGGTTTGTGTGGCCTGACATTGAATGTCTTGGCCTTGGCTTTTGACTTAAGGTACAATTCCAATAACGATGAGTACATTCCCCTTTCTCAAATATCAATAAATCAGATAAAGGAACGATGAATGAAAGCTGCTTTGTTACAGTCGCCGGAACAAGTTACTTGCCATTCAGAAATAACAAGGGATTTTGGAACCAAACCATATATATGATGATATAATGCATATCTTCTATGCAGGATATATACACACTGTAAACTGAAATCCCACCAGTTTATTAAAGAGACCCCAGCATTTTTGTGTCCTTGAAAGTGATAAGAAAATATCACAATATGACATTCAGAAAGAGCCAGACTTGGAAAAGCTGGCTCTGAATTAGAGTGGAATGGGGACAAATTGGTCAAATGTTGCAGAGTGGGAGGGGGGAGTTGGAGAACTAATGCTCTGAGACAGCCAGAGACGAAGTAAGTGGCATTTAGAGGAGATGATAGCAAATACATGCATATGAGGCATTTTGATTCTGTACACGAGACCAAAAAAAAAAAAAAAAAAATCTTCCAATGAGCATATATCCAGACAGTTCAACACCACTTGAACTGAGAGAGTGAGCAGTTTGCTAATATCCTCATGCTCTGTCAGTTAAACAGTTAGTTTTACGAATTATTTTCTGAAAATGTGAGTTTAGTCTTTAAATTTTTTCTTTGATAAAATATACACATGAACATTTACTTCCAGCTTTGTGATTCAGGGGAGCAAATATCCTTATTATCTATGGATAAGTATCCTTAAAGGCCTTTTCTGTATGGAAATGGGAAGCCTCACTTGAAAGGGGAGACTGTGGGTGAGAGGGGCACCTGAATTTGCCAGTGGTATTTCAACAACCAGCGGGAAGGGAGTTTGTTGAAATAGTTAAAGAGTTACAGCCATTAAAGAAATACCAGCGTGTGTTGAACCGATTTTACTTCTACACATGCACAATCATGCAAGTGTGTACATGTATTGTTCCAGGGTTCTGCTGAGATGGTGTAGTATCAATAACGTAGGACACTTTAAATCTTTAGTGTTACTTTAACGAGCCCCAACATTTTTTTTAACAGTGTTGTAGTTCCTTTGTAGCACCAAGCCTGCTGTCATGGTCATGACGCTTCCTTACGTTTCCTGCCTGCACATTATGAACTCTTCAGTTAACTCACTTTGTTTTTAGAAGCATCCTCTCTTCTTCCTCTATTCAATGAAGACATAACCTGACAACAGTTTACACTCGAACACATTCAAAACACAGTAAAGGCTGCAGAACGCGGGGGGGGGGGGGGGGGGGGCCGGCCCCAGTAAAGGCTGCAGAACGGGGGGGGGGGGGTGTCAGTCCCTCATACTGCACGGACTGCTTTTGTCTATATTTGGAAAATTGCTCCTACAACTCACAGCACAGGTTAGCGTGGCTCCTTAACTTAACAGCGTATGTGCCAACAAAACACCCACCCACCAGGTGCTTGGCAAAGAGAAGTTGAACGTTAACTTTACATATATTTAGCTGTATAAAGTGCTTTGAAAAAGGCAGCAGTTTTAAAAAGGCACTAAAATAAATCAACAGGTCAATTTTAGGATTGTTATGAAGACAAATTTGTTTTTTTTTTCCCACCGCACAATTACTCATCACGTACAACCACGTTCTCTGCAATGCAGCTAAGTCCAAGTACATTCCCATTACAGTTATTGATATGCACAGATAATTGTACAAGACTTAAACCAACTCCCCTGCATCCACAGTGACCATGAGTATCTGGCAACAGTATCTGGGACCTCCGGACTTAAAATGACTTAAAACAGAACAACTAAAACAAACACTGGCACTGACTGACTGTACAAACGGTTGATGAAAGTATTAAACTATAAAAATCTGCAACTAATTTAAATCAATGGTTTACAAAGGCACTGTCATAGTGTACAATAAGCCTGACACATTTAAGAATAGTTTTTGTGGCTAAATTTGTTAAGTCTCATTTTGGCTAAGGATCAGGAGATCAGGTGAACTGAAAACTACAGAATAAAAAGGAGTCATCGAATTTATCACAATGACCATTACAGCAGGCTCGCATCACAACAGCAACACCAAAAAACATTGAGCGATGTTTGCTGCAGTCAGCATCAGAGGATCGGCCAGTGTATAAATTAATATGAATTAGGTCATTCAAGGAGGGAGGTATAAAACAAAACTGTGATTGTTTGATACCACATTTCTAAGGACATACTCAACACGTCAAAGACCTTAACAGTGTTTCATGTGCAAAATGAGAGCAATGGCTGTTAATAGCACAACACATATTCCATAAATTCCATAGGAGAGGTGTAAATAAAAACAAAATGGGAGTAGTATGTGTTGACACGCAAACTGCTTATATAACATAAAATTTAAGGATCTGTATGTGTGCCGATAAACTGCCGTGTGGACGGGCTGTGCCTTTTCCAGCCCTTTTGACCTGAGCAACATTTATTTAATCACACATCCACATCTGTACATGGGAGAAATGGAGGGGTGTCACAGAGAGGCAGAGCAGTGGAGCTGAGCACCATGCTGCATTTGTTGGATTCTACATCTCCACGCTCAGTGCTGACTCCACAGCTGACGAGGGATCTATGTGTAGGAGAGGTGTGACCCGTTAGATATTTGAGACGTGACACTGGTACTCCTGCTCATGCCCTGCTCATTGCGCCCTGCTGTAGGTGTCCTCCCCATTGCTTGGGGGCTGTTCTGCACACCTCCACTGCTGCGGGACACCAGGGCTCCTGATGATGGGTGGCCCCACGGTGATGGACCCCCACCTCCCTGCCCCCAGCCCTGCTGCATAGATGCTCCTCCTGGACTGGAGTGATAGTGGTGAAGGCTGCCTTGGTGGCTTGACCCTGCGCCTGAACCGCCCCAGTGTGGCCCTTGAGAGCTCCCAGTTTGGTGGTACTGCTGCTGCTGCTGATGATGATGATGATGATGATGATGACTCCAGCTGCCCGAGGCCCCGGGAAAGCTATTGCTGAGGGCCTCAGGGGAGAGATTTGATAGCACCATATTGCTGAAGCCCAGGCGCATACTCTCTGAGTCAAAAGCCTCAATTTCTCGGGCTTGACGTTCCAGCAAGCTTCGGATTCGCTCCAAGCGTTCATTCTGCAAGGACATCATCTCCTCCTCAATCTATGGAAAACAGAAATTAAGTTTACAAAAGCGGCCATAGAGGTACTTTTGCACAGCAGACCTTTATGACTGATATCAGCAGAAGTACATTTAGACATGCTCTGTACTCCACAGTTCCTCCCTATATTCTCCAGATATACCTCAAAGCTCTGAGTTTTTAAACTAAAATCCTTCGTAACTATGGAGTCAGACCAGTTTAAATCTCCCACTGAGAATAATCAATAGAAAGCAACCTTCTGTTCCAGCAGGGCCCTCCTGAGTGACACCCTCTGCTCCAGGTCCTTCCTCTCACGCTCATGCTGGGCATCTGTCTGCATCTTGATCTTGCTCTGGTAGGCGTTGAGAAGCTCCAGCTCCTGCTGTAGCTGCATTCGAACAGCTTGGCACTGAGCCTCCTGAGTCTCATCCAGACGAAGCTGAAGACAGAAACACTTAACATCAAGGTCCAGGGACTATAATTCAACCACTAATGTCTGGGAAACGTCTTCTAAAAAGGGTGCAAATTGTTATATAACATGGTGCATTCGTGGTCATGGTCTTCCTACACAATATCAAAATTCTATATTCCTGTCAATGCTCGGCTTACCGCCTGAGTTGAGAGCATCTCATTGATGGAGTGGTCGTACTGCTCTGCCAAGATGGCAAGTTTGCGGTGCTGCTCCTGCTTTAGCCGTTTAAGGACGGCCTTGTGCTCTGACTTTGGTGTGTTCTCCAACAGATGGTTCCTTAGTGCTTTGTACTGTCTGGTCTGGATCTTACAGGTGTCCTGGAACTGCTTCTTGATCTGTAGCTCTTTGGACTAAGTGGTGGTGAAAAATGACTAATTAAAACATGACACAACACAAATACAGACCCTAATTTTCAATGTTATCATCATAACGGAAATAATGTTCATGACTGGATGACCATGTTCAGAAGCTTATTCTAACCTTGAGGCTCTTGGGTTGCTGGCGAACCTCCATGACATGTTTGCGTCGAAGCTCCCTCTCCCTTCTCTTGTTGTATTCCTGCTGATTGTGGAGCTCGGTCTGGTGCTGCAGTCGGATCAGCTCGGCCCTAGTCTTTTGGATGGTGTTGAGCTGGCGGAACTCCAGCTCTTGCATGGACTCATGGTGGCGGAGAAGCATGGCATGTTCCAAGTCCTTCTGGGTCTGACGCTTGTTTAGCTCCTAATTAATTTTCACAAATACAAGGACAAACAACAAAGAGATGAGGAGGGACAAAGTTTTGTTTGGTAGTTTTTTTCTGTAAAATTTGAAATCAAGCAATACAGCGTAGGGCAGAGAACAGACCTCTCGTACTAAATCCTGCTCAACATTGTGGCGAGCGATCAAGAGCCTCCTTTTGAACCTGCGGCACTCCAAGTCAAGGTACTGCCTTTGTCTCCGCTGTAAATTGGCCTCCTCTTCTGCTTGGAAGTGTTGGAAGTTTTCTTTTTGCTTGGACAGCCACTCCTGTTTTTCTTTTTTGGGTGTTGACTGGTTTTCATTCAGCTCCTGAAAGGGAAGAAATTGAATGAAGAAAGAAACTGATGGTGTGTTGGTTTGCAATCAGTAAGAACTGTAAGACGCAAGAAACAAAGTAGTCTTCCTACCTCTTTCAGTTGCTCCTTTCGAAGTTTGTACTCCCGTTTTTGAGATTCAAGGAAGCTGTTGAGTTCTTTCTTCTGCTGACTCTGGATATGTTGTTGGAACTTCTTTTCATCATTGCTTACAGTTTTTGCCTGTTTGAAAAAATGCATACATTCAGTCAATGTCATCTATGTTTAGTATGGGAAACAGCAAATGTCATGAAACACAAAAATAAGCTTAATAATTACATCTTTCTCCATTGATGCCTGGTGCTTCTTGACAAGTTTCTCCATCTCCTGGGCAAAGCTATTCCTCTGATTCTCTAGCTCTTTGTCCAGTCGGAGTCTGTGCTCATCCATCTCGGCATTTAGCTTGTTTTCCAGAGCCATCAGCTGCTTCTGGTGCTGCCGCCTCATGCGCTTGTAGCCCAATATCTGCTCCCTTAATTCAGAATCCTGCTCGTGCTCTTTGATCTGGCGAGTGAGCTGGCATGGATAAGACAAAGAAATTGTGAGAGAACAACATTAAAGAGAGCAACAAAATGTTGTCCAATTGGATTCATGTTTCAAGCTGTATCACATTACTGTTTTTCCATTCCATTCATAAATAACTACATTCAAGCCTTACAGTATTCATTGACTACAAACAATTTATAACAACCCATGGATGATGAAAATCTCCAGTGGGTATGTGAGCATTCATTCAACTTGCAATTTTGATGATTGTGTTTTTACCACTGAAGCTGTACGAATTGTGGCAAAGTGCTCGCGGTTTCGTTTTGGCCGGGGGGTTTGTGCAGGTGGCGACTGTTGCTCAGTTGGCCGGGTGCGAGGTTCAGACTCTTGATTATTTGTTTCTTCTTCCTGAAGGTGACAAAAAAAGCAACAACATGGACAATGGATTAACACAAACCACTTCTACAAGTAGTTTTAAAATTGAATCAAGACTCTAATTTACTTCTTCAGAAGAGGCCAGAGCCTGAACATCTTACCGGTTTGAGGTGTATGACTGAGCTGTTGGACATGACTGTGTGGTCTCCCTCCATGTCCACTTCACTTTTGTCATCGCCTGCGTCTGTTAGACTGTTGACGGAGCTGCTCTGGGAGCTGGCACTGATTGACATACTGGGGATTGATTGGTTGCTCCCAATGCTGTTCACTGTACCTGTCCTACCCACATTGTGTTCTGGTTCCTAAATACAGCACCCATAGCAGACAGGGACAAGGTTACTACAAGAATCTCTGAAAACATATGTTTATACACTGTAAAGTATACAGTCTCGCTAAACTGGAGATGCAGGTTAGTAGAAGTTGAGGTGGTCATGTAACAGACCTCCTCTTCATCTTGTGCCTCAGTTGTTGGGCCATTGTGGGCTTCCTGGAACAAGATCTTCTTCATTTTACGATACTGCAGATTGTCCAGCTCCCGCACTGCATCCTTCGTCCGATTTATCAGGTCTATTAGGACTGATTCTGGTCGTTCACGCTGGACAAATGCATGCTGAGGGAAGGACACAGAATACATCGCTTGCATTAATATCATGAGTTCTACTGTGTCTATAAGGCCAAGCTAATAATCATAACACATCAAAAGCAATTTTCGATTCATACCTTTAAAAGCTCCTCTGAGTTGGGCCTATCCTGGGGAAATTTCTGAAGGCAAGAGTCTACAAAGTTTCGGAAGTAATCCGTCCTAAAGTTCAGAGATGAAATACTGTCAGTCTTAATGGTTAAAGATACATTAATCAGCAGTTAAAGATTGCATTCTAAACTCACCAGTCACTGGACAGCAACATGGGACTCTCATTCTGTGCTATATGGTATAAGGCACTCATTGCATTCATGTTGAACAGTGGAGGTTTTCTCTCAGCTGCAGGTCACACAAGAGTCAGATAAGAAGAACGTCATAAAATATGAGATGATATGGAACAACATTTTTCAGTAAATACTATTTAAATGAGCAACACTAACTGGCTGTTAGTCTTTAGTGAAAGCATACACCTTATATGTAATGAGGAAAGTAATAAAACAGTGACTGTACCTAATTCAATGCAGGTTATTCCCAAAGACCAAATGTCCACCTTTCCATCATACTGGCCCTCATCCATGGCCAGAATGACTTCTGGGGCCATCCTGAGAAAGAGAAAACACAGAACAATACAAATAAATAAATGGCAATGTAGCTAAAATTAAATTCTAATTCTCTGGGAGGAACCTTAAATATGCATGTATAATTTTGTAGCATACCAATATGGAGTCCCCACAAAGGAGTTGGCAGGACAGGCAATGGAGGCAGAACCAAAATCTGCCAGTTTTACCTGCCCTGGTTCTGTCAGCAAGATGTTCCCTGCTTTGATATCTCTGTCAGACACAGGACAAGAAAATAATAAGTTCCCAACAATAGACAGTGAGCATGAGGGCACTTTATACCATGCACGCTCTTTAACACTTGAGACACTCACCGATGGATCAAGTTATGGGAGTGAAGATAAGCCAACCCTTGAAGAGCACCATGGGTAATTGCAGCTATTTCAACTTCTTGCAGAGGTTTCTTGTGAACTGGAGGTGAACATTCACCGACAGTAATGTAAATCCAGAGCAAGGCAACATGGTTTGACTTGTAAAGGGAGTCTACCCCCTCAGCTTGAAGTCATGTAGCACAAGTTCAAAGGTTTTCAACTCACCTTCCAACAAATCTGAGGCAGAGCCTAGACAATACTCCATAACCAGCTGCAATACAATGAAGAGGTGTCTGTGTCAATGCATTTTCTTTCCTTTCTTTTCTTTTTGCAGTATGTACAGCTGTATTAGTCATCACTGACAGTCATGCTGTAAGAATCTTACCCAGGCTGTGTGCTCTCGCAGATAACATCCTTTGTACTCTATGCTGTTTGGGTGTTGTATGCTCTGCAGGAATTTCACCTCCTTTATTATGTCTTGCCATTTCTGTGAAAAAAGTTGAAAACAGCAGCATATCAACAACAGACATAGTAAACACAATAACAATTACCTATTAACATGATATAAATAAGTCAAAGCTATCATACCTCACTGGACTGCTTTCCACTATAGGACATCTTCTTGATGGCCACCACCTCATTTGTCCGCGAATCTCGTGCCTGAGTAGTGAGCACATTAAAATTGATTGGCATGTTCATCTTCATTTTAGAAATGTAGCAATGACCATTTTCTCTGTATGCTTTTTTTTAATACATCAATTATTTAGTGATGATGATGCAATTGCCTCAACTATCATAACAACACATTCATGGCTGTTACAACAGCTAACTGATGAGACATAACCTCCACACTACAGTAATTACAAAAGCCATGTCACCCCATAAAATCATCAGATATATAAAATATCCCATTATTCTTTTTACTTGTATTGTTGTGGTTAAGTCTGATTAAACTGTAGTAGCCTGCTGACACACGGAGACAGCATGACTACAAGACAGCAATATTTCTAGTCTTCCTCAATTGGAATACTGAGGTAACAGATTCATCTAATTTTCAGTGGTTTATGTTGAGAGATACTCACAAAATATACAGCACCGAAGCTGCCATGTCCGATTTCACGCAGATCTGTGAAGAGCTTTTCTGGGTCCTCCTTGTAGAAGAGTTCAGCTATTTCGGGGTCCTTCAGGCTCCCCGCCCGACTGCTGTTGGGCATAATGGGCAATGCCGCTGCCGCCAGCAACTATCTGGGTCTGCGACAGCGACTTAAAAGCCCCCACCGATGGCTCATCTGCAGGACAGTGGTCTCATATGTGTTCAGAGCTAAAAGCAAAGGGAAACAATAAACAAAATGCCTTTATTATTAAAAGAAGTACAGTGCGCTTCATCAGTGGTGTCTGGATATAATTGAGAAAGATGATCGTATTTTCTGCATGAAAATGTGATAGTATATGCTATATGTAGAACTTGTGTCTGAAATAAACACAGGTCTGTCTGTCTGTTCATGTCTGCAACCAAAAAGTCTAATAACAAGAGCAAGAGAAGGCAAAAACACAAAGTGAACCATTATGTCAGGTGCAAATGTGGAGAATGGGCAGTTAGAAATCCATAAGTAGCAACAGATAGGTCTCCTGTTTCCATGGTAACAGCAACTACAGAGAGGAAAATAGTGGGCTGTGTCCTAACAACCCTCCCCTCACACCTTCAGTTACTGGTGTGTGGACAGATAGATGTGTTGAGGATACAAAGGACCAGCTTGAACAAAAAAACCAAGGTAACAACACACTGCTTCAGTGTGAGAGATACCTACACTGAAAGCATTCCAGTGACAAGACTATTTGTAAGTACTTGGTAAACACACAGCCTTAAACATACCAGACACTGCCCATGTAACCTTCATTCATATGATCAAGAGGCAGTTCACCAATATCTCTCACAAATTCACCATTAACAAAAAAAACAAATTCCCAATAGCATCTCAATTAATGCACATGCCCATTCAAAACTTCAATCAAGAGCCTGCCATTGTGAACTATTCTCCTTTGACTGTAAATAATACTAATAAAAACATTGAAAGGTTCACTTCACGAAACAAGCCAAAATCATCAGCATCATTAAGATGCCACTACAGATCAAATGAATTTAAAAAAAAAACATAGCCTGGGTCAACAAATTCCCCATCAGACTTTGTTTCTTACACAACTCCATTGCTGTAATACAGATGTAGACTGTAAAAGATCACTGAGGAAAGTTTACTGAGTACATGCGGCTCAGATGATCTGCTGCAAACAGATGCAGAGCTGACGCTAGAGTCACAAGACTTCTTTCCCAGCCTGGGAGAAACAGCCCCCAGTTGAAGCAGACATCTTTTGTCTCACAACAACACTGAACAACTCACAATTCCACACAGATGCAGCCACTGCTGTGAAATAAGGCCTCATTACCATGTGGGACTGTGTGCCTCTTTATTGCCATTGTTCAGCACTACATTGTCGCTCTTGAATGAGCTTTGTTGTCATATGTCATGACGGCATTTTTGACCGTGAACACGTGAGCACAAAAGTGAGTGATGGCAACTGATACCTTCATAGAAACACCCTTTGCGTTCCAACTAGCACACACACACAACAAGAATGCAGCAAGACAGGACAACAAAGCTGGAGGGCTGGAATTCCCAATGTATGCCCTCATTGCGCTGCATTTCTCAGCATTTCCTGTTCGCACGGCAGTGGTGAGGTAGGACAGGGCGCTGGTGAACAGTTTGACTGATGATTATCTGTCTCTTTGCTACACAACAATGACATTCTTCAGTCATGCAAATGAGATTTGGAACCAGTGAAATACAGGTTTATTTAGTGACATGACCTATCATTTAAAGCCATCGGTGATGTCAGTCAGTTCAGTCATTCGCTGAAAAACTGGATCACACTGTGACACCCAATGACATCTCCTTAAACTTGTAACACCCATGTCCACAAGCTCAGAACCAAGTAGTTAACCAAGAGTAACAGACTATGAATATGAGCATTAATAATTTGGCAAACAGGCCCGAACAAAGTAAGGACAGGTAAACACATGTCAACACAAAGGTCTGACAAACTCCACACCACCATGAATTGATCAGAGCAAACCCACCTCGCGCTGTCATTTCTGGGGCAGCAGCCCACCCTTACCTGCTGCGTCTCATCCCACATTACCTGTGGCTGGAGTTACAACACGAGTAGGATTACACGGAGCTCTTAGTGAGGATTTGCTGAGAGTTGTCACTTTCCTGCGGCTGCTTCATTTGGTGTCACACGCCAAAATCAAACTGACACAGATAGACCCACCAACACCCTGAAGTGAGCGCACCCCAACCCCACTGGACCAACGCTGCCTGGAAGTGTTAGCCACACAGCAAAAGTTGACGCTGGCTAAGCTAAGTTACGTGTCCTATGATGAAACAACCCGGACAACGCGCACACAACGCGGGGACACTGGTAACCGAGCGAACCGTGTGGCGTCAACCCGAATTCATGAGCTATTCTACCCGAAACTGGCACATTAGCAGGCGAACCTGTGCGATGTTTGCTAAGTTAGCTTAGCCAGTTAGCTGAAACTCACCCTCCCTTGACAGGCCAGGTTTCAACGCCTCGGATAATGTCGTTAATTCAAGACAGTTCGGGGTTATGCAAGTCTTCCTCCCGGTTCATCCCCGCTGCGACTCACGCTGGATCCTTTGCGGGGTTTCGGACACTGTCAGTCGACTACGGCGCACAGAGTCGGTAATTATCACAGCTTAAAAAAAGATCCCCACCCTTGAAGTATCTGGGGAGCCAGAGTAGTCGAGTCCCACTCCCAGGCAGGTCCAAAGATGGCTGCCGAGCGCTCCGCCGCCGCCGCCTCCCTTCGTGGAAACACGTCTGGGAGAATGTGAGGGAAGTTCAAACCGCTCGGGAACACCCAGAGACAGGGCGAGCGAGAATCCGCGGCGTCTTAGTAAAAAACAAGCTTAGTTAAAGCTAGCACGCCGCCATGTTAACTTAGTTGCTTAGATCCGCTGTAACTCCGCTCCACTGTCCGTCCTCCCTCCACATTCTGTGCACAGCAGTTCCGCCCTGACTGAGGCAGTAAACTCTCTCTGACCCAACATCCAGAGGCGGAGACAGCGGAGGATCATTTCAGCAACACTTAAACCAGGAATTTAAATTAATGCTGGACTTTAACGAATGTTTTCTTTTTTAATTTACCTGTAGTCTCTCCATCTGATGTATTTATGAATAAACATGGGACATGTGATGTAAAACAATGTTTCCTTCCAAAAGATAAATGTTTGCCTGAAAACATAGGCTGATTATAAATAAGCCTAGTAAAATAGAATTCAATTCAACTTTATGGCAGAACACAAGAGGTCCAATAATAAGACAAACCGCAGAAATATAATTGTAGCAGCTCACAAATGAAATTATTATCAAGGTGTTTGTTTTCAGTGATTCAATGTACAGGGCAAAATCTGTCACCGTGTCGAGGCTCAGTTAAATCTTGCGCATCCAAAACTTGATGACCAATGGCTCAAAAATGTATGGCATTAATTGAATTGTTAATTGTTTATGTTGATGAAGATATAATCTCACATGCACATTTTTGGGCAAAAACGCTGTTTATTTTGTTATCCTGCTGGAAGTTACAAAAAGTCAAAGACTGAAATATTCACAGGATAATACTTCCACAGTCAACACCAGGAAATAAACCAGTACAAGTGCATGTATTCTACTGTTTTATTGGAACAGTGTTATGTGACTTGCCCTGGAGAGCCCTAACAGTAGTCTTTGTTGTTGAGTGAATGAATCTCAAGGCCTTCCACTGTGTCCTGAGGATTCTAAGTAGAAGCATCACACTTATCTCAAACAGCACAACGTATCTGATTTTGAGAGACATTTTAATCACATTAAACTTTTCCAAATATTGTGAATAAAAGTTTCTGATAATTGGCACATGAAAACTAGAGATCTAAGGCTGAAATGCAAAAAGGTTACATCATACTTGCGGTCTCCTCCATCAGCAGACAGAGGGTATGCCATTTTCTCCCTTCATCCCTTCAGGCAGGGCATGATAGTCAGCTATTATTTACTGATAGATTATCTGCGGCTCTGTGCATTATGCAACAGTGTGCAGAAGAAACCAGTCCTGTAGCCAGCCCTTCAAGTTCAGCCCCCCTCTCCATATGCATGGCAACACTGTCTGCACAATGGGCTCTTCTCACAGAACATGTGGATATATCAAGATAGGAAGAGCACAGTTACGACATGAATTGTTGGGGCTTTCCTCCTGACAAAGGGCCTTCAACCCATCTGTCTTTTACCCCAACAAAGCATACAGTACTGGTTTTAGGGCTTTTGGATCTATTTAGGAGCATCCTTTTCAAATGAGACCACATGTGACTGTTGCTGCACAAGTTGCACAGCTTTTAATATGTAACTGCAAATGATCCTTTAAAGGGGCAAGGCAGGAGCCCATCTCGGCTGACTCCTATTTACATTTTGGAATTTCCTCCATTTGTCACCTCATTTGGTTGCGCCAATGATCTCACATCAGTTCAAGGCAAACAAGATGAATCAATTAATTCACTAATCATGTCGAAAGGAAATTGCATATCCAGTAGTTTAACTGAAACCCTGGCAATAATTTGATCACGACAGATAACTTCTCTAGGAATATTTAGTTTCCTAGAAGTTTGTGGCTATTTAAAGCTTCCTAAAAATAAAAAGGATCCACCACCTAATGCTGCTGTGGTAGAACCCTGTTCAATTAATATTTGCAAAGTCATACTCAGTTGTGTTCTGAAGTCATTGCATCAGCACCTTCATTCTCTTTTCCTGCCTCCATCTCCACCCCTCCTTACTCAGAAGAAACTTCAGAGTGGCATATGAGTCATTTGAATGTGCCTTAGACAATGGGTTCATTTGATTAGCACAACACCACCACCTGGGGGAATTCACAGCCCATGAAGTATACTATCCACATCCTTACTAATAACAGGCAGAGGCATGCATCTTTATCACAAATATTTTATTAACAATTGAAATATTTTATAAGGTCTGGAACTGAAAGAGAGACAACAGTTAACATGAATAAAGTCTAAGCCTAGAACATGACCCAAATCTATACAACAATTATCTTGAAACTATAAAAGCCACCTTACAAATTAAAAAAAAAGGGATGAGGGCTGAGGGTATGAAGCAAAAAGGAGTGCCACCAGTTTGTTACCTCAGATGCTTCACAGCAAAATACAACATTGGTGCATGCAACTCTCTTGTTCTCCTGTTCTGAAATGATCAAGACGGTCCTTTATTTTGAAGGAAAATAACTTCCCGGAATCCCGGAAGACGGAAGTGAAAGAACTGTTTCCCCCACATGGTGAAAATGTCTGCGATCAAGGAAAAACAACAAGGCCACAGAGCCGGTATTTACAAACAGAAAAACAAGGGACACAAACATGGCAAGCACCGGACGAAAGGTGAAATCGAGAGAGAAAACAAAGGTGAGTCTTAAATAGTATCGCTGGTGTTGGCTGGGTTTTGTTAGCATGTGGTCGCGGCTCTGCAGACACACGTGTTGACTTCTGGGTAGAATCACATATGTCGCATCTTACCCTGGGCGTGAAACATGACCTTTTAATTGATTTTGTCACATTTACAGTTTTAATTTAAAGGTCATTAAGCAAACCGGTTCTCCCTTGTCACCTGATAATTACACACGTATACATGCAATGTTACATTGCACCACGACTAGTACGAGTAACAACCATGAAATGACATAGGCCTACAAATGTTTAGTGCTGTTAATTTGGTAATTGCTTTCTTGATATAAAATATTGCTGCTTGCAAACCTTGCAGGTTCCTAGGGATCAGAGCTGTGTGTACATTATAGAAATGAGCAGCTTCAAATGAGACAAATGAATTATTGATCTTCAAGAGTTAATCATCCAATACTGTTTCTCATGTGTTCATGACTGCATGTCAGGCCTGCTGTAGGTTTAGAGGGAAATCTGTTAGTTACATCTATAAAAGATTATTATTAGCAAGGAATATGAACCACTCCATGTGATCTCAACACAACATGATGGAGATGATATGCATGCTAATGTCTGATGGGAAAGATAATTGACATTACAGTGTAATGTGTTACAGAATTTTAGACAGAGAAAAAAAATGGAAAGCTTGAATTAAAGACTGTCTGTGTTGCAGTGGATTGCACTAAACTCCATCGGTGTTTTCACAGCACAGATGTTGTAACATCAGTTAAAACTCCTGTAACTCCACAGAAACCATGTGTTTGCTTGTGTCACACAGGTAGAGTGTCAGTGGCAGCTCTTACCAAAAAACAGAGGAAGGAGCAGAGGAAGATGGACAGAAGACACAAAGCCAACCAGTTACGACGAAACAAGAAAGATATGGTATTATTTTAACTCACATGAGGAATCAGTTGGTCTCGACCTCCTGGTCGCTGCTGCAGAGATTTCATTATGCGTCAACTGTTTAGGTCCTGACAGAGAAGAGGCGGCTGGGCAGCAGGGATGGCCCTCCTCATTTGGTCGCTGTGGTGTCGCTCCACGCTAGTGTCGACGCTGGTGCTGTTACCAAACTGCTGCGTGGAGAGGGCGCCAGTGGTGTCGTCCATCAGGAGCACTGCATCAGCGGCATCACTGACAGTTTTGGGCTGATTCTGCCCCGATTTAAACAAAGGTTCATGTTTCTTAGTTACAGCACAGGTGAGAATTGAGTGACAGTATTGTTGATTAAATTAATACTGGTATGTAGTATTAGTATATAGTTTTAGAATGACTATGCTCATTTTAGCAGATATTTAGCGATTGTTTGTGTCACATACCTTTGTTGTACTACGTTGGTCTCTGAGCATTTTTGCATCCTGAAGCTCATCTCATTGTTTCTTTTGACAGCTGACATGCACTCCCTGCTGGATGTGGTAAAGACTGCAGATAGTCTTGTATTTGTTCTGGACTCTGCTGAAGGTTGGGACAGCTATGGAGAGTACTGTCTCTCCTGCCTGTTTGCCCAGGGCCTTCCCAGCCATGGTGGGTATATATACTGTGCCTGAACAACCTGGAGCTTTCAGAGTCCACCATCGACGCTGGGATAGATATAATCCCTACTTTGAATCACCCCGTTGTACACTTTCTCAACTCGTGTCTTCTCTGTCTCTGAATTTCTTCTGTATAGCCTTGGTGTGTCAAGGTGTGTTCGATCTTCCTGTGAAGAAGAAGGTTGAGTCGAGGAGAGCTTTGTCAAAGATCACTGAGGCCCGTTTCCCTGACGCCCGCCTCTTCCCCCTGGATTCAGAGCAGGATGCCATTTTACTTCTCAGACACCTGGGCGCTCAGAGACAGAGGAAGCTCGGTTACCGTTCCAGACGTTCACATATGTTGGGTCAGCATGTCACTTTCACGCCCAACAGCCCTGCCGAGGGTACAGGCGGAAACACCGGCCTGGGAACTCTCTGCGTCTCTGGGTATGTCCGCGGACGTCCTCTACGGGTTGACAGACTGGTGCACATTTCTGGACATGGGGACTTTCAGCTCAGTCAGATTGACGCACCACCAGACCCTCTTCCGCTCATCTTCAACTCCAGACCAGTAAAGCTGGGCAAGGGAGGAGACATAGACATGCTGGTAATTTTAGTGCTCCCATTTCTTCCTCATTTTCAAATGACAGTTGTAATTAACTCACAATTAACAATTATTATATTATTTGTTTAGTCTAGTTAGTTTGTATCTTTTTTAGATAATCTTTCACAGTGAAGTTATTCCTGTTATTCCTTGTTTGTGTCTCTTATTCCAAATATTTTACCACATGACATGAGGTCCAGATATCTGTACAGATAAATCCTGAAGAATTAATAACCGAAACATAACAGAATATTGCTCTTTTCCCACAAATCAGTCTGAAGTGTGTACTTTAAATTGACACGGGGGAAGTGGTTCAGTCTACGTGTCACTGTAGGCTGCTTCTACTGTGCGCGGTTATTCTTGAGCAAAAATTCAAATATCACATTTTCATGTTGTGTAATGAATGAGAAGAGCGGCCTACTGTGAGATGGCAAAATTCATTCATGAATGTAGAAGCCTTCAATGTTAATTATTCATCTGTGTCTCCCACAGGATGCAGCTGAAGACGAGGCCCCCGTGCGAGTGCTCATGAAAGCCGACCCCTCCTGCAGGGAGAGTCTTCAGACTGAGGCGGAGGTGGATCCCATGGATGGAGAGCAGACATGGCCCACAGAAACAGAGCTGCTGGAAGCTGAAGGTTCAGAAACAGAATTCTATCTTTACTTGTAACTGTTGGCAGAACGAGATAAGATACCAGCCATTGTAGTGGTTGAATAATATTTTGGCAGCAGTTGTATTAAGAAAGGCAGTTGGTTTTGAACCAGATTTAATAGTAAATAGACAGTGAACGAAATTAAGAACTGTACAAACTGCTCTTCAATGAGTAAAAAGGAAAGAGACATTTTGGCTTTTCATTTATACAAATGAAAAATTTCACAATAAGTAATAATTCTTTCGTGGTTCTCTTTGGTGTTTAGAGGCTAGGAAGAGCAAGCGTGTAATGAAGGTTCCCAAAGGAACGTCAGATTACCAGGCCACATGGATTGTTGACGAGGATGGGGAGGAGAATGGACAGGTGGACGAAGACAGCAGTGATGATGATGATGATGACGACGACATGTTGGATGAGGCAATGGATGGCGAAGATGAGGATATAAACTCTCAGGTAAACATTTTTAAGCCTTTAAGCCTACAGACAGTCTCATCTCGTATCTTTTAAGTCACAAATTGTCATCTTAAAAATAATATAGTCTACAAATGGCTTGCATTATAATTTAACAAATAACTTCCAACAACCACAAACTTTGTTAAATTTGAAATAAAGATTCAGCCTGGAAACACCTGGGTTTGGTCAGCTGCTTCTCGTTGTCATAGCAACAGTATGGCTGCAGACAGACAGTGTATTCTCACAGAAGAAGACGAGCCCAGTCGTATGTGGAGAAGGGAAGTCTGAGTGTCAGTGGTTCCGGGGCCGGAGCAGTGCATACGTGACCTGCGCTCGGTGCACCTCGCCGCTAACAGGCACTGTTTGTTTTGTCTGTCCCTGGGCTGCAGTGCCAGGCTGCTCACCACAACAATAGTGTTTGGAGCAGGAGTCCCAGGAGAAGCCTCCTCTCTTCCTGTCCAGTAAAAGGAACTTCCCGTCTGGACGAAGGGAGGGGTTCAACCATTTATTTATTTCCAGCACTGCTTGAAAAGGGGTCGGGGAAGCTCACCTTATGCAACGAGTGCATTATAATCTGTAATTGTTATTAGCATTTGTTTGATGTTCAGGCTGGTGCACCGGAATACATATTTTGAGAGGATAACAATAGGGAAAAGGGCACTTCAAATGATAATGATTATTATTACTGCAGCAGGGATGTCGGAGAGGTTGAGAATCAGCCCCATGCTGAGTGCTTTCCCCTCATGTGTCTGGTTCCTCCTGTAATTCGCCAGTAATGGGAGCAATGTACCGCACGTCCTCTTTGATGATTTGTTTCCTTACACAAATACATTTCCCCATGGAAGCTGCATTTCTACATATTCTTAGAGCGGGTGTCAGGAGATGCCAGAGGCAGCCGTTGGTAGACAACACTGGGAAGGGCACAGAATTTAAATATATGCAAACTAAGGATTCCCACAGTTTGAATCTCACTGATTCCTTATCACATTTACACAGCCATGCAGATTCAATACCATTATGCACAGGGCCATTCTCCTTTAAACACTGTTATTATTGTGGCTGGGCTGGTCTTGTTTATGTTTGGCTGCTTTACAATAACTGGTTCTATTCTTAGATTCTCTTTGACTGCACCTGTGTTCTCAACATGATCGTCTGGTCATTGTTTGTACAATATTGAGGCTGCATTTTTTTACATGAGCAATACAACAGCAGTTTTGCCTTAGTACTAATGCTGAAGAGCAAGAGAAAAGAATCAGTGCCTTTTTTTCCTCTCTTTCTAGGGTATATTAAACCAAATTTATTTTGTTTCCTCTCTGCTAAGGATGCTGGTTCATGTGGCTCGGAGGAGGAAGAAGAAGAGGAGGAGGAAGAAGTGTCTGCCACAGAACGAGTTGGAGCAGACCAGCGCTACGATGAGCATATGGATGAGGCTGCAGAAGAAGAAGGCCTGAAACGCTACCGTGACGCCCGAGCCAATGAGCAGTTTCCTGATGAAGTGGACACACCGCTGGAGACACCAGCTAAAATCAGGTCAGTTCAGCTTTTTGTGAGTAAGTAGTAGATTTGAGGGACATTTTTTTAAATGTAACTTTCTGTATAAAGGTTGATCATTGCCATAATTGATCTCACATTTGTCTAGGTTTCAGCGCTACAGAGGCCTTAATAGCTTCCGCTCCTCGCCCTGGGACCCTCTGGAGAACTTGCCTGTCAACTACTCTCGCATCTTCCAGTTCCAGAACTTTGAACGCACTCGCAAACGCATTCTGGCTGAGGCTGCAGAGGAAGATGAAGAGGGAGCCATGGTAATAAAAAAAAAAAAAAAAAGAAAAAGGAAGATATCTCCATTTCTAAAGCAATTTGTTATTTGTGGCTTCATCGACTCTACTACTACTCCGATTTCAGGTGGGCTGGTATGTTACACTGCACGTCATTGACGTGCCTTTGTCCGTGATGGAGAGCGTGCAGTCCGGCAAGCCTCTGGTGCTGGTGTCCCTCTTGCCCCATGAACAGAAGGTATGATTCCCAAACATCTGAAGGCCTTCAGCTCTGCTTTCATAACTGTCCATTTGAAACATAGTCTGTTGAGTGTTTCGTTCTTATGGACTTTTCTGCCCTAATAATTTTTCACAGATGTCTGTAATGCACGTCTTGGTGAGAAGACACCCCAGCAATACTGAGCCGATCAAATCTAAAGAGGAGCTGGTGTTCCACTGTGGATTTCGGAGGTTCAGGGCCTCACCCATCTTCTCTCAGCACACCTCAGGTGGAGTATGCCCACGCACAAACCGTGTTTTCTTAACAAAGCAATAACATGAGCAGAATCATTGTAGGTGTGAAGATCGGCTTTAGCTGCGGGAGATATGTAACAGCAGAAACTGAATAACTCAGCTCTGCTCTTCTCTAGCTGACAAGCACAAGATGGAGCGTTTCCTCAGGCCAGATGCCCCCACTGTGGTGTCAGTGTACGCTCCCATCACATTCTCCCCTGCAGGAGTCCTGCTGTTCAAACAGCAAAAAGATGGTGAGAGAGAAAGGGAAAGCCGTGCCTGTACTTGAAAACAAGTAGATTGCTGCCTGCAGATTGTTTGCTAAATAATTGTATTCAATCATCCACTTAAGTTAATTCATGATGAGGCTGCAGGTAGTTGATCTTTTTATCTTTTCCAGGCATCCAGGACCTGGTGGCTACAGGCAGCCTGCTCAGCTGTGACCCTCAGCGTGTCATGCTGAAGAGGATTGTGCTGAGCGGACACCCGTTCAAAATAAACCGGCGCTCTGCGGTCGTCCGCTACATGTTCTTTAACAGGGGTGAGGGGACGTTCTCGTGGCTACAGAATATATTATTCCATTATGACCTCTCTTGTGGTTTTCATTCCTGTTTTGTTCCTCTTTTGTTTCCTCTCTGTCAGATGACATCTTGTGGTTTAAGCCAGTGGAGCTGCGAACCAAGTGGGGACGGCGAGGTCACATCAAGGAGGTTTTAGGTGAGAACATTAAAAAAAAAAAAAACAAGAATGGTGCGGAGTGGAGAGCATCTCTGACAAATCCCAATAAGAAAATCTTAATCTCAGCCCCTTTTAATATTCCAGATTAAAATCAAGATAAGTGAATTATTTACTTGAAAATCTGGCTAAGTGTTAGAAAACACACCCTCTTGTGAAAAAAGCAAAACAAAATTCCTAGATCTGCATCTAAATCGTATAGGTCCCTCCACAAATCATGGAAATCTGTGGTTTCTGCCTAAAACAAACAAAATTCTTCATTCTCCGCTCAGGATCTAAAACTCAGTTGGAGCAGCTTCATCAGGCGGTTATGTACTGTGAAATCTGATCTCCGTATCTGATGTTTTCAGGAACACACGGCCACATGAAGTGTGTATTTGATCATCAGCTACCCTCGCAAGACACCGTCTTGATGAATTTGTACAAAAGGGTGTATCCTCGCTGGACTTACGACCCCTACGTGCCGCCATCTTTACCCTGGGTGAAGAGAGAGTGCTCCGTGGAGGTGGACGACTCTGACATGGAGTAGTGGAGAGACAACACGACAGCAACACTTAACATCAGTGTGTATGTGCAATGTGAATTAAATACAACAATTGTGATCTAAAATCTCCTGTTGTTCCTTTTGAATTCCAAACTTGCTGCTGAGTCTCTTGTCCACTAGATGGCAGTGATGATTAAGTAATGACAAATTTTTGTCAAGCCAATCTCTGTTTGAAATAGGTCAAAAAATATTTCAGTGACTACACATGAACAAATGTTTGGGTGTGTGCGATTCAACAAACATGGAGGACCGTAACCACAACAACTGCCGGGTCAGTTCTACATTCGTCATTTTTAAAGCCTGTTACGCTGGCAGCTCTTTGAAGTTGTGCAGATGTGGCTCAGAGTCTGCAACCACATTAAAACATACTAAAGGAGTTATATAGATAATGTCTGAGATATCAAGGGGCTTTAATCACGGAGAACAAAAACCTGTGTTGTACTTAATAGCAACAATTCCTGTTGATAATCTCAATGAACAACTTGCGGCCTTAAAGCTTTGACAAATAGCAGCTGTCGAGTTGAGTTATTTGGATAATATTTTATCACAGACATCTCAGTGGACTTTGGACTACCAAGACCTAATTAATCATTAGTCTTCATACAATTTTAAGCACACTAATTTCTCTCAGAATGCTTGACGTTACATGGCACCACCAACTGTGTGGGCAAGGGAAGAAAAAAAAAACAGCCTTAAAAGCAACAATTTTCCCTGAACCCTGTATTTCCAAGTGGTCTACCTAAGACGGTATGAACCCCTAAAAATATAAGTACTGATATTACTTTGCCTCCTTCCAGCAGTACACACAGTTTCTCTCTCCATGGTGGTCTCGCCATGACCCGACGCCTCCTCTTTAGCTCTTGTCAACACATCGCGACCTCGCTGTTGTTTTCAAGTTTAAGTCGAAGCGCTCCACAGTTTGTATCCTCCCCTGCCCTGCGCTCTCTCACTGAGGAAGATTCGTCATAAAACTGAGTTCTTGCATGTTTGCTGCAACATGATTCATCTCAGGGGCTCTGCTGGGACTGCACCACAGAGGCATGCCAATATGTCTGGGAAAGCAGAAGGTGAAGACTTTGGGATGGAGAGGAGAACGTGATCCAAGAAAGGAAAGGGGAGAAAAAGTTCACCCTGTGCATTTTTATTTGATTACAGTGGAAAAAGATAATACAATCGGGAAAGATGAATTTCTCTAATGCCCATGGGTGGGGGGGGGGGGCATGCTAGGAGGGGGGGGGGGGGGGGGGCATGCTAGGAGCTCTGGACAGTTTTGTGGTAACACTCAATTTATTTTCAACTTGACTGTTTTTTCTTTTTTTTTTGCACACATATCAAGGCAAGGGCACAGTGATGTGTTGAACACATCTTGTTAAGGCTGAGGGGAGGAGGCCTGAGAGCTTGGCTGGCCAACAGTTCATGCTAAGGGGAGGGGGAATTCAATACCCCCATGATGGAGAGTGCTCTGAAAAAGGAAAACATGTGAAAAGAATAGGAAGGGATTCAAATGCATGCAGGACATTTTTTTCCCCAGACTATCAATGTGAAACAGATAAACACTGAGCTGTTCGGGGACCAACTGCGACGTGGTGAGGCCAAATTCTCCCGATAAGTGAAGTGTGTGTTTGGCACAAGCTGCTGTCAGAAGACGCGAACGCTGGTGACTTAGTGCTGTTTGGATCAGGAATGTCTTGTGGTTCCAAGTTCACTGCCACCACACTTAGTTGGCTCCCACTGGAAGATATAATGGGTGAGAGATTTTTTTCCATTGGATGTGGATAAAGAAAGGAAAGGAGAAAAAAAAAAGAGGGCAGACAGGGAGAGAGAGAGAGAGAGATAAGGGAAGAGCCAGATGATGTTCAGCATGAATAAAAACAGAAGTGGTGGGAGGAAGCAGTCAAAGGAATGCAAATGGGGGGATGCATAGAGAAATTAAAATAAAAAGTTAGAGGGGTGAGAGAGAAAGAGAAAGAGAGAGAGAGAGAGGGAGAGAGTGAAATGGAGGAGTGTGAGAGTCTGAGGCAGTGTGGGCGAGGGAGGAGGAGAGTAAGAGTGGCTGGCGTTTATGGATTGCAGATGTGGCGCTGTGGGGTTTTGGCAGGGGCCGTGCGCGCCTGAATCCTGCACCGGCTGGGTGGCACCGGGGTGAGAGGGAGGTCACTGCACCGCAGCACACAGCCCATAAAACACAGAGAGAAGTGGGGGGAAGGAGAGGGAGAGTGTCTCTCAAGTACACACACAGCCCGGGCACCAGGGGTGAGCGGATCACACTCTAGGTTCACGCAGGCACAGGTATGACCACAGGTTAATGCATTAAACGACAAACAGATCACAGGTGATAGTGATATTGACACCTTCGCCCATCTGGACAAATCATCACACCATCTTTAAGAGATGTTCTCTGTAAACTTCACCACATTAATGCTGCATTTAGAACATGATGAACACCTCGACTACACACGCCTGCACTCTGTACCACACTGCCAACTGTTGCACCTATTCTTATCACGTTTATATGTGTAAATATTTCCTACTTCCTCACACAAGCAAACTCGTGAGAACTCGTTGAGGTTCGGCCTCGGCAGGGCGGTGCACTCCACTCGGTGCCATCCCGGTCTTACACTCGTTTCGAGGCACTGCGTGCAGCTGGATGGATGATGATGGATGACTGTTTCATGGGGTGAATGTGCTGATGCAGTCAAAGTACTCACAATGTGAGAGTACAGCACAATGGTGCAATTTGGACAAAACAGCTCCCCCTGTGGAGATCCGCTGAACAGGAATGAGTGAGTTTGTGAATGAGTTAGTGCGCTCCGTGCATAAAAGCTACATCACGGGAAAGGGGCCGTTTTTATGTGACTAAAAATGTTGATTATTGCAATATAGAAATGCTAGAATCTCAGTACGCTACATGAGTAAAATACCCTTTTTCCCAGCTCCGTTCAAAACGAGTGTTGACTTTGTTGCAGCATAAAACCATATGACAGGATTAGTATCAAACAGTAAAACAATCTTTTACAGGCTCATGTGTTTCTGGAAACCTGAAGCTTTATACCACTTTGCCAGTAAAAACCTTTGAGTAACATCACATGGACTCGCCTATTAAAGTCGATGCCGCCTGACAATACTTTCATATTAGGTCAGCTCTGTTTTTCTCCTTCTTTTGTGATATCTTCCCTTCCCTTTCTTGTTCCCCCTTTTTCTCCCTCTTAGCCTGGTCCTGACTCCCTGGTTCCTGGGGCCTGGCCAAGGCGTGTGTCCCTGGAGGAGCCGGAGAGGAGAGGGAGAGAGGGGGCAGCAAGGGGGTGCGCAGACCGACTCCAAAACCACAGCTGCAGCAGCCTCTCCTCTCCTTGAGCGCCTCCCCCCTTGCCTGGCACACTCCCCAGCCCTGCCATTAATTAGAGGGGAAGGGTATATTAGTATGTGTGTGTTTGTGCGTGAAGAGGAGAGATGCTGACTGAGTGTTTACGTGTGTCTGTGTGTGTGTGTGTGCTGATCAGGAGCTGGATAGATCGGTATGGTATGGGGACGAGGATCTCACAACAAAGTTGGAGAGTTCACCCAGAGAACAAAAGTGGGAGGGAGGTTGACAGACATAAAGCCTGGTGAGCAGATTGGGACTGCCGGCGACTATAAGGCAGACAGATGATCAGCAGAGCATCACATGATGAGACTGAAATAACTGAAAATGGCCCAGAAATGATCTGAAATCCCCCTGATTCAGATTCCGTGGAATTTTCTTGGGAGCGTGCCGCAGCAGCACCTGCACTCAAATGAAAACTCGGCACAGCGGCACAGCGGGCCAAAAGTCCATGACCTGACATGTTAACAGAGCACATCAAGGTTCCCTTCAAGGTGCATGCTCGCTCTCTACTTCCCTCCTGATTATCCAGGTGGGAGTGAAATCTGACATGAAAAAAAAAAAATGGATACAATTTCCAACCTGCTCTGCTCTCACCCCTGAAGGGGCCTCCCAGAGTGTTTTTCTGCTGACATAACTGCACAGAGACCTGGCAAGCCAATCTCTCCCTCACTCTACTTCCTGCCCTGATGATGTCACACTCCATATGGTTTTCAGCAGTATCAAGCCGGAAAAGAGATTTAGTCAGAGGAGAGAGGCGAAGGAGAGAAAAGGAGGAGGGCTGGAATGGGGTGCAGGTCGGACACAGAAAACAAAAGCTTTGCTCTTCCCCTTGTGTGCACTCCGAGTGGAGGCTCGTGGAGGGGGAGGAGGAGGTGACGGGGTGAGAGGGGAATGGCTGCACTGTGTGAGGCTAATGAGGAGAGACCAGGGAGCAGAGACCATGCATCGGACAGCCATGTGCTGCGCAGACGCCCACTGCAGTGGCCTACATACAAACACACACACACACACACACACACACAGATACACACGCTTAACCAGTGATACTCATTGGGGGGGGATTGAGATTAACAAGTCAATTTAACACAAGGCCGACATATGCCTCTCTTGACCTTCCAATCTGCTGTGCAGGAAACGCTGTAGATGCAACGTGCATTTGGACGCACACGCGCTGGCTTCAATTACCAGAAAGTAACAGTGATCAGCGTAGCGGAGCATACAAACTACACGTATGTGAAGTGGACACTTGCAGCGACATGTAGCTCTGAGCGTCCAGACAGGACGGCAGGACGTAATGTGTCACTGAGAACAATATGGAAGAAGCAGGTGGGAAAAAAATGTGCATTTGATCAACGAAATGGTGGTAGAACAGAAAGAAAAATCAATGGGAAATGACACAAAACCAGGCTGCAGACCCTCCCTTTCACTACTGACTGGCATTTTATGGCCTCACCTGCCTGAGCTAACAGAGGGACAAATACAAACACTCCACAATTCAATCTGCTCAAATTAATGAGAAGATCAATGCAATAGGCTGACTCTAAGGTAATGTAATGCAACTCACCCGTTCTCTGTCACCTCCAGTCTGCCCTGGCCTTTCTCAGAGACCTGATCCTGCAAACCTGTTGCCATTCTGCTTGATTAACCGACGGCACCGACCCCACGTGTCTGGTTAAACAACGATCACACAGAGCGTCATCACAAACTAAACTGTCCACACATGCAACAAACCCCCCACGAATAAACACTGAGCCGACTTAAGTTCAGTATCAGGTCTGAGACAGGCCAGCAATCTGATTTTGTCGGACAAACAAACTTCATTTGTCTCTCTTTTTTTGATTCCTTAATATCCTACTTTTCTTTAATGGCCCTGAAACATAGAATTAAAGAAATCAAAGAATTCCCTTTTTCACTTAGTTTCTAAAATATGAAACTATTTTGCGGTCAGCTTCCTCATAACTTTACGAGTGTCATAAATAAGTAGAAAATGTCAATTCCTAAAATGTTCTCAGCCTCCATCTGGATGTTATACCAGATTGAACTGTGTTGTACCCAGTGTTACTTTACAGGAGACGCTTAAAGATTTTGTAAAGCTCAATTCTTTCTTGCTTTGAATTAGACGAGCAGATCAATATAACCCACATGAGAGTGGTATTGATCATCTCATTTCCTCCTGGCTAGAGAGGAAATAAATGTGTTTTCCAAAACGTGGAGCCATTCGTTTGGCTGACACGAGTAAACATTAATATATTTTATGCGTTTTATCGTAAGCATTTTTCTTGTAATCTTGTTTCCAGTGTTTACAATAGAAACTGGAAACCAGCTAAAACACTAAAAAAAGCTAAAAGGCAAGAGTGCAAAAAATATTTGGGCAATGAAACATTCTATAATATGAGTGTTCTCAAGACCAGAAACTGTTTTGCATTCACATGTTTCCATTTGTGAAAATAAAATTGGATCTGGCTCTAATCATGGCATGATAATTGTCCATCACCAGCAGATGGGTGAACTAGAATAGCGACCCAACGCACACAACAGCTCTGCTCATTCAAATGACATGCCTTGCACGCCTATACTCTAAAGCTGTCGCAACACCGCTCATTACGATGAATTAGGAGAGGCCTGTGTGTAAATGTTGAGCCTACCGTTCAATTTTTGGTGGCGAGGAGAATCCGAAGCTGGAGGGGTGTGTGTCTGGTATGGTGGGGGCGGTCACAGCAAGCATCTGGAGATATGTGTGGCCATGTCCACTGGAAAGAGAGAAAGAAAAGAAAAGAACGAGGGATGATTGATGTGAATGAAAGAAACAGGAAGGGAGCGAAAGAGCAAAAGGCCTTGTGTGCAGAGCCTGGGACACTACGCTGCGATGGTCTGTTTCAAGGTGTTAAGATTACCTTCATGCTGCCCTGTCTATTGTCCAGTGCTCTGTCTCTCTGCTGGCAGACAGAAATGGAGCAATAATAAGGTGATTGCAATATTCGTCACTCCAAACCTAAATTGGAACAAGGTGCTTTGGGCTTTGGAGACACTGTGACCCTGCAACATATCTGCTCGCAGATGTCTGCGAAACTTGGCCGCAGTCATTCAGAATATTCACCCCCGTCTCTCTCTCCCTGTTTCCACATCCAGCGAGCTCCTGCAAGATATATGTCACATGTAAAAACCTGAAGTGCTCACACTTGGAAGAATGGTGGGAAAGGTGTGTGATTTAGGGGGTGACAGCACACTGTTGGAAGATTTAACTGCTCTGCCTGCCTTATCTCCAGCTCTGGTTCCTTCACTGAGTGTTGGTCTTAGGGGAAGTCGCTTTGGCGGAAGATCCCAGGGCCGAAGTCGGGGCCCAGCTCTCACAGCTTTAATTGAATCATTGCTTACAACCTGCAATTTGGAGTCTTTTCCTTGTTTTTCAGTTCATTAGAAGTTCAGTGTTTCAGGTTTGCTTTGCTCCAGATTACGGTATGTTAAACTGTGTTTTGACAGGCTGAAGTTTAATGTCCTGCATGGGCCTCTGGAGGCTGATTGATTAGTGAGATAAAGTCTGTCTGGGAAGACAACAGCTGAACAAAGAAGCAGAACTCTACTAATGTTAGTTTAATGCCGTTTGACGAGCTCTATCCTTTCTCAAAGGTAGCTTACGTAGCAAAGTTAACATTATCAGACTTCTTTTTTATTGCCTAGCTGGAGTTCACCGTCAGAACGCTTGAAAATCAGGATTCTTTGTTTTCTGCTGAACTCTTTCCTCATCAAAAAGCCTTGCAACATAGTTTGAAGTGTAAAAGAATTAAATGCAACTACAAAACACCACCGACTTCACTGACTAGTTCTTGCTCTTGTTCTTTAATAATTTATCACGTGCTTTGTGATTCGCTGTGATTGTTTCGAGACAAAATTAAAATCTACACATGCATAACCCACATGGACTCAAAGTGAACAGAATGCACAGATCTTTTCAAATAGCTGTGATCTCAAAAACGACAATTATTTGAAACGAACAACAAACAAATGGTGCAAATGCTAAAGCTAAAGGATCCAGTCCTGGGAACTGAAGGGTTAAAGAACACCACAAACCATGATTTTAGTGCTTTAGAGGTGTGTAATCTAAAACAGAAAGAAATCAAACTATGTGAAACACGTAAACCCACCTGACAGGCAGTGTTTGACATCACACTATTTCCCTTGGCGGAAAAAAAAAACTATTTTGGGCCATGAATTGAAACACGCTGTCACATCCTTGATAGAACATATCCATTCTCCCGCACAGCTCTGCCTACATGCGTCTGCGAGGTTATCCTCGGTTCATCGAGAGAACATGGAAGTGAGAGACAATACCTTCCTCCACGCCAGCGGGCTCCCTGCGTGGCTCGCGTCACCTCATTGAAACGGCAGCACCTTCAACCTTGGATCACTTCAAGAGGAAGAGGGTCTGCATGCCTCATGAGATTGTCATCTGCTGTTGTGATCAAAACAAACATGAATGGGCCTCGGCCTGGTGAGTGCGCATCACATCGGCTGTCTGTGGATGACCTCAGTGATGGTAAAATAATTAGCCCCATCTATTCTGAGCTGCGGCCTTTCAAAGGGATCTCTGGATGGTTGAGGAAAGAGTTCAAGTTAGGAGCATGTCTGAAATAATCCCTTCAATACGGTGGATTAACATGAGTTAGAAGTATTGTTTGTAGAAAGTGAATGACTCCAGTGTACACGCGGAACACAAGTCGACAACAGAATGCAGTCCCGAGATGATTTCTAATATAAAAATGTAAATGCACCAGACACAAGTGATTGTTAAAAAGCATAACAGCAAAGCTCTCAAGCTGCTTTATTGCAACATAGTATTTTTAGTTTTAAAATTAATATTTTACACATCATAAATCATAAATATAACACTACTCTGCAAAGGCTTACATTAGCTACAACTGGATTAATTACGACATTAAAATAACATGTTGCATATTGATGAATTGATTGAAAATAGCATATTATAAACTAGTAGGGGTCAAAGTGACAAAAATACTACATATACTTTGATGCATTTGCTTGGTTTTTGAACTTTTGAATGATTTTTTCACTTTGAAATCCAAAGCTGGGTCATAAGTCCTTCCCTGTGTGTCTCAGAGTTGAGTCAAAGCTGCGCATCCAGTGGATTCGCAGTGGATGCCCGCACCTCTCGTCCTCCTCTTTAAAACCAGTGGGAGTCGCTGCCGTTGGGTGTCGCTGTGCGCGTAAAGTCTCCACTGGCAGGTTTTGGTCCGAGCGGACCCAACAACTGTCTGAAGTGTCAGAGTGTCCTCAACACGTGAGAAACCCAGTGTACAGGAGAGGCTGGAGGAAGGGGCGAGGGGGGGAGAGAGAGACAGATACAGGGCCGCACACTGACTCGGAAGACAAGGTTTTTTTTTTTTTGCGAAGGAGCCGGACGGGGAGGAAACGGCGGAGCTCTCTGATGAGGGAATGCCGAAAAGGAGAGCAGCCACACGGCCAGAGCACCAGACATGAGTCCGAGGTAAGAGGGGGATCCGGCGGAGAGGCAGGGATGACCCGCAGACGTGTGGTCGTGCGCATTGTCAGAATGAGCAACGGACTGTGGACTTCCATCCTAACAAGTTCATCCTCCTTAAATATGCTTTTAATGTATATTCAGATTTGAGCCATGCTGCTGGTGAAGCCTGTAGTGACTAAGAATGAACATCTGGATCATATTGCCATATCCGCCCTCAAGCGTATCTGATATAAACTTTGTAATTCATGTTTCATTTTTAAATATCTCCCCTGATCTATTTAAGCATCATATTTTTATATGCAGACCATGAGATGTTGGTGTGAAGAGAAAAACAAGCTTACAATTTATAAAAGGCACATGGAATATTTTATTTTACTTGTAATATCCACTCAAGTTGGAGGATTTTTAAAAGCCAATCAGAATAAAAAAATTTAATGGCAGCACAGTGGACTCCATGCTTTACATATATAACTGCCTTCTTTTATTACTTAGCAACAAGCAATGTTGAAATAAATCCTCAAGAACAATATAAAATTGTATTTTAAGTAGGGAGACACGTTACTGTAGTCATCTAAATGCAAAAGGCCCTTGTGTTTGAGAGGACACAGTTAGTCCTTCCATGTCCACGTGACTGTGCTTCACTTACAGAGCGGTTTAAGGTTTATTCTTTCTCAAACCTCCCTTTAGGTTCCACTTATCTCGTTCTGGTCTTTAAGTGAAGCCAGGGGGCCTCTTAAAGCCCCTGCATGTTCTCAGAGGACCTCTGCAGGGAAGGTGGGAGACACCTTCATTTTTTATGATTCTACTTTATTTAAATCTGTTACAGAACAGCTGAAGAGGAAAAATAATTAGTTTATTTAATCAATAACATATAATTAATTGATTACATTTTGGCCTCAGGGGCAAAGTTAAAAGCAAACACGTTCTGGAGGAAGTTTGATTCATTTCACTCAGTAAACTCCTCTCCTCAGTGGAGCTGCAGCTGATCATAAATATGGAACATATAACCCGATGTATACACTCGCTGTCTGTCTCTTTAAGACGATGTGTTGAGAAGTTCAAGTCGGGGTCACTCCAAGTTCCTGCCCTCGATTTTACCTTTTAGTTTTATTATAGACTGACATCACACGGGGCGCTAAAACACTTAAGGCGCATAGAGGCTCCATTATCATCCCGGTGCGCGTTATTGCTCTGACTCAAAAATAGCTAAGGAAATTACTAGAAAAAAAACTAGAGGAAACTGATGCTGGTCTGAGCACGTATTTTTTTTTTATAGGAGTGGATGAGAGAAGGAGAGAGAGAGAGAGAGAGAGAGAGAGAGAGAGAGAGGGGGGCAGAGGAGGGCCAGAGGGAGAAAGAGGGAGGAAAGTGGGTGGGAGGACGGACCTGAGGAGCGACAAGAAATTCATATCAATTAATAATCATAAAAAAAAAAGCGCTGGCAGACGCGCTCGGAAAACTGGCATGGTTCTGTTGGAGGCTGGCAGTTCAAAGCTGAAACGTCAGATATGACTCCTGGAGGCTGCTGAGATGATCATTAAGGGAGACTTAGATCGGATGGCAGAGGACATCGGGCATGCAGGTAAGAGCTGCTGCTGCTGCTGCGCACATGGAGGCACCAGAGCAGAGGAGGAGGACGCATGGCATTTAGCTTTTTATTCCTTTAACACTGCAGCGTGATGTGCAGCCAGAAAAATACCGTTTTGTAAGGAATCGTTGATATATTAGTCAGACACCTACTTTCTATCATGCAGCCTTTAAATATATATTTTTTAAGTATCCCAGTCGTATATTCTTCGCTTTTTCTTCTTTACGCATTAAATTGGAGTCATCTGAAAACCACAGTTTCCACTCTCTAATAATCAATTATAGATAGATCATCTTTGAAATTGTCCAGGGTCAGAATGATGAAGTCTTATGGTGAATTTAGAGGAAACGTGGCTTTAAAGATCAGCAATTGAAAAGTTTTTAAAGTAGAGAAGTTCTGCCTCACGCCTACAAATACGTTTTTTTAATTTTAACTTCGAGTTAATGTTTAACTTCAGATTAAAGGGGAACGTCGACTTCTCTGAAAACGGACCTTCAGCGTATTTAATAAAACAGGTAATAGATTTTTTTAAAAGGAAGTTGCAGCAATAAATACGTAGGATGTTGTAAAACAGGCCCATCACTGTGCGTAAAAGCGTCACCGTTGAGTTCAGACATTAAAATAATATTATGGAATTTTTTTTAGAGTGTGTTCGCAGTCACTTGTTTAATTTATGGATTTCCGAGGTTTCATGTGAGCTGCATGACGGAGCAGCTTGTGAGCGCTGCTGACAGGTCTGAAGACGCAGAGAGCTGGTATAAGAAACAGCTGTGTGGCGCAGGCAGGGCGCACAGGACGGTGCGTCTCTGGAGGTGATTTAGGAGACACATACGCAGAGGTAGAGATCAGATGAGGCGCACAGACACGCACGGGGATGGATTTACTGGTGATGCAGTTTTGCTGGAGCGATCATACGCGAAAAGCAGGGGAGAACGGATTAGAGCCGAGAAGACGCGCACAGGGTCAGAAGACCACATCCAAGGTTCTGCCTACGAAAAAGCGCACAGACGAGACAATGACAGAGGAACCAGTCCTCATGTCCAAATCTTCATCACGGCACATAAAGAAGATATTGCTCTTATCGTCAATAATATTATTTTCTGAAGTTAGTCAGCTTTAAAGAATTTACAAAAAAGTAAGTCATGTAATTAAAATTACTTGAATAATCTTCTGTCTAAGGATTGTAATTGATTTAAAACCTCAAACTGACAACATGTTCCATCGAGACATTATAAGACGTTATAAATGTTATTTAACTGTACAGGCTTTTTTTAAATTGTGTGATAAGAGCATTTAAACATCAGACTGACTGCGACTCTGTCCATCATGTTTGCTGATCTGACTAAAACGTATTCACTTAATGATCAGCCTCTATTTCCTCTTCTTTACTCACATGTAGAGACAGCTCCAGGACTGATATTGCATGCCTGTAGAACCTCTCCAGCCTGTATTCGACTCTGGTGACTCACAGAAATAACAACAGTTAGATTTGTTAAATTGAACTGATAAAACAAACCTCCACTCAAATATCATTTTTTGCTAGTTTACCATGGAGTGTGTGTTACAGTGTTGCCCCATAAATTGAACACATAGGTTATGTGAACATGGTGAAATGGGCTCTAAAATAAACATGGCTGCGTGGGAATCAAACTAAAATGATAGAAAATATAATGTGAAGATGATGTTTAAAGCAGATGTCTGGCGTGTTTATGTGAGGCTGGATGTAGAGTTTTGACGTTTAGTCTCCGGCTTCATCCCCCAAACCACAAAAGTGACAAAACAGACAAAACACAGGGACAATGAATACGCAGATAATGCAAATAAGTGACTGTCGTTAACCAGCATCAGAATCATTTAAGTTCTCCGTGTGTTGATGGGTCATTAGAAATAAGGCTGCTGAGACAAAAACAGTGTTGCAACAGTAAAATATGTGAAACTTTATGATTGATTGTGTTCACCAGCAGATTTTATGTAACCGGCTCAATTTAAAATCGTACCTCTGCAATCACCGATGGCTTCCTAACAGGATGCGGTGAGCTTACACATGCACTCCAGATCAAGATTTTTAAAAAGTTGTTGCACTTTTCTTTTCATCACACTGTGAGGTCAGCTGATCTAAAAAGGCAAGTGGGGGGTCACACAGAAACCAGACCGACCCCAGTGAGAGGAAAGCGATTTTATGCTGTCTTTGATACTGTGTTGATGGGAAAACCCGCAGCCACCTTGTCCAGTTGTTACCACAAAACAACCAAAAACAAGTTGCAGCAGATACCAAATGCTGCTTTTTTTTTGCATGACTCCTATAGGAAAAGAAAAAAAAATGTGGATTCAAATGATTCAAACAAATCCGGTTGAGTTTTCTGTTGTGCTCTTGGATGAACTGTAACATAACGTGGCATACTGTCGAGATTATACAGTGATCGTGTGTGTTAGTACACAACCTGTCACCATGTCCCGCTGCAGCCACCAGTGAGCTGAACAAGCCTCGACACAATAGACGCTCTGCAGAAGTTGAGCCAGTTATGGAAATGACTCGGCCCGTTCCTCGCATCCCACTCGTCTCTAAACACGTTTGATCTGAGCAACGTTGATATTTGTAGTTGAGTACCACTGTGGCGTAATCAAAGCCAGACAGAAACCAGAAGTGGAAACACTTTAGATGACAACAGGGAAAAATGATGAAGTGCGAGTCCAGCGTAAACATGCTATACCTGCCTTTTTATTCACAGTTTGTGTTCTTTTACGTATTTTCTGGAGATATTTTTGACAAGACAGGAAGGAATAAATAGGACATCAATCCTGTGTGAAGAGTTGAGCACTGAATATTAAATAATAACTGAATTTAAAAGATGTGCATCAGTATCTTATTATACAGAAACTGTGACTATTCCTTTGTCACTTCAGCAGTGATAAGGACAACTGCCTGATGCTGAACATTCATTTAAAACAAACCCACGGCTAAATCTGTCCAAATGAGCGAGAGAAAGAAAGATTTCTCATGTTCAGGATTCTTCTGATTTAATTAAAATCAAATTCATATTCCCATCTTCTTGTGCTGAGCGTGCAGACCGAAGGAAATAAACAAGGAGGGAATGAGCTGGTGTCAGGAAGACTGGGATCAGACAGATGACATGATATTTATTTAGTTGCTTGTTTCCCATCAGCCAGCGCAACCCCATAGGGACAGTTTAAGATGTTTAATCCGTTAAGTAAACAGATGCCACTGAACAATACATTGTGTTTCATGCACGCAGCTGATGCAGTTTATTTTAAGCTGGATGGAATAGTCAGCGGTGATGTGGTAGTGTCTGTGTATGTGTGTGTGCATTGGATCCCTGTGGAGCCCATCTCAACCTACAGCATTGAATCATCTTAGGTTGATTTGCATCCTGCGCACTCAGTGTTCCTTATATGACTGGACAGAGCCCGGAGCCGAGAGACCTGTCTTTTTTTGGACGTGTCCTTCCCTCACGCGTTTATACCTGCTGTTCATCATATTTCTGAAATGTTCGTTTAAACGTTTGTTTAAAAGTCTGCACATCACTCCTGGAGTACTTTATCAGGAAGCCAGAGGTTGCAAGAATATAGCTGTGGTTCTCTGGCTTTACTGCTCTGTGCTCGCGCTCTCTCTCTCTCTCGCTCGCTGCAAAGGAAGTGAAATGCCTACAGTTGAATTTCTGATAATGAGAAAAACACTGCAGCAGCTCACCTTTAGCGAAAGTTCACTTTTTTTTTTCTGTGTGTGCTTTTCCCACACATGAGTCCTGCTCCCTGCATAGAGCTGAATGTATGGCATAAACTCATTTTAGCAAATACTAAAGGGATTGGTTATTGATTAGTAAACAACACCATCAAATACAAAATTATTTCCAATATTATTATTGCATAATTTCCAACATTAGTGTTGTTTGTTTTCGTGCAGTGAGATGCTGACTGCTGCATGACATTTTATCTCTCTTTGCAGGTGGCGGACTGAAGACGATGCTGGATGCCATGGATGTTCCAAGTCATGCTAGGGATCTCCTCCTGCAGCTCAACAGCCAGCGCACCAAGGGCTTCCTATGTGATGTTATCATTGTGGTGCAGAATGCCCTCTTCAGAGCTCACAAGAACATTTTGGCCGCCAGCAGCCTGTACTTGAAATCGTTGGTGGTCCATGACAATCTCATCAACCTCGACCACGAGATGGTGAGTCCAGGCGTGTTCAGGGTCATTCTGGACTACATCTACACAGGCCGCCTTAATGAGGGAGACCCCACTTCTCCCACTGAGCCCAATCTGGGGGCCGTCCTGGCAGCAGCGAGCTACCTTCAGCTGCTTGACTTAGTGGCGTTGTGCAAAAAGAAGCTGAAAAGACATGGCAAGTACCCTCCACGCCCAGGCCCCACATTTCTGCCCTATCCAAAGATGGGACCAAATAGCATGGGGTTAGGGAGTGGAGGCAGGTACTCTACTCCAGTCATTCAACCCTGCCCTCCAGGAGGAATTCTGAATAGCCATGCACCCCGGGCACCACCACTAGAGGAGCTAATTCCTCATCGATTAGCCATCCATGCTGGGGAGTTGTATGCTCCTACCTCAGCCCAGGGCTCTCAGGTGTTCCCACCCCTGCAGCCACCTCTGCCTGCCCAACTTGGACGTCCAGCTCATCCTGAGAGAAACTGCTCCCCCAACTATGGCCTTGATCTCTCTAAGAAAAGCCCCAACTCCCAGTCTCAGCACACGCCCTCTCACACCCATCTGGCAAACACTCACAACGATGAGGAGCGAGACGGGACTCTGAGTGGCCGCACTAGTCCCATGCATGGGACGAACGGCAGGGCCTTCCCCTCTGAAAAAATGGAGTCCACTGACCAGACAAGCTCCCTTACTCCTCCACACTTTCCCCATCTCAACCAACCGCTGGGCCCCAATCTTCCCCACCTGCACCGCTCAGGCTCCCAGGGCACAGATCGCTACCCGTGCCCCACCAGCCCTGGCACCCCCACAGAAGGTTGCGAGGCAGGCAGGGAAATGGGCAACATCTACCGCTGGGTGAAACATGAGCCACTGTCATATACAGCCGAAGATGAAGATGAGGATGAGGATGAGGACGAAGGGGGTGAAAATGGAGACCAGCACCACAACCACCACAAGGTTGGGGAGGAGAGTGAAGGAGCAGATGACAAGAGCGGGTCTGGCACCGAGGAGACAGGGAGCAGTGAAGGCCGCCCCTCCCCTACGGGACCAATGGGGAGGTTCCACATGTCGTATGAGCCAGAGAGCTTCGGGGACAATCTGTATGTCTGTATTCCCTGTGACAAAGGCTTCCCAAGCTCGGAGCAGCTAAATGCACACGTGGAGACACACACAGAAGAGGAGCTGTACGGCAACTCCTGTGGGGAGATGGGAAACAGCAATAACAGCAACGCCAAAAACACCAGCAGTAATACAAACGGCTACGGGAACTTAAACAGCAGCAACAGCTTGAACAGTCTGTCCCATCTGGAGACAAAGTCGAGACAGGGACTGAATTCAGGAGCCCTTGGGGAGATGATCCGACCCTACCGCTGTTCCAACTGCGAAAAGTCCTACAAAGATCCAGCCACTCTGCGGCAGCACGAGAAGACCCACTGGCTGACGCGGCCTTACCCGTGCAGCATCTGTGGCAAGAAGTTCACGCAGCGTGGTACCATGACGCGCCACATGCGTAGCCACCTGGGTCTTAAACCTTTTGCCTGCGACTCCTGTGGCATGCGCTTCACCCGCCAGTATCGCCTCACTGAGCACATGCGCATCCACTCTGGGGAAAAGCCCTACGAATGTCAGGTGTGTGGGGGAAAGTTCGCCCAGCAGCGCAACCTCATTAGCCACATGAAGATGCACAGCAGCGGGGGGAATGCGGGGGGCCTGGCTGCAGATCTGAAACTGAAGCTTGACTTTCCGGAGGGCATCTATCCTCTGAGTAAATACACAGCAGAGCACCTTGGACTGAAGCAGGAGAAAGCCAATGAACTTCACATCCAAGCTCAGCAGCTGGTGGCGGAAGGAAAGGCCTTGGACAGCCTCTACCCGCTGACCAAACTGGCTGCGGACCACCTGGGCCTCACCCACGAAAAGATGGATGTCCTGGGACAACCCCTGGCCGCTCTCCCGCAGGCCCTAGAAACCCGCACCATCGACCGCTACTCGCCCAGCTAAGACATGTGACCTGCCACCAATAGGTCTGTGTGCACACACAACTTGCAGTATTCTAAAGCCATTCACCTCAATAGCCTCCTCTGCACCTCAGACTCAGGCCAAAAGAAACTGGTCTGCTAATGCACACCAAAACCTACAGACTGTCAGTGCCTTTCTATGCATCAAAAGTATCCTAAAGTCCTCCTTCATAAAGGACGTCTGTGCTATTCCATGACCACGAGACACTCATTCAAAGAAGTACAGTATTTATGTACGGCCTATATGCAAACAAACATTTCTTTTTTTTAATTTCAGCCATTGAGCCAAAGTTACAAATTGAAAACCAAAATGAAATTGTTTTATTTATTTTTGTATCATGATGAAATCCAAAGAGAAACTGTTGCAAGGAAACATTGCAATCAGACCCTAAACCTGTGTACTATTGGTTGTTCATCTTTGTACAAGAAAAGAAAAAGAAGCACATGTGGACAAGATTCAGGGTTTGTGTCCAGACCTGAGCGGAACTTTTATCAAATGAATAACCCAGCTCTCCTGGACTTTAAAGTAATGGGAGGATCTATATTTTTCTTCTTCTCTTTTTTCTTTTTTCTTTTCTGTTTTTCGGGTACTGGACAATTTATGTATCTGACCCTCCGGCTCCTCCCCACCGTCTTCCCTGATCCCAAGGAAATAGCTCAACAATAACAGCAATTGCTTCAGCATTTTCAATAAAGTGTGCTCTATTTCGACCACACTTTTTAAGATAGCCCACTCCCCTTGATATTTGTGTAAAGGCTCATGCCATGTGACAGCAGCGGTAGCTTAAGCAGCCATAAACTCCTCCAGCTAAAACCTTCTCTGCATTTTAACTGGCTTCCCACAGCTCTCACTTGTTATTGAGATGCAGCAAGCACGGCCCTGTGATCTCATAGCTGGGACATGATTGCGAATACCCAACTGATGACACACTAATCCCTGCCTCTCATGGCGTAGACGACGCATGGGTGTTGCCTCTGACATTGTGTAATATTTGCAGTTACGGATGCAGCTGAGGCTAGGACCGGGTCACGAGTTAATGACACAGGGATCTGTCATGAGCAATTACTCCACTTGCAACAGTGTGATGATTAATGGTGGAGCGGCGGCAGTCAAACGCCGGGTTTGGACGCCGCTCTGATCCACTGTCCAACCTCACATCTGACCTCCCTCCCCTGTAGTCTTCTGTCCAGCTACTGTTGACAAGCCAGAGTCAATGCTGTTCTCAGCCCTTTGCCTTTAAAAGTACTCCACACACACACACAGAGCGAGCTGCTAATCTGTCAGTCAAATGAAAATAAGAAGGGGGTTTGTGTGTGTCCTCCCTGGAAGCCGACGGGTGAACAGCACGCCCCAGCTGCCGTGGATCAGTAATCCCTGTGAAATCTCACTTTCTCCTGGACAATTTGCACTGCTCGCCAGCGTCATGTCCCATTTCATGCCTGCCATCTTACTCCTCTGATCCACTTATGAACATCACAAGTGTCCCCACTCCTCAGCCTTGGTTTTTTTTTTTTTTTCCCTCTCCCAACCACGCTGGTATCAAACGTGGAAACAAAGAATGACATATTTCTGTGTCGGCTGACCAGCGGCTCCTCCAGCGTGACAACAAAAGAGCACTTAAAGGTTGTGGGGTTGAAGGCACATTCCTGTCTTTGAATGTTTATTCCAAAGAACACGCTGCCCTTTTTCTATTTTTTATTCTAACACTTTTACCGGTCCTTAGATGAAAACTGTCTGACCACTATGTGCCAACGCCAACCTCTGCGGGTGAATGTGAAGACTAAAGCCATAAATACACTGTGATAGACGTAGTGAATCTTAAAGGTTTAAACAAAAAAAAAAAAAAAACACAGCCAATGTGCCTTACGTTTAGAGATTGTTTTTTTTTTTTTTTTTTTAATGTTACAATAATTTAAGGGCTTCTTCTTCTGTAGCATATGATCATATCAAACACATTGTTTCCTGTCACTTACTTTTTCTTTACTTCTTTTTGATTTGAACTGAAAGCAGCGCACGTGAAACTGGTGCTTACCTCAGGACTGAACCCAGCATGGGGAAAATGCTAATCTTTAGTAAACCCTCCAACAACATCATCACACACACACACACACACACACACACACACACACACACACACACACACACACACTTGTTTTATGTTCTTATTTGCAGGAAGAGGTCCTGTGTTAAACCTGTGGTTATTTCTGTGTTTATACATTTCTTTTTACGGTTTGATGGAGAGATAACATGTGATATTAACATTTTTGTTGTTATTTTTACTATGCGGTATACGTTTTCTATTTTGTTGTCCTCGAAGAGGCTTGTGTCGGTCTGACCAATTCCATTCATATAACATAAGGCAAAGACAAATATCTTAACTGGCTGTTTGTGAATTTCTGAACCACATTTTTGAGTATGATGCCATTTTGACAATTCTTTTTTTTCAGTTCTAACCACGCGTACGTGAAACGTAGGTGTTCAGCTTTGAAATTTCTGCCCACACGACACGAAGCAGCTCTCTAAACAAACAAGCAGTGGCTTTTCTGGGTGACTTTTAGATTGTTTGACCCTGTTTCTGGAGGTTAGCGAACTTTTGATGAGAGTCAGACTGAGGCCACACATGCACACAAAACACAGGAAGCGTGCTTGTTTTCCTTGCTACTTAAAGTTTTGGTGTGAAGAAAAAAAAAAAAATATAACCACAAATTAAACATTTTTACAGAATGAAATCAGTCCACGAACATGCAGACGTGTTAAAAATGTAGCAGCGGGCGGATGTCAGTCGTGGGAATTTCTCACTCCCTCTCATTCGGGAGTTTAAATAAAAATGTGTCTCCTCCTTACACCCTTAAAATAACATGAATTGTTTCCACTGTCACTTCAAATCTGAGCAGGAGGGAAGAGCAAGATAATGGCCGAATGTTTCTGTAGGATGTGCACTCTTTGCCACTTGTTTAATTGTGTCAACGTGTACGACAGATGGACGGACGGGCGGACGGGGGGGAAGGCGGTGTGTCCAGAGCGAGGGGAAGCGTTTTCTCGTCTGTTTGTGTGTCCCTATGCTATTTAAGCATATAAGCGGCTGTTAATGCACGTCCTGGGAATAGGGCTGGTGTGAAGGAGAAGAGCTGAGGAGCAGGAAGTGAACTTTTGGCTGGTGCGCTGCGTCGAGCAGGATGTGCCGTGTGTTTCTGCTCAGAGGCAGATAGAGGGACGGAGAATGGGGAGGGAGAGGAGCAGGGCGAGCGCAGCAGGGTGGACATGAGCCATTGTCTCAGTATGAAAGCCTGGTCGTACTTCTGAAACCCTCCATTCAGAAAACAAGTAGACAGTATCTTCTCTTTTCCTTCCCCTCTCTGCTCTCTGGGAATAAACCTCTGCTCAGTATCACAGTGATACAACGTCGTGGCCTTTCATGCGCTGCACAGTGAGGAAGCCATTCAGACATTTTGATACAATTTGAGGATGTTGTGGATTAATTTTTCTGGCATCGCTGTGGTCACAGGAATTCACCACAGTGTTCTCCCCATAAAATAAAAAAAAAGAAAAAAAAAAGGGGGGACAGAGCTGATAAATATGACCATCATAGAAACTGTATTGTAAATCACAATTTAAAATAAAAAACAGATCTGTGGTTGATTAAGTCTGAAGAATTAGAAGAGTCTTGTTCTAATTTACTGGTGTAGCCACTCACCCCAAGGGGGTTTGGTGCCATATGCTTTTTCTGAATGTTATTTATACGACGTGTCAACTCAGAAACCCTCTGGTTCACATCGTGTTTTGGATGAAGATGTTTTGAAAGTAATACATTCAGGCATTTAAAACAGTAAGTTACATAAATTACAATGATTCAAATGAACGAACACCAAAAAAATAAATAAATGAGTTCTTTAAAACAAGCCACCAGTTAGTTGACCTTTTTTATATTATTCTAAGAAATCCTTTAGTCCATTGCTTTCCTTTTTAATGAAATAGCAGACCCCTCCTCTTATAACACCAAGATGATAGAATTAAAAAATATCTGGATGAGGCCAGTGTCAACCAAAAAAGAGGTTTGGAATGACACCACGAAAAAAGTAAAAATTTAAAGTATGCATCTAAGTTTTCCACCAGCGGCAGCAGGCCGAGGTCACCTATGTGTAGAGTCCTGATCTGCAATCATGCTGTTTGACATTTATTGTGTTTCATGCTGTGTGCCAGAAAGACTGAAGCACTTAGCAGACGTCCCACATGCTCAAAACAAAACTCCCTGATCATCTTTGGAGTTTCAAGGGGACGCACTGTAGCGTGAGGCCTCTGACCGAAGCTGCCTTGTTACAAAAGCTGTCGTTTGTGTGGTTGATCATCGGCACAGACGTGCCTCTACTGTCCAATGTCATTTTTCTTTTTGTGAGCTAAAGCTAAAAAATAATAGATATTCAAGCTATAATTTGGCTGTGAAACCAAAAAGTGAGGTCGGAAAAACAAGCGTGCCTTTGGTATAAGAAGCATTCACTAACTTTGCAATAACTTGTAGATGCATGCATAGGTGTGTGTGTGTGTGTGTGCGTGTGTGTGTGTGCATGCACCTGCCCATCTCCATGTCTGAGCGTCTTTCCCACAGTGCAGCAGGGTGAAGTACGAGGGAGAGATTTGACACTTTCAGAGTCTTTATTACAAGCAGCTGCTTCAGATTTATTTCCCTGAACTGCACTTTTCTGGAAAAATCATTGTATTGTGATTTTTTATTACTCTTACGATCCCCTAGAAGTCCCACAATTGCCTTTTCCTCTGGCACTGTGCTTCCCTCGCTTTCCTCCTCTTCCTCCCTCCAGTGCAGAGCTCGGCCACGTTCGCTCACTGCCCTCGTTCCCTCAATGCGCAGCCTTCCTCCTCACCTCTCTCTGTCCCCTCTCTCCTCTTACACTCGACTCCAACCGCTGACCCACAGCGCCCGCCGCCGCCTCCCCCCCTCCCCTCCCATGATCCACTTACTTCCAGCTGTTTTTCATGCTGAAGAAGACAGTTGTCTAAATGTTTACGTGAAGAGCTACTTTCTTTTTCTTTAGGCCCTGATCAATCCCCAACATTAACTCTGTGGCATGTGTTAAAATACAGCAGATGACGAGCCAAATCTGAGAGTCTGACAGCGTTATTGTACTCTGATCCTGGGGCCAAGAAACGGCTTACAAAGGGGAGATTAAAGACAGCACAGCATTGCAGAGGAAATGCAGAATAATGTGAGGGGAAATGTTCGGGGGGAAAATATGCTCAGAAAGATGCCAGTAAAGTAAACATGTATGAAATTGCACAATTGAGCGGGGCCTCAGCTGCGCCAGCCAAGTCATGCGCCGAGGTGGAGGGAACAAGTGAGCGAGAAGGGTGGAGAGGTAAATAAGCAGTAACAGAGAGAAAAAAATGCTTGTGCTCGATGGTCATAACCTTCAGTAAATAACAAGGATAAACTGGTGGTGTTGTGTTTCTCCACCTCTTTTTTTAAGCCTTTGAACTTACCCTAATTTGCCCATCCTCTTTATTTAGGGAAATTACAGAGAAAGGAAAGTTTCTATTTCCTTTTCATTGTTCATTACTGCTGGTCATTGCCAAGGTTTTTCCACGTTCATGTCAGCATGCCCCCTGAGATGTCATCCTCTTCCCAGACCTAACAATTATCACCCAATCAGCACATGACCCACAGTAGGCCCTTTGTAGTCCAGCATAGGGGAAGGGGGCTCTAGCTGCCCATGTCCTCCTCCTGCGTCTGTTCAGCCTGCATCTGTTTCTCTCTACCACACACACACACACACACACACACACACACACACACACACACGCACACACACACACACACGATGTGGACTGAGGTTTCAGTCTTTTCATTTATAGTCAATAACGTCTGCACCAGCACAAAAGCACCAAAAGAAAAAAAGACAAAGAGCAAGACAAAGGACAAACCGAGCAGGAGTTTGGAAGAGTGAAAGTTGTCAGGGAGAAGATTTGATTGTATATACATACACGCTCTCACATACACACACATGCACAGCTGGATGGCAGACTTCTGCTTCAGATTAGGTCAGATTTAATTAGGTTGCCCTACTCCGTTTGGACTGTCGCTTCTTGTAGAAAAACCCATTATTAAAGAGAAGGCGATCCTGCTGACGGCTTCCACCCAAAACACACCAAAACCTGTGCCAAAATAGAGCCTCACAGTCCACACACGCACACACACAAAAGGACACAAAAGCATTGATCCTGGTTTTGGGAAAAGGTCATGTGAAGAAATGATGGATTATGATCTAAAGAAGATCACTGTGATGTTTTGAGGTGGTTTTACTCTACGACTGATTGTGGTTCAAGGAAGTTCAGCAGTAACACAGACCGCCACGCAGACAGTGGTAGCTACAGATAGATGGAAAAAAAAACACATACATCATGAATTTAGAGTGGAAATGAGATTTTCAGTGCAAGGCAAGCTCGTATTTCAGCAGGCAAGAGGCAGATGTACGTGAAACATGATAAATGTCCAGTGTTTCGTTTTGTGGTCTTACAACAGTTTATACCGTGACAACAATTAAAAGCAATACATTAAACCAAGCAGTATTTTTTGTTTCAAATTTTGCCTTCATGTCAATATTGATTTTACTTTGCTTTAGTGAAATGAATGTATTTATTGCATGTCTAAATGTTTTATAGTTAATTTTCTTGTGTACATTTCAATTGTGGGTTTTTATGATATTTTCCTTTAATTATGGTGTCTTGATAAAAATCATGTTGATAAGGCTTTTATTTTTCTTAAAAGCCTATGTGAAAAAAATGTCATGTTTTTGTTTGTTACTATACTTAAAATCAACTTGGCAATAAAGTGAATTGCATAATGGATTCATAATGAAATGTGTCACTTCATTAATGTGTGTGTTTTTTTTTTTGGATGTCCAAGTTAAATTCAAATAATAATACATAAATATTAATTAAAACTATGCACAATATTTCATTACGAAATATATTTGGGAAATATAATGAAAAGTTTTTTCTGTTGTCAATGTTTTAAATTTAAAGGTTTTTATCCCATTTTAAATATTCTGCGCAAAAACTCCGGCAGCAACAAATTGTGTTTTTGACACATTTATTGCGCGTGTCGTGGGTTTCATATTAAAAGAAAAATATTAGACAAAAGACCACGATCGGGACCATTTCACAGCGAAGACGACCACAAAAGTGAGCAAACTCCATTCATTTTCATGCAATACATTCGCCTTCCAGTCCATATTCCCCCATATGGAGACATGTGAGTGCCTCATTTAAGACAGAGAATTTCAAATGAATCTCATACATCACACACAGTCCACATGCAACAATGAACAGATCCATTACTCTGTCAGCAGGAGCAAAAGCAGCCAGGCAGGCACACACGCTCACATCCTTTTCCACTGTGTGAAAATCACCTTATTATCACCAGCACGTAAGAAATCATATAGTGCCTTCCAGATGTTTGATATGAATCAAGCAACGTGCCACAAATTACCTCTCGACATTAAACACATTAGCATTTTTTTCTCTCACGTGCTGCAAATCATCAGCATTCATGAAGTCAAGGTGCTTCCTGCGTGATGGCGTCCTCCAGGTGTGAATGAAAGACGCCGTCCTCTGGACGCTGTTTGAACAGTAGGGGGAAAACAAAAGCAACAGCAGGAGAATTACAACACGTCTCAGTTAATTCTTTCTCTGAAGCTGGAATGTGGGCCCAGCTTTCTGTCAGTTTCAGGAAAATTCCAATTCCTTACAATGTGGGTGTTATTTACACAGTATTATCCATATGTTTAAAAAAAAAAACTAAGTGCACTTACTAGCTCCCAAAACTCTCAAGCAAATACTAGATCATGAGCAAGATGACCGGTAAGAAGGATATTGGACTTGTCAAGTTTATCCCCACGGTCTGGTGCACACACATTCAGACGATCAGACACGTTAGAGAAGAACCAAAAGTTTAGCCAGAAAATCTACATAAATCACCTTATTTGAGTCGCAACTGAGATCAGTGAGAGAGCCATGTTTTTAAATAAAGCAGTCATTGCGGCCGGTTTCTGGTAAAGGTCTCACAAACAATATAAACCAGGAAGTTCAGTTTAATAAACAGATCGATGAGTTTCTGAAGATGCAGAAGTTCTGCAAAGTTGTTTATAATTCTCGAGACAGGCCAGTTATAGGACAGGATTTCTCAACCCTCCACATGCAGTATTTGTGACGTAATACATCTGCTTGGCTGGTTAATGTGCTGCAAGATGAGCCATGGACTGATTTGTTATTTTTTGCCAACCCTGCTAACTTTGAAGTGGAGTCTAAATCCGGCAGGTGGAAGTAATCCTCAACTACACTGGAAAAGACTTTTTAAAAAAAGAGAATTAAAATTGATTAGATGTCATTTTTTAAAAACTGTGATGTTAAAATCATTCCTTTTCAAAATAAGTCGGACTGTCCTGGGAGTTTGTTCAAAATCCTTCTAAGTGTAGTACCACACCTAAAATGTTCTTTTCCTGTCTTTCAGGGGCAGTTGTCAGAAACCTTGTGCCCACTGCTCACATTGAGAAACCCGAAGACTCATGGCGGCAGGCCAGGGTCAAGTCTGCCACTCTGAGGTGCTGCAGATTAAATGGCAAAGGTCTGAGGTGTCTGGTGTCAGGTGGTGGGTGCCCTCACGGAGCCTGGTGACTGTGCAGATCCCCCCCTCACAAGAGATGCCAGTCACATTTATGTGTTGGTAAGTGTGAGTGGAAGTGTCCGTCTGTCTCTGGGTGCTTTCCCTCCTCAGTGCAGTCCCTGGTGCTTTTGCACCTCCAGTGGGAAAAACCAGTTCAAAGGTGCAGAGACGAGGTCGATCGTGGAGTGATTGTATAACCTGGGGCTTCAGATGTGGAGTGAGAAGGTCAAAGGTCAGGAGATTAGGAAGTGTGCGTTTCATCTGCATCGGTGCGTGAAAAGTCACAAGTGTATCAATGTCATTAAAGGGAAATTACAACATAAATCAACTCTGCGTTCATGTTTGGACTTTTGGGACTTTGCTTAAATTCCAGGAATCAAAGAGAAGATTTCCGGACTTTCCTGCAGCAGCTTTCAATGTCATGACATCATTGTAAAACTGTGCGCCAGGTTGCTTGAGAACTCGGTGTCGGTGGGATCGCTCAACAACGACCGAGTAACTGAGATGTGGCGGCAAGGTCTGCGCTATCTGCATTTCTTCCCTTTAGAGTTTAATCTCTTAAACAGCAGCTGATGTTCTGTAAACTCAGCTTAGCACACTTCTGACAGTCACACCTCAGTCAGGCCCATGCAAAGCACGCCGACTCATTGTCGATGCAATAAAAAATGTGAAGACAGCTAGATTTTAAAGTTTAAAACTGACACGCTCTTCTCATTTTGTTAGTTTACTGCATTGCTCTGGCAACAAAACTACACAGGAAAATAAATGTAAATTCCAAAGAGCAGGAAAAACCTACTGGGGAAGCAGCGTTCAACACACACAACACACTTTAAACACTAGCTTTGTGGAGCTGTAGCACGTGGTTTTCATTATGTTTCTGACTCAGGGAGACAGTGACGGTGCAGGTTAATTACAGTAACCTGTGTTTGTACAATAATGTGAGCAATTACATCTTCACCCGCGTGTTTGACACCGTTAATAACTTCCTGCCGAAAGGCTTTGAACAGCACAACTCAACCTGCTGCTGGTTAGCTTGGCTTGTGCCTCACAGGTTCACTGTGTTTATTATGAGTAACACAATAGCTGTTACCTGCAGCTCGGGCCAGTTATACACGGTACGAACGGATGGACTATTGACCAGCACTTGACCTGACGAATGCTTCCAAAGTATTTCGTCTTGGGTGAACGTGGCCAGGTGGAGATGATGCAACAGGGCCGTGACTGAACAGAAACCACATACAGAGCCCCAGAGAGGAAGCGTTAGCATCCTGCACACTGTGAGCGACTGAACGGGAGTGAAAAACAGATAGCAAACCACAAAGTCCAAATGCAAGTTTTGAGAGACAGATGGAAACATAGAGATAAAGAGAAGTGACACAGAGGCATCAGTTCTCTTAAAGGCCAACAACTTGACCTTTACGTGTTGTGTCTCAGGCCATGTTTTACCGCCTCCCTCCTCCTCCTCCTCTCCTCCACTTCTCTCTGCTTGACTATCCCACCCCTGCTACATTTCAGTGCTTGGACTCCCACTGAATGGAAAACAGCTGGGTCGGGGATTGCCCAGAGCACATTATGCCCGATTCTTCAATGAATTCCCATCTACCTCTCCCCTCTCCTCCTCCTCTGTCCAGTGTGCTCCCCTGCTCCCTGTCCTCATTTAAGGTGGGGCCGCGCAGCTGAAACAAAAGAAAAACAGCATGAGAACATGTTTCTCATCCACATATGGTACTCTCTCCCTCTCCTCCTTTCTGTGAATTCGTTTCCCAACCCTACTCCCTGGTGATTCTCTGGTGTTATGGCTGGTTCTGCTTTTGACAAGCTGAAAAACGCGGAGATATAATGCAGCTGAGCCGTGCGGCCAAGTATGCATATAGTTAAGTAACATGTCAGTTATTACTTTGTCCTGATACCCAACCTAATTCACCTGCTGCGGTGGACGGGGGCCAGCGCGAGGACAAAAACTGCCATAAAAAGTGTGCCTCCAGCTCTGCACAGTAAAAGGGATGACACATGTTGAAGCATGTGGCTCCAAAGTCCAAAGATCAGTGTGTGCCACCAGTAAGATGAAGAATAAAGCTCCAGAGCTGTTGAATCACTTTGAATTCATTATTAACTTAAAAAAAAAAAAGAATTCTGGTGTTAAAAAACTTAAATTGAGAATATTTAAAACTCCAAATCAGACAAAGCAATACAAATCATAACAAATTGAACCAAAGATAATAGATTTGGCCCCAAACAATAAAACTGACCAGTAGTTCACTGTGGCTGTTGTAAATCGTAACAAGAAGCTGCTGCTGTCACAACTGATGTCATTGAGTCAGCTTGGTGATTTCATGCCTCCCTCTACTTCTTGCTGTAACACAGACTCAAGTTCAGGTCTCTGACTCAAGAGAATCTTGGGAAATGAAAGAAAATTCACTTTGTCATGACTTGGTCTGGTCATTGAAACTGGAGGTGACAATGGCCACTGTTTCTCTTCAGGAAGAAACGAGGTTCCAGACTTCCACTTTATTACGTTCAATAAAAAAAATAAAGGTAAGGGGACTGAGGCTGAAGACGGCTTCAGATTAGGGGGAGAACTGGCAGCCAGCACTCAGAAGAACAGTAAAAATATGTGTTATTGGCTTGTATAATCTTTAATTTGATCATAAAGCTAAGCTGAAGCGAAGTTTTCTGCGAAGCTCAACCTGAGTGAGGTGGAGGACTGCGGTGGATGCTCTGGCTGCGTGACATAGATACGTTGATGGTGTGAAAAGCAGCACAGGGGTCAAGGAAAGTACGAGGAGGAAGTATTGCTTCAGCTGCAGAGGGACCTGGGTGACAGATTGGGTGTATATTATGGGCAATGCGTGTGTTTATGTATCTATGCCAGTGCAATTTCCTGCCTGTAGATTGACTAACATGTGGGCACCTGCCCTGACAAATCCACCCATCCTGTTTCTCTCGGCTCACACAATGTGTTCGCTATTTCTGCAGCTGCACGTGCTTTGCAAAAGGCGTGCAAACACAAATCTAAGAAACATAGAAGTGTGGAAGCCGAGCAGCCGTTTGTGTGTCGTAAACAGGAGGCACTAGCCCTGAGTATGACTTCTAGGTTCCAGAAAGTTATGTTACATACCAGCTCACATGGTGATAACAGAAACCAGAATAAAAAAAAAAAGTTCATGAATTAGTCATTTGCAGGTGCTGGAGGCGGCAGTGAGAGGCATACATGTAAACCAAACAGGGACTTCACATCATAAATTTTACATGGAAGAGTGCAGCGGCCAGACAAGCCCGGGCAAGGTTGCTTGGCCTTGGGGTAACAGGGTTGATGGCTAGCCTGGCTGGGTGACACACACACACACACACACACACACACACACATATAAATGCAGACCGCCTTAGCTTTGGAGTTAATAATGAGATCTTTATCTATTAGGGGAAAAGAAGAGGGCCTGGAGGTGGAAAAGTTGAACAAACTAATGAGCTGGCATGCAAACAATTGCAGTTCACAAGGTGATCGACTGTGTGTGTAACTGTAACAGGCACGTACTGTATGGGGTATGTGTGTGTTAGGTCTGTGGAAGTGGCGTGATCTTTAACGTAGAGACAGTGAGTGTTATGACTTGAAGTGAGACCGTCTGATCAGTTTCTGCAACTTTGATGCCATTGGTTTGGTGAAAAAATGACTGGGCAATATATATACACATGGTGTGTGTGTGTGTGTGTGTGTGTGTGTGTGTGTGTATTTGGGAATTTACTTCTGTCACAGAACAGAAAGTCATTGAGCTGTTAAGAACAGGGTGTCCATTACTTTCTCAGTCTGGAGTTACACACTTAAAAGCAGTCCATTAGTATTCAGTTCACTTTGTCAGGGGTAATAAATTACTAAGTGCTTCATCACTTTTGCTTTCAGTGCGTGTGTGTGTGCGTGTGTGTGTGTGTTTTGTTTGTGGTGGCGATCCTAAAAGGTGTGAAGATGGGTGTTGTTCTTCTCACGTCGTTGCGCCTCTCCTTCTTCAGATTCAAAGTTTCATATACCTTCTCTTTGTGATTGATCCTCAAAACAAAGAGAAAATGTGAAGCTGAGTGCTTTGCTCAGTAATTGTCAAGTTGGTAGTTTAATCTGCGGCTCACCCTCTCTGCGTGACGGTAATATCCTTGAGCAATGTGCTGAACCGCAAATTGCTTCCCATGTGGGTGATAAAAGGAGGCTAAGTTGTTTTTGGAGAGAAAGCAGTCTGTCAGACAAATGTAAAGTAAATGATATTTAAAAAGTGGAAGAGGAAGAGCATGTTGCAAACGCACACGTGACACCGAGCGGCTACTTGTATGTTGGAGGAGCTCGGAGGACGACATGTGTGTGTCATCCAGCTGTAGATTAGAAGCCCATTAGCCTCAGTGGCTGGACTGCTGTTTAGACTGAGTGTAAACACAGAGAGAGGGATGATCCCAACGTCCTCTGTCTCCAAACTTCAACTCCCTGATAACATTTGTAAATACACACACACACACACACGGCAACATATGTGTGTGTGTGGACTAAATTCCGTGTCTTGTTAAACGCTCTCATGCCCTCAGCTGGCATCATCCTCACTTCATTCACCAGCTGCAACTTGTCTCTCATGTTTTCTTTTTCTTTCCTTCTTTCTGAAAATGTTCGATGTTTCCCACAGTTGTGCTGAGACAGTGTTTCTCAGATGAGACGCGAGCACAGTGCCCATCAGCTATAAACTTCTTTTAAATCAATCAATCAATGCAAAGTACTGCATTCCCAATGCAACATACAAGAGACAAGCGACTACCAAACTTAAATATGTGAGAGATGAACAGCTTCATTTCTCCATTGCATGTACTAGTTTGTTCTTGTTCTCTACTTTAATGTACAAACATCATATATAATATAAAAGTTTCTTAAAACTTGCAAGAATATGGTATTTCTCACAACGTCACCACATCATCCGTCTTTACATTTGACAAGAAGCAAATATATCACAGGGTGAAGCACGTCTCCCTGTGTCAGACATGTGCGGGGACATCCCAGCAAGCAAGGGGAACATCTTCGGCCAGTTCTGCCCCAGTTTGCTGGCGACGGCCCCACGGTCTGTGCTAAAAGTCACGTCGCGAGGAGAGAGAGAAGCCCAGAGAAGCGGAGTAGGAAGGAGGGGGTGTAGAGGGCACAAGGAGCAGGACACAGGAAGTGGAGAAAAATGAAGAGCTGGGAGACAATGTGATGCACAGGGGCGCTGAAATGGGGGTGGGGGGTGGGGGGAAGGAAAAGCAAGCAGAGGAGAGAGGGGAGGCAGAGGGAGGAATGTTGGGAGAGGAGGAGGAGAGAGCGACCAAGGGAGAGCACAGGGTGTGTGCATCTGGCACTAGGAGGCAGGGAAAGATAGCGTGGGCCAGGCTGGCCGGACGTGTGTGTTTGTGTTTGATTGAAGAGGGATGTGAGACACAGACCCCTCACTGGCTGGAGTTTTACTGGAATGCTGCCACGGAGATGGACACTGACACACATGCTTCAGACCCGCGTGCACACGTTTGTACAGTGAGAACACGCAGAACGCGGAGACAGAGGAAGTGACCGGAGAGGATGAGGGACAGAGAAGCAGCACGGAGGGCTGCAGAGGAATGCATCTTCTTTAAAAACGAGCGTGTGAGGAGAGATTTCATGCGAACAGCCCGGTGGAACAAGCCAAAATAGGCAGATGATGTCCAAAAGCTGTCATTTAGTTATTATGTTTACATTTAAAAGTGATGAAACCGTTTCCTTGCACAAACACATTTGGGGCTGTACCAAGAATGATCCCATCCATACAACACCCCACCACATTGAGTGGGCATGATGCAAGCAGGAAGCAGATTCTCTTCACTGCAGCTGGATGCTTAGTCAAGAAACATTGATGGGAAACGTAAGAGCAAGCTATTTTTCTTCCACAACAAAGTGGGGACAAGAGCGTTCAAAAACCTCTCCATTTGAGGAGTGGCGTGGACAGCAAAGGGGGGATGTGCTGTGTTCAGGCTGTGTGGTTGTGTCTCCTGAAGAAGGTGTGTTGTGTGCTCAGAGAGTAGCTGAGAATAGAGGAGAGCAGACAAGGAAGAGAGGACGAACTAATGAGCTGCCAGCGACGCTTCCTCACAGAGGATTGATGACAACGACCGTCTGTTTTAAACATGACACTCCAGGAAAGTGACAAGTTTCAAGGTTGCAGCCGCGCACCAAAACAGGATGAACCTCAGATCACCCCATCCACTGCCGTGCGTGCGCTACTGTAGATGGCCGTGCCCTTACTTGCAGAATGGCAAGCAGGATGAGGACCCGCAGATAGGCGCACAAGGACGTCTGTGGGTATTCGTGGCGCTGTTTACGTAACCCTGCGAGTTAACAGGTCGAACAGAGTTGGACGGGACTGATGTAAACGTGTCTGCTGACAGGCAGCACCGTCCGGGCCAAAATGATTGTTCGCCCCCTTCGAGTCAGTCAGGACCCACCGTCTGAGAATTCCTTCGTCCCTGACGGCCACTTCCTGTCCACCTTGGCAGAGTGTCTCTAGCGCCACGGAAACAACATTGAGAAGTGAGTACAGGAGCTGCTAAACATTCAGCTCTTCCTTATGGGACTCCAGAGGCCAGATGGACTCCGAGTACACACACACACACACACCCCTAAACAGGGAGAGGCAGCACATCCAATAATGGCACCAGAAGTGTGTGTGTGGTGGGTGGGGGAGGATGGGGGAGGGACATAGGGGGTCCATTGTTTCAGGCTGGAAGGCAGAAGTGTTGGGAGGGGGTGAGGGAAAGTCAAGGGAAAGCTAAAATTAGAGCACCTCCGCTGAAGTATTCCAAATATTCCTACTTGTATTCGGATGCTCACGTATACAGTCTGTTACTTCATCCATTTCCAAGAATTGCGTCATTATGCAACCGAGATATTCATCAGTGACCTGGAGACATTCCTCCTGGTAACTTCACACTTCACCTGCAGACCGACAGACCCACTTCACTTTTTATATCCTCAGTTAAAAATAGCCTACTCCCAGCTTACTCTTGATAATTATAGCCATAGATATAAACAGAGAACTACTTCTTCTAACTAAGAGCCATACATATACATATATATGTATATATTTGTTTATAGAGATGATGGTAATAAAGCTTCAGATGAGAAGATGGCACGGAACACATGGGGTTAAATCTTGGTGCACATGTTTTGGGTCATTTCCTGCTGGCTGCACAGCCCTGACCTGCTGGTGCGGACCTCGCCACACACAGACACGCACACACACATACTCACACTCACACACACACGTCCAGCGCTGACCTATGCTTCCTGTCAGACAGCGACACCCCCTCGGAGAGAAAGCATCTGTCTCCACTACGTCCCCTGCAGAACCTTCTCATCCCCTCTCGTCCACCTCATTGTTCTCGTCACACTCAGACACGATCACTGGGGACCGCGGCTGAAATGACCTCAGACTCCTGAACAGGTGCCTTGTTCCATGCAAGAAAACACACGCACACATTGTCATAGTAACAGCAACAGACCTGGCTCTGCTTTCAGGTCAGGATTGAACGATTAAAGCCCTGAATCAGAAAAAATAAAACTTGATTTAAATATACATTTGTTATTATTAATAAAGAAGTAATTATGATTAGCAATTAAATGGTGAATTAACAGTTTTAAAATGACTTAAAAAGAGATTAATCAATGGAGACACCAAAATTCAGGTGCAGATTATTTTCTCTCTACCTTCAATATTAAATGCATTTCATGTTTGATAAGTTTCAAGTTTCAAGTTTCTCCTCCTCTGTCTAGTTGTGAGATACTTTATCAGACTCTATCCTCTTATTCCAACCTGTTCAGGAGGCAGTGATGTGTTATGGTTATTGTATATGCCATGAATGGCCATGTTAGGTTACGTGTGATCATCTGGTTTACTTATCAGAGCTCCAGTGTCATGTCACTGACCCAGTTTGGGGGGGGGGCGTTGCACAGCGTGGCAAAGCTACGAGTTTCCACCCATTTCAACAGGCGGATGTCACTTGGGGTGAGGTGTCGTGATTGGAGCTAGGAGTAGGTGAGTCCGGGGTGTAAAGACCGGACTGGCAGAGAGGAGCGAGTCCTGAGAGGGAAACATGGCAACCTGAGACAAGACTGGATACATCCACAGGCCAATCCTGGAGGGGGGAGCATGTGTGTGTGTGTGTGTGTACAGGCAGTGGTGCTTGTCGAACAGCTTTTTAATGACATGTTGTGAAATGTCCATGATCCATAACACAACTGACATGCAAATAGACAAACTCACACACATAGGCTGAGTACTACTCCGATGCCTCGAGCTGCATTCTGTGCTGTAAATTTGTGTGGTGCCCCTGAGGCGCTCTCCTTTTACCTCCAACACATGCATCTCCTCATCTCATTGCAGCCAATGTGACCACATGCTGCGGTCTGTGATTACAGCCGAGTGTTTACAGTCCTCTCATATTAACACGCCTGTCAAACAGCATGGGGTGTACCACGCTGTAACAGGTTTTTGGTAAATGCACAAAACAGCGTTGACACAACCAGTTTGGTGGCAACTCCCAAAACTATCTGCCCATCCGCGGCCGAGCATCTAGAGGACGGATCGGCTCGGAGTTCATGAATCTGAACATTTACATCCAAGATGATGGAGAAAACAATCCAGTTGCTTTCACTCAACCAATGTGAATTACATTCTTTCTTACATTCTTTCTTAACAGCATCACAGTATTTTATTCCTCTTCCCCCTTTCTAACCTTACTGCATTTACATTACGCTACAATCCGGTGCCAGTGCTCAGTTTCCCAACACCCAGGTGGATTAGGAATGGCACTCCATGTCCGAGATTGCACAATCTGCATCTGCATCTCTGTGCGTGTGCGCTCATGTGTTCTGGGTGTGCGTGTACATGTGTGTAATGAGAACCAAATGGCGGGGTGTGTGAGTGCATGGTTTCTCTCCCCCCCATCTCTAATCAGACAGCCCCCAGGAGTACGGTGTGAGCGTGGACTCGGGGCTTAGAGTGCCGAGCTGCTACATAAATCAGCTCTGCCCATGGAGGAGCCTGGATATGTGCCGACTCCACTAACCTGCCTGATGGCCCTATCAAGCATCGAGTACTCTTGAGTTCTGGTCACTTATTTTGAAGGGGTTCGCTCTTCTTGCTGTCGTTAGGAACAACTGGAGGTGTGAGACTGAGGTGTGAGGCTGCAGAAACAATGAAGGCGGCAGAATCGGGTGCCTGAGGCCCAGTGTGGTCTGGGTAGGTGGTCTCTAATGACAGGGCCATGCTGGCTAAAGGGGAATCATTTCTGTGATATGCATGTTCTCACACACGTTAATAAATCTCTTCCATTATCTGTATCACCACTCTTCTCTCCCTTCTTCTCCATCTCTTCCTTCTCCACTCTCTCTGTCTCAGTCTTCTTTCCCCGCAGGAGGTGGCCTCTCCCTGTCCTTCATCTCTCCTTCTACTCCCTTTCTTTCTCTTTCACATCTGGTCAGGCAGCTGTGGCTGGCCAGGGTTCAGTGGGGTGGGAAGGTGTGGAGGGAAGAAGGGGGGGGGGGGGGGGGGGGGGGGGGTCGTTAAAAAAAAAAAAGTTGCGTTTTGAGTAGGCTATCAATTGCAAAGCCCAGGGCACAGTAAAAGAAATATATTAAAAAAAAAAAAAAAAGATTTTACGCAAAATGTGCACTGCGAGAGAAACTAGTTTGAACCAAATCTCCTCAGTTTCTCTCAGTCTATCTATCACGCTGTCTCCATATGCACTATTAAACTCTATTAAAGAGAGGAGAAGTGCAGGGAGAGGGGTGCAAGGGAGGCTGGGGGCTTAGGGAGAAGCAGGGGAGGAAGGGGGAGGATGGTGAGGGCAAAGATTTCAATATCTTATTTCCACATCTTAAATACATTAATTTATCATACCCTGGGGCTCTTTTAGAGTCGGGAAAAGGGAGAGGAAGGGCTGGGAGGAGGGAGAGGAAAAGGGGCGAGGGCACTTATGACATTTCCATTGTGGAATCTTGTTTCTATTGTTTCTGAGGTCAACATATTGCCCAAAGATTCCACATGCCATCGTGGCCACACAAGTTCCGAGCTGCTAAACGGTCACAGATGGTATTACACATTTTGCGCGCATGCAGATGACTTGATTCCTGTCAGGCTTAGGTGCTTTTTTTTCCTGCCATATGCCAATGTCAGCAAGTGATTTACCGCTCACTAGTGCGTCATTGTGTTCCACATTCCAGGATGTCATCTGCACTACCTTGATGCCAGCTAGGCCATCTTTGTCGCGCTCCACCCTGAGTGCCAGTTCCTCTGTGCTCCGCAGAAGTTCACGACCCCTCCGAGTTCACGTTGGGACGAGGGCCTTCCTGAGGGAGGGTGAACTCTTTGCTGTGGTCTCACGTGACTCGGAGCATATGCTAAGTCACCCCGAGAGTGGAAAAAGCTCCACTTTCAGTTGCCTGCAGTTCCTTCCAACTCATTTTATGGCCAGTTTCAGAGCGCGAGGAGCCAAACAGTGAGGGATGGATGGTCGGAGTGAGGGGGCAGAAAGCAGAGAGAAGGAGCTGGACCTGCAGTGTTCAGGGAGAGTGAGGAGGAAGGGAAGGATGGGAGGGAGCCAGGGTAGGATAGAAGGGGAGTGTGTAGCTGTGTGTGCATGTGAGCACCCTAGGGGTGTGTATTGTGTTTTCTGAATGCCTGTGTCTCTGTGTGTACTTGTGTGTGGTGCCGGGGTACTTCGGAAGGTGAACTCATGCTCCTCTCTGCGCAGGAAGCCCCTGATTAGTGCTAACGAGAAATGCAGACCATATTAATGCAACCACACACCTCTCTCCCCCCCCCCCCCCCCCCCCCCCCCCCCCCCCCCCCCCCCCCCTCCTCCCCCTCCCCCCCCCCCCCCCCACCCCCCCCTCTCTCTCTCTCTCTCGATGCTGCCATCTGCACTCTCCACTCTCTCTGCCAGACATCATAAACCCACTGCCGAGTCCTGAGACACACACCAGAGCTCCGAGGGGGGCAGGCAGGGGGCTGCCACGCACTCAAACCCATTCACTCTTGTGCGTCCGACCCTGCAACAACACTTCTCTCAAACAAACACACGGAGGAACATGCCTAGTACACACATACACACACGTATACACTGGAGAAACCTTATACCACACCACAGATAGTGGAGTAACACAAACATTTACACACCTAAACAAACACAGTAAGAAAAGTGAAACGGGAAACATCACACAGGCACAAACTTCCACAACTGCACTGAAACACGTTTTTTTTCCCCCCCCAGATTCCAGCGAAACAATTTGTATAGAACAGAGTTTGAGCTTCATGGAGATCAAAGATAATGAGTGTGTGAGGCAGAGGAGATGACGAGAGAGAGAGAGAGAGAGAGAGAGGTGGCGGTGGAAAAACAGGTCTGCTGGTGAGCAGCAGCAGTCTTATTAAATGTTCCTGCAGATGGACAGACAGGGCGTTTTCATATTGGGACATGGATACCCTCTCCTCTATTCTCCTGACTCCCACCCACACATTAACATGTGTTTCACATTCTAAGCGGAGATGTGCAAACCAACGGCCAAACACTCACAGTGACTGGCAGCTCGCTCGCTCGCTCTCTCTCTCTCTCTAGTCATGGTAGTGAACTTACAGAACAGCATTATGTCCTTCAGCCTTTTTCAGCTTTACGAGAGAGTTTGAGATGAAGTCAGGATGCATACTGCCTGCTCCAAGATGGAAAAAAGCACGTCCCAGCTGAGACCTATTGATGTGAACAAGAATCTTTCATAATCTGAGTTTTGTACATTACACACTGACTTCGTATTGTTTTATTTTTTCATCCCTGCTAACCAACTGCATCTGCCAGATCAGCCTGTTGCTGGTTTGAACCGTGTGCTTTGGTTCAGACCGATACAGAGAGCCGAATAGAAACAAATTATTGCAACGTGATTCTTTGACTCTCACAGCCTGCGAGGGAGCGCTTCACCTCAAAGCCACAGCTCCTCTGCAATCCATTATGTCAGTGACACCAGTGATTCAGTCAGATACATAACTCAGCTCAATTCAGCTTGAGAAGAATGTGTTTGTTTATCTAATTCTAATTAAAAAGAAGTGAAACACACTCAATCACACTCTTTTAATTTTGCCATATGAAGCCCACTTGGCTGCTGACGGTGTGTCGCTGCAGGGCTTTTTTTCTGTTATTGTCAAAGCAACAAAATAAAAGTTTTTAATATTTTAAATGTTTAATTAAAAAAATGAGTTTGGGGAACCACAAACGAGCCATTTGTTCCTCGCAACTCGAGGCAAATCCAGCTCAAACTGAAAAGCTGTTGTTTATAGTCGCCAAAGATTGTTGCCATTATATGACCAACCATAATCCCCGGATGTGAATCAATAGCTGGATCATTACATACTGACAGAATGCCAAAAGTGGACAGAGTAACCCAAGCCTATTTGTTTGGGGGCCCCCTGGTGGATGCAGGGCCCTCACCAGGTGCCTAGTTCACTTGACCTGGCTCTATTCCTTGGAAAGAAAACACAGAACACATCATGTGTGTACACTTGTGTCGTCTGTGTGTAGCAGGGGTTTCAGGGAGAGCGGATGAGGAGCAGACATATACACAAACACAAATATACACACACACTTGAAAGAGAGAGTTAGATGAAGGGGAGAGGAAGCTCATGGCATCGTACATCAGGTGGTGTCTGCGAACGTCACTACAAACAAGGCTGGGATGAACATAATGTGCCGGGCTGCAAACAAAGGAGCAGATGGAGGGCTCGGCGGATGGGTTGGTGGGACCAAGAGGTGCTGGGGAGGGGTCTCTCTTTAGTTTACCCAGCTGGAAAACTGAGAGACCCAGACAGAGTCCTGATGTCACCCACGGTACCCAACCCTCCCAACTCCCTGACTTCCTGTCCCCGCTGGCGTGATGTCACAGTCCAGCTGGGGATGTGACGTCCACACCCCTCTATCCCCTCCGACTGCCCCCTCTCTCAACTTGGCTTCAATCACTGGCGTCCCACTGTGACCGCGGACTGTCAGCGGAGCACGTACCCAACACAGCAAGAACGGGGACCGTGCAGCAACGTAACATTCACACGCAGGTCATTTATGTCTATGATGTAAAGATTAATGATATCATATCATACGCTTTGAAGGCATTTTTTTTATTTAAGTTAATATCAAAGAAAAAAGGTTTTCTTTCAAAGTTCTGTTCTTGAAAGTTCACAAATGAACAAAAGCTCATATTTCTAACTAGATGATGAGCAGTAGCACTCAGAAGTGTTTTAAAAGTATTATCACCTCAAAGAAGAAGTTCTGTGACAGCTTCATGACTCAATATCACAGTGAAGACTTCCCATGCATGTTAGACCTCTTTAGGCCTCTTCAGCTAATGAAACAGTACGACTTCCTCTTACAGGAAAAAAAAAAAAGATTGGTCACATGACACGACTGTACTTATTTTCTGGTCGTATGTCTTTCCATTTCCATCGTTTGTATTCCGTCCAGCGTCTGCACTCAGAGTGGAGGGTTATTAAAGCTGACAGGTTTTTCAAACTCATTATGGTGGAGTGGCAGTGAGCAGCTGACACTGCCGTTCCCCCCGGGTTCATGTTTGACCTGGAGACTTTCACTTACAGTGTGGAAAACACCCTGGAAACAAAAATGGCCAGTTTTTGACCTTAAAATTGTTTGTTGATATAGGACAGAAGCTCCAAGCCTCAAAATCATTCAACACACCGACTCAAAAATGTTGGATCAAATCAAGAGAATTATGCATTAAAAAAAAAAATTCTAATCACAGAAACTACCTTTTCTTAGGTTAAACAGTTTGAGCTCAACATTGAAGCCGATGGATTGTAAGCTGTTAAAGCACTTAGTAAAATATAATATCTTTCAAACAAGTGGATTTTTTTTTTTTTTTAAAGAACTTTGACACTGTTACAGATATTATATTTGTATTCGTGGTGATGTCAGATGCCACCTGGGTTTCCCCATGACAACCAGAGATAAACCACTGTAGGTTTAACATTACAGGTCCTTCACTTTTGAATCCAGGGAGAGTTGATTGATTAACTTGCCTTGGCTGCTCTCTCCCTGGTTCACCTGGAGCTTCTCACTCCACAGTAATCATTAACATACTGTTAATGTCTGAATGTGTTGTAAATGAACAAAACATAATACAAAGCAAACTGATACATAGAAATAAATGATGTGGCTCATTGTTTAGAAGTATCTTAAACTATTATTTTATAAAGGCAGTAGAAAGTGAGTTGTCCAAGATGGGAAAAAAACTAGCTCTCGATGACTGACTGATATGATGGATGCTTATTTAAACAAAATTCCCAAGTTATGTAAACCCAATGGGAATGTAGGTCAGACAGGGACATGATGGAGTTTGTTGGCTGCATCACTATTTTTGCAATTTATAAGTTACAAGTTCTAAGTGATTTTGCAGGAGCTTTATCTTTAATGTGCACAGAGACAGGCCAATAAAAAATATTTCAGTCTTGTCTATTCCTGCCTCTCATTCACTTCAAAAGCCAATGAAAAATACCATTAGAGGGAAATTTCCCTCATTCACTCCACTGCTCATTTACAGTGCACGGCTCTGTTTCATTCACTTGTTATTGGAGAGAGAGAGGGAGGGAGAGAGAGAGGACACACACACACACACTCAAACACAATGTGTTACGTGCAGGCTGACAGGACCCCCCTAATAGAAACCGAACACCACAATCTTCCTCCCTCTAGGCATCCCCTCTCCCCTGCCCTGAACCCACCCTGTCCCCTGCTGGCCACTGTCCTTAACCAAACACACAACAGACACGCACACACTCATGGACACACGCACGTAGACAATACCCGTCTTTTACGCAAGCACAGTACCACACACACACTACACAAACACTCTCTGAACTTTAATATCGGATTATGTTTCTGTGATGCACATGCGCGTGCAACATATGCACGCACGCACACACGCACACTACTTGCTTCTGAGAACACACACATCCTTTCACTTTCTTTGATGAATGAGGAAATGCTCACACAAACATATAAACAAAGCCTCCATCTCAGACCCTATTACATCTGTATGCTTTTCCTGGAGCTTCACTCGACTCCTTCAGGGCCTGACGTAGGCTGCCGCTCCGCCTCCCCTCCTGTCCTCTCTCCCTGCTCAGGCCCTACCTGATTGTCTGCTTGTTTTCCCTGGCGGCTCAAAGCTTCCGTTCCCAGGCTGGGCGGCGGGAGGTGGGAGCGCAGCCTACGACACATACTTTCCACCCGTGAAGGCCGAGAGCCTGCGACGGACCCTCCTGTCCACTGGCCCTGCAGGAAACACACCGCTGCTGCCCAACGACTCCACTTGACTCTAGCCCAGGTGAAAGTTAATAGACGCGAGGAGCGTGAGGATGCAAGGGAGATCATGTCCACTCTGATCCGGCTTTATCGTGACATTCCTTCCACACAAAGAAATCAATAGCTGGGGCAACAACACAAAGAAGGCGCGACGGGATGGAGACCCAGTGAGAGATTTCCTCAACAGATGACTAGTAATTCTTTGGAAGATGAAAACAGTTGACTGGATGAAGCTGGGTGACTCAGAAATAGGCCACCAGTGTCGACACAGAGTTCACCAGATGAATGTGATTGTAGCATGCAGTGTATAAAATGATGGGTGACACAACCACCCCAAAAAGTGCACCTTGAATGCCTCTGGGTGACTGACTGCACTATAGCTCATAAATCCTGCCTCCTCCATGTTAGCGATTGGTCCAGCACTTGCATTGACGGGACCTCAAAACTGATGCTCTATACGCTGACGGCTACATTGCCCACAAATAATCTGTATCTGGAGCATTTTAACTTCATTTCTTTTTCCATTTATTGGATGCAGTCAGCGATTTTCGATGGGGTTAAAGCGAGAGCAGCAAAGAAAGATGGGACGTGTGACAGGCACACCTCTATCATAGATGTACTGAAGAGACTTTGTTCAGTTCCAATGATGCACCTGCAGGTCTCCATTCTCCTCCTTCTCCCAGCGAGACTTCCTGCTCCTCTGGAGGCTCCTCTGAGAGTCTGACTGTGGCCCCTGTGATTAGTGGAAATGACTCTCATTATGTGGTAATTCTGTAATTACATGACCCTGTTGCAGCATGCTACAGCTTCTATCCCTCTAAGTGACACTGCTCACACACCCACCCGTCTCTGGTCCTTGTTACTAATTTGTAAAGAGATCTGTTTTTTTCCAATTGTTTGCAACTTTTTTTTTTTTTTTTTTACGCTGGAATTTTGTTTTTCTTTATTGTGCTTGGGGCTTAGTCATCCTGTCACTACTGAGTGTTTGATGTAGGCAGACATGGAGGTGAACCCAAACAATGACTGTGAGACTCTCATGTTAGATTAGTTCTGTTTTATATGAGCTGAGTGCTACGGTAATCCACCCAGATCACATAATGGTAATTCGGTACCCATTTCCTCGTTCAACAGGCTTTTATGTAGGCCCAGTAATCATCTGCAGAGAACTTGAACTGTATGTTGCACTGCTCAAGCTCAAAACCAGCTGTACCGGCCAATAAAAAGACAAGTAAGGACTTGTTATTAGACATTAGGACTTCTCTGCCATGCGCTGGGTAGAGGCGCCACACTGAAAAAAGCTGATTTCTTCAAAATCCGCCTGCCGGCTCACCTCAGCTGGGATCTGTTTTTAGTGGTGAGTTCAGAAGAAACACAGACTCTGACTTTCTTGCAGACACTGGTTTAAAGTACAATTTTTTTTTTTTAAATAACAAGGTCAGCAACAACGCACTAAGACCCAGGATGATATGAGCTGTACTTAAAAAAAAACTGCCTCTGTATTTTGTCTGGACCGGGATGATTAAAGAAAGATAAATGTAAACCGCGTATGGATTTGATCTGATAAACAGCTATTACAGTTCAGCAGTTTAGATACCTCTTATCTCTTATCTCACGCCCAGCTGAGGAGGAGTAAATCAAAAGCTGTGACACTCTGAACAACTCCCTTACTGATAACAAACATGTACGCAGTGATCAGTGGGATGGAGGATTTTACAAAATACACTTTAACTTGATGACACAATGGAGAATTTTTAATCACAAGACATTTTATCATTCAATTTCTACCCGTGCCTTATACCTCTATTTTGGCCTTTTGGATGGTGCATTTACAGTTTTTGCATTTAGATTTGATTAATTGCTTTCACAAAAAAAAAAAAAAAAAGAAAAGAAGAAATTCCTGTCTGGTTAATTCTGTGTGTTAACAGAGCAATGATAATGCAGTGCAGCACCTGCAGACATAAATAAGCTTCACACAAGACAGGACCCCTGACTGTTAACATGGTTTTAGCCAAGCTGGTGACCAAAGCTGCAACACCTTTGAAACCTATTCAGTCTGGACTCTCCTTCCTCCACTGCACTCTCTTCTTTCTCTCTTTTCCTTCCAGTTTATTAGAAGATACTGAGCATCTCACTCAACGAAGGTTCATATTCTGCATTTCCTCAAACACGCACAAAAGGAAAACCCACTCATGCACACACAACTCGAGCGACTGTTGCTGTAGCCATAATATGAATAGAGAGAAACTTTTTACTTTGGTTGAGATCTGATGCATAGTTTTTTTCACTGTTTTAGTTTTCTGAACCATCTGCTCAGTCAGGGTGTGCTACAAGAAATAAGAAAAGACATTTCTGGCAGGTCATTTGAGGGAGTCAGGGAGCTACAATTGCACTGCCCATTTATTAACAGAAGACAATTCTGAATACGCCTGCTTTTCTTCACACAGAGACAGTGTCACAACACTTCACATGTGATAAGTTGGATCATATGCATCACATCCAGGACTGAAAACACCACAGCATCTGCCTCGGCTCTGCTCTCGATTCTCCTTTGACTGATACTTTTAACTTTGTCAACTCTTTGGTAGTAGTTTTTTATTATTTTTAAACAAGAAATAGTCCTACTTAATTTCATTTATTTTAGCTGATAACGCATGATTTAGCTCAGAATAGTGTTGGAGCTGAATGGGAAGTGCAACACACACAGTGATCCAACTGAAGAGTTTTCTCTATTATTAGAGGGCGTGAATGAGCGGCTGATGGTTATTGAATTACTCAGTAAACTCACTCGCTGGTTCGCCCGAGCTAAGACAGTATCCTCTGTGTGCCCTCCACACAGAACAGGAAGCTGCCAGCTTCTCTGAGATTAGGCCTGTTTCCTCTCTCCACGCTGCACTCCCAGCGACCCCGTGGCCCCGTAACCCTGCGACCTTCCTCCCAGTACGTATGGCAGACACACCATCAGCCGAGGAGTGTGCCAGCTGGCGTGCGACACACGCACGCACACAAACACGCCACTAAATCATTCCTCAGAAAATGACACTCAATTCAAAAACAATATGGCCTTTTCCTGGCACAGGACTGGAATGCTAAAGTGTTCAGCAGACACAACACAGGCACGTATGTCAATACTGTATACTGCTACTCCCGTACCCCTCCTCAAACGTGCTTCCCCCTTCCTTCCCCGATAATTTGTCGCAGTAACATTTCCCTCTCACTGAGTTTTAAAGCGGTAATGAAGTTAAAGCATCAGAGGGGCATCATGGGGGCTGGAGGAGCCTTTAATGACACTAACACACAAGTATGTTCTCGATCGATCTATCAGAACTCATCTTTTCCTTTACTGTTGATCATGATGCTGGTAAGTTTTATTTCTGTCTATAAGGAAATAGACAGATTATTATTTTATTATTAATTATCAAAAATAACTACTATAAAGGCAGTGCTCATCTCAACTGATTAATCAGCAGAACATAATTTTACATTTAGCATCAGAAACCACTCACTGGAAGATAAGTAATAAAAACATTGGGGAAGTTATGAAATGATAAAACTTCCTGTCTCGTCATAGATGCAGAATTTTCCAGTGACACCACTCAGTTTAAGAGAAACCTCAGGTTTCATGTGACTAGATTATTGGATGCTGCAACTAAAAATGCCTGTGGCCCTACACGATGCATCATCCCACAATGACTCTGGACAACTGAGGTCACTTTTAACACCCTCCATAGTTTATGGCACTTGCTGTTAAATGGAGGGTGGGATTCCTTTCATCTGACCGTGTGTGCGCTTGTGCGTGTGTGTGTGCGTGCGTGTGTTTGTGTACAGACGTGTTCTATTGAGGCCACATGTAACACCCAGGCACTCAGCTTGCTAAGAAAACAAGGGGTCATTAGTCGGTGCACAAGGCTGTAACCTCCAGTACTCTGAGGTTTCAGGTCAGCTGCTTTCTATTAACTCTGACTTGGTGGTGACTGAAAGCCTGTTAACCCCGGCCGGAGTCAGAGAGTTGAGACACTCACACTGATGCTATTGATGGCCTTTTGCTGAGACCCACTCCAGCGCAGTGGACAGAGGTGCGTCAGAACACACGTGAACGCAAAACAAGCTAAACCTTTGACCCAGTCACTCATGTGGTATCACGAAACCATAAAACCCACTTACATTTCTCACCGTTAAACAATGGCAAATGCTGCTATTACTTTCAGAGGCGACCGTGCGCTATCCATGCGCTCTCTGGAAACATCGCCTTTAATTATCAGATCAGCACCGTGAGAGGAGTGAGTACCAACTCCCATTCCATTTGGTTAATTAAGGCAGGACTGTATTGACTCCATTGCAGTTAAGGCCTGTCACCACAGTTGTACTGCAGGCAATACACAGAGCAGTGTGTGTGTGTGTGTGTGTGTGCGTGTGTTATGACTAGGCTGTAAAGAGGTGTGCTTGTTCATGCTCTGTCATTTTTCAGAGTGCTCGCTCAGAATACTTCCATTTTGAGGTCACCGTTATTTTTGGATGTGCTCCTACATGCCACAGGTCTCATTCTGAATAAAACTGACCCATCTAAATATATCAGCCTGCACTCGCCGGTTAACCCTAGATGTCACTGAGGATTAAGAAAAACATGAATGACATCACATCGGCACTATACAGTGAAAACAAAGGAAAGCAACAACTTTTGACCTCCAAAACATCAGCTTGCCTTATGCCAAAAAGACGTAGTTGCTATGTGCTAACTTGGATGGAAATGGTTTGATGGAAGACACAGAAACAGAACTGTTGAAACTCAGTTGTCTCTATATTTATCCTGCTGGATCTTTGTCACAGATGCACAGTATGAGTCAGATTTATGTTACTGATTGACTCGTGCTGCCCGTCACTGTTTAGATCTTCTAGCGCAGCTTCATACTGATGACTTACCCCTGACCTTTACTTTACCGACTTTCCCTTTCCTGTCTTAGATTCCATCAGCACAGCAGCCTACACTGCACTCTCACACACAGACACACACCTCATACCATTTCCCTTTCACACCTGGTCCCAACCTTTGGTCTGTGGTTTCTTTGACCCTCAGTATCTGAGATCACAGGCCCTTGAATGGTGTTAATCAAAGACTTCAATTGATTCAGGTCCAGTTTAGTGAGTCTGTAACAAGTTCATTCAACAAAGATGTGGCTGCAGGGTAAAGCAGCGTGTTTGAAATGGAAATAAGGGCTGCTTCTTCCTCTCGAAGCTCCCACCAATACTCACAATGGTAATTCCCCTCCTAATTTATCAGTGTGAATCGATTCCAAAGTCTTTCTTTTTTCTTTGCGGAAGGATGCCATCTGTAAGGGATCAGAGACTTGTAGGGAGCTGCAGAGAGTGTGCAACAGTGAGGCGAAAACCCGGCCTCGGTAGAAACATTTAAAGTCTTTGATAAACATTCTTATCTGGAGGTGAGATGTTGAAATATGATCTGCTCAGACAGGGCAGAGAGTCAAAGCCCAAGGCGTGCGTGTTAATGTGTGTACGTATGCTATGAGTGTCTGTTACTTTAATGATGGTTGTCCCCACTTTGCCTCTCTTTGCCTTCATCTTCTATGCTGAGGGCCTGTTTTATCAGCTCCACTGGCGGAGCTGACAGTAATGTGTGCCCACCCATGTAGTCAACTCTCTGTGTTGGTGTGCTTTGTCTCAGCGGATTTATCTCTGTGAGAGTCTGTGCATATGAGAGTGTGTGTGTGTGCGCGTCTTTATGTGTGTGAGAGTGTGTGCCAGTCATCAGGCTGGAAAGATATTCATAATTTCTTGGCTGATTTATAGACTCTCCTCAGGCTTTGGAGACATCGCCTTTATGAGTAAAGACAGGGACAGCCAAGACTTCACTGGTGCCAGCTCAAGTGCACACAGGTGCACATTAAAGTGCACAGCAATCGATACCTCAGCAGAGTCCGAGAAAGCAAGAAGTGAAAACACAGAGAGAGATCGGCTGCTATCAAACCCTAACTTCTTCACTGACCTGTAGCACTGGCATTAACCAAAAGTCTATCAAGCTCAGTCTAATCGACAAGAAATATAGTCATCAACCCAAAACTTTATCTCAGTCAAGTTCAAGTCAAGCATTGTTATAATTACCTCAGACTTAAAACCCAAAACAAAGGCCAATCAACCTGTTGGTACGGCAATTAATTCATGAATCTGAAAACCTGCATTGATGGAGCAGTGAGCACATTCTTGTTTTCCTTTGAAAACACAACAATATTTATTTGGCTGAGAATCTCAGGTGCAGATTGATCACTTTGGACGTGAATATGTCTTAATAACTGGAGGCCCACTCGGCTGAAAGCTCTTCTAAGGTAAAAAGGGCTCAAGAATGAACCAACTTACAGTGATTACAATGATTCTTGGCTCAACTTCCAAATGTTGCTTATCAGGAAACATAAACTCTGGATATTTAAAGCTGGTCAGGGAGACTCAAGTATGTAATTTTTTTTTTTTTGCTCTGATGTTATTGTGACAGTTTTATCCTTGAGCCCAGTGTGTGATCTCAGCCTCCAAAGGGCAGCTCATGTTTCGGTCGTCTGTTCACGGCCTGTTGACATTTTCATCTATCAGTGAAATCAGAGTTTAAAGATTTGCTCCATTTATATCCCAATTCTTTGTGAGCTACCACAGGGGACCAGCATGATTCACTCACAGGACGGCATTCAAAAGACATTCTTCTGGGGAGATAGTCAGCCACCAGTTTTCTTTTTTCAGTGGAGCCACGTCGGTTCTCAAGGAGCGAAGTATACCCAGGCCAGATATGAGAGCACCGTGACCGGGACACGAGTGGCGAGCGGCCGGCTAAGGGGTGGAGGACGACAAGAGGAGGGGTGGTGTTTGAAGTGGAAAGAGAGCCTAGAACCATTTTATAGCTTTTCTCTTATGCCCTTCTGCAGGGAGAGAGCAAAGGGGTGTCCTTTTTTTTCAAGCACATAAAGTTGGAGATTTTGATGATTTATAGAGAAAGGAAGAGAGCGAGAAAAAGAGAGAGCGGGGGGTGGCAGGGGAGGAGGGGGTGGGGGGGTTAAACATGATGCAAACCATTTGGAGTCGGGAGTGGAGTTTGCCAGCACAGCCTGCTCTGTTTAAACTGGAGAGGAAGTGGCCGTATATACAGCATGCCAGCAAACTCCCCTCTTCCTCACTGTCTTTCTCTATCTCCTCTTTCTCTTCACTTTTCACACACACTCGCACACACACACACACACACAAGTTTCAGAAGCTCCACAGAGAGAGTGTGCGAGCAGAGGTACGTACATACTCACATCCACAGAGGTCAAACGATGGCCATTGGTTCGAAAGAATGTTTGTTATTGTAATATTATGTTTCTTTACATCACCGTCACCAGGCCCATCACCGTTATTATCATTATTACTATTATTACAATCTGGAAAGCTGGGGGGTACACGGGAGAGTGAGAATAAAGGAGCGCCGAGGGGGGAAAAGAGCCAAGAAAGAGAGACTGAAAAATGAAAGACAGAGCAAAAGGGAGGAGAAGAGGTCAGTGTTTTCCCTCAACACCCCATCCATGACTTAATCTTATTCCGCTCTGCTGAGACCTTCCCAGGAACAAGGATTTTGTTGTGGACACAAGGAGAGAGAAAGACGAACAGTGATAGGGAGATGAGAGAGAGAGAGGGAGGTGATGAGAAGGTGAAGGAGAAGAAGAGCAAAACGAAGAATAGGTGTACAGTGTGTAGAACGCTTGATTGAGCATGGTTACAGAACTTCTGCTGAAAGGAAGAGTTCTAATTTCTTAAAACTTGGGTCACACTTTTAATAATGTACTCATCAAGGAAGATGATAAGGATGTTGACATACATTATTATACTATTATCATACTATTAGAAGTAATGAATAATCCCATGAAAAGACTTAAACCAACAATGTGTGAAGTCCCCATTTTTCCAACTTTGTATACTCAGTGAAAAAACCATGGTAAAGATGAAGGATGATGTCTGAGCCTCAGTTATATTTGAGTTGATCACAACACAGGTCTGTCGACAGAGGAGAATCTGCAGCTTACATTCAAACTGCCAAACCGAAAAGGTTCCAACACATTCAATCACATAGGAGATTGCCAAAAAGAAAAGGAGGAGTATCTGTAAGTCACATCCAGGTGTCTCTTTGTTCATTATCTTCATATGGGTGTAGATTGTCTCAAGGTCCATTTTAAGTGTGTCCCAAGGACAGGATGGTAACTCCCGACACACTCAGATGTGCACTGAGGCCTCTCAGGTCAACCACAGGGGAAACACAACAAAGGCTGCATGTAAAATATATTGCCATATATTCTAGGTGTTAGAATTCTTGTCTGTGATGCAAACAGTTCTCAAAAAATAAGTTGTAATCTAAAAGGGGCCGGGGAAGATTCCAGATACAAATGCCTTAACTCAAAATAAGCTTAACAGAGGATGAATAGCCTTTTGTAATAGAACGAAGGTGTGGTTCACTGATGTGTTTTTAAAAGTACAACAATGGAAGCTTTGAGTACATTGACTTTATTAAACCATTGTTGAATTGGTGTTTGTCCTTTAATCCTAGTGCTCATTGTAGCTGAGCATGAGCAGTTTACTTGTTTTAATTAATATATTGGACAAAAATATTCAGTAAAATGAAATTTGATTCGATCATATTTTGTTCTTAAGTTGTTTAATCATCATTTGAATTCTGAATTATCTGATGTCTAATGCTACAAGTTGTAACTGATCAGAATAACTATCATGGAATAAAAGACCCTGTCTTTCTTGTGCATTTACTGCCACATGACTTCTAGCCCTCTGTCCTGTATTGCTTCCTGGTGAGGCATCTGAAACAGGACTAATCGTCTCCATTATTATTTGGAATATGCTTTTAAAAGCAGAGAGGCAGAGGCAGACCACCTAGTTCTGTGATGTTCCGTCTCAGCGGTGGTAAGCCAGTCTAGACCTGACTGAACCAGAGCACTGTGGTCTGGTGATGTCATCCTGAAAACACACTGTACAACTAATTGGTTTATGATCACCTCCAAATTGGCTCCGGGGGGACGTGATCAAATTGAGAGACGAGCATGAGCTGAAAGGTAACTTGGCAGTTCAGAGGGCTGTCGAGCCGCCCTGCTCGTCCATTTGTAGTTCAGACAGAAAGGGAAAAAACAAGCACTAATGCACCGAGTGCTCATTTTTACTGGTACTGTTTTCTATTTCCAAATGAATTTTTAGGAGCTGGGTCATAAAACGAAAACCCTGTAAACTGCTACAGAACGGACCCACCATCCCACAGAATGCCAATGAGATTAACATCAACAGTCAACCCTGAGCCCCTACACCCAGTATCCCTTTACCAAAGTGGGGCTACAGTTGATTCTGATTTTGAATGAGGAACAATGCAAGGATGCCAAACATGACATCATGTTTCATTTCAACATAAAGAAAACTGACTCAGTCGTGATTCCAGATTCTTAATAAGCACTCTGATAGGAGTTTGCCTAAGTGCTAAGCCTCGCCCTAAAATAAAGCAAAACAAAATCCTCATGTCATCTCATAACCACACTGACGACACAAACAAGTGTTAAAAACATAAATGTACTATTCTAAGCCATGATGTTTTGTGTTCGCTATGTCCTTTTGCGGAGGCTGCATTTACTGTCATGTACGCTCTCTCGTCAAAGCCCTCTACACACAAAGATGCACAACACAAGCTGTGAATGCTTTGCAGTATGCAAACACACGCCCACAAGTGCGAGTGCCTGCGCGCTTGAGTGTGTCTGTGTGCATGCGTGCGTTTCGCCGTTGTGTTGCTGGTGGCTCGGCTTCAGGATTGTGTCGAGGCTGTCTGTAATAAATGTGCCCAGGCGAGTGGGCCCAAAAAGATATATCACAAACAGGAGGGGAGGCAGAGTGCACAGGGGAGGGGAAAAGGATGGAGCGAAGTGGGGGTGGGAAGGGGAGCGGAGTGGGAAAAGAAATGAAGAAGAGGAGATGGGCGAGAAAGGGGAGGATCGATTGGTGAGGAAAGAGAGAAAGGGGGGCAGGGGCTGCTTTCTCCTGGGTCCTGCTATGTTTCCCATTATGTAAGCCCTGGTCACCGGCAGCATGCCAGCAGGCAAAATAAAAGAGTCTCTCTGGCTTGGCACGGCTCGTATTTTCCTATCCTCGACGCGGGGTCAGGGAGGGGTCAGGCAGCTGGATGGGGCGCTGGGGGGATTGTGGGGTCTGGGCCGGCCTCCAAAACCCAAAAGGCCCAGGGTTCAAGTACCAGCTGAAAGCAATCAGGGGGAAATCTGGGAGTGCCACAGCTGCTCGCAGCAGCGTTGTTCTGTGGCTCAACTCGCTCTCACTCGCTCCCTCGCTCCCCTCTTTCTCCGACTCTCTCTTGTCCCACTTTCCTCTGTGTGTTGCATGCCCCCCCCACCCCCCCGCGCCCCTTCCTGTTACTTTTCTTGACAGACACGCAAAAAAACCCTGAATTCTTTTAACATGGAGCCATCATTATATGTATTCTGGTATGCATGTATATGTGAGAGTGTACTGTACGTGTGCGCGGGCACCCCTGTCACGCTTGTGCTTGAGTGTAAGCTTGTGTGAGCGTGTGTCCGGGGTCACTGGAAAGACAAAAGGGATAAAAACAATAGTAGCTGCTCAATCTGTTTGGACCACAGTCTATCAAACACAGCACAATTATGCGTTTGTGCCTATTTCAAATTTCCGTCAGTCCAATCAACACAAAAATATCTTTTTTAAAAGCCATAACCATCAGTATTTCAGCACATGCCAGCTATACTCTGCAATGTAGAGAGTGTAAAATGAAGAATAAAAAGGTATGTGGAAAGCAGGTGGGATGAATTTTCCTGCTCTGGCTTTGGTCTAAGCTTCCCCTCAGAGGGCACGATCCATGCCAACAAATACAAAACCATTCTCTGTGATAACTTCCATCCTCTGGAAAGCTTCAACCTACTCTGAGTGTTTTTCCTTCTAGATGACAGAGTCTATATCTACGGGGCACAAAAGGTCACCTTACGGTTTGATGAGCCTGGAAATCACGTAAACCGTACACCAGAGCCAGCTCCACTCCAAACCTACTTGACCTGTGGAGTGTAGTAAGATACATTTCAGGCCACGTGCTGGGCCGTGAGCTGAGGGGACATAATGTTTCGTTGATTGATCTTAATACCCCAAAACACATATTACCTGAAAACATGCGTTCGCTGGGTATTCTTGTGAAAACAAGCAAGCAATTATGATAGCTATGGCAGCTAGATAGCTAGATATGTAGTGGAGTTTTCAAATGAAAACACATTAGTATGGATGTAGCCTTAGTACAGGTGTCAAGAATGCACGTAACTTTGCTGCCCCTGTTATATTACCATAAAAATAATGCCCATTAAAAGCTCTGGAGTGAATGGAGATACCAGCAGTGTTGAACATGAAATCAATTGTCAGGGAGTAAAGACTCAATGAGCTGCACCTTGGCTGGATGTTTTCTTGCACCATCAATAAGCCAGAATAAGTGGATGTGTGGTGCAGGGGTAAATGTTTCCTCTTAAAGTGTGTTGCAGGCCCCCCCGTGTGCAATGAAGCTGTTTTGGCAGATTGCTGCAGCTAGACAGCCCCATTACGACACCTTTTGCTGTTGTTTTCTTAGCCTTTGCACTCACCTGTGAGAGCTTACCTATTAACACCATCTTATGAGAAACACTTGCCCCTCATCAGCAGAGAGATTAGCAGCTACAGGACCATTACGCCTACTCCTCGGCCATTCATCTCATAATGGGCCAGAGATAGTGCAGAACATTCAGCAGGGCCATTAAGCTTTGCATAATGTTTATGATGGGTCATGGATCTCCGTTATGTCTTGTTTAATGTGCATGGCAGATTGTCTCCCGGCCTGCTGTGTATCCACTGAGCTGGCACCTCTGAGCCTGCCAGAGCAAAAACCCTCCTCTCAGACAAGCCAGACCAGCGACCTCTGTTATCGTCTGTTTTCCCTGCACTGGTCTCTGGACTCCCTCATCTTATGCCCCCCATCCAGACACCTGGGAGGAGGAGGAGGAGGAGGGAGGAATGGAGAGGGAGACGGGGGAGGCAGGGGGATGGAGCAGCAGTATGATACAGAGTGGCAAAAACAGAGGAAGTGATAGAGACAGAGAGCTAGCCAGCTGAGCAAGACCCCAGACACAAAAGGCTGGGATGACTCTCTCTCACACACACACACACACACAGTTTTGGTCTAAAAAAAAAAGGGGGGGGGGGGGCAGACAGATAGGATTTGTGCCTTGGGCATGTGCTGGAGGAGACACCCACACACGTTCATCGATTCGTTCCCTCTCTTGGAGTGACGGAAGGAGCAGGGCTGGCTGTCGTCAGCCTGGCCCGTGCCTTGGGCATGTGCTGGAGGAGACACCCACACACGTTCATCGATTCGTTCCCTCTCTTGGAGTGACGGAAGGAGCAGGGCTGGCTGTCGTCAGCCTGGCCCAGAGCAGGAAGTGTGCTGGGGATAAGGCGGCCATGTGGCAGGATGTTATGGATTTCTAATTAGAGCAATTCATCTGTCAGCAAGGGCGCGCTTTCACTGGAGCTTTCCCTGGCCGTGCATTTGCCATACTTCCATACTTCGCACACTCCCAACTTTGCCCACACTTTACACATGCATTCTTCTCCCAGAGTCAACATGAACATGCACACGCGTCCCCGGAGACTTAACAGTCGTTGCTTGTCCAACATACTTCATCACAGACTGACTACACCAGAGCAAATCGGTCAATCACCACTGCTCACACCAAGCAAACAGACCAAAACGAGCTCAGGGGATCCCTCAAGAGCGTCCATTCTTCAACAGCGTAAAACCATGACAAAGATAAGGACTCGCCGTTACCGAGGGCGCACAGGCTTGCAGTGAAATCAATTGTCTGCACGAACAAACGCCTGATGAGGCAGCGTTCTCAGCTTGCCTCAAGGCAGTTGTTGCAGAGAATGCACTGTTCCCTGGACGAAAGCAATTGTACTCTGCTGGACGCTGTAGTGGACTTAGAGCACAGAGCGCAGCGAGCTCCCCGGGGATCGGACCCTGCTATTGTGTTACACCAGATATCCTGCCGCTGCTCTTTTGGACAGGAGCTGATAAACTTACAAATAAACAAACAAAAGGGAGGTGTTTCTGACGTGTGTGTGGTGCAGACAGAGAGCGATACTGTAATCAAGTGATAATTACATAAGAAATGGATAAAAACAATGTACAAACGATCTGAACAGCCGATCTACAGAGCTCTACTCCTGAGTGGCATTCATTTTCTGTGACACTCGTGGTGAATATGTAAATCTAGTTTTTGTGTGATTACATTATATTTCAAACCTAAACAAAGGCTGAAGCAATAACTCAGGAAGGGAATTGGACTCCAGGCCAATCTTCTCATACAAAGCACTAGACCACCAATTTTTTTTTTTTGGAATAACCCTGTTTGTTGATTTAACAGGAAACAGACGTGTACATTTGGCCACTATGCTCATCTGGGAGATTACTGTGTACAAACAGAGGTTTCTGGGTATCCTTTGACTGGGGCTCAGTCTGCAATGCCTCACCAGGTGCACACCAATCCAGTGCACAAATGTGTATACGCAAAACAGATTTTTGTAAAAAGAACAAAGAGTTATAGAGTTTACTCAAAAACGTAATCATTAATCACCAAAAGAATCAAATAAGTGATATTGAAAATTGAATTGAATTAGTTCACAGCGAGGATTTTGTTTTACGGTCTTATAAATCTCACCCTCTCTTCTGAGTGCTTTTGGGGGGGGGGGGGGATAGTCGCCATGTGTTCCGTCAAGAGAAGTGATGACCTTTTTAATACAATACGGTGAGTGTGAGATTCATATCATTCAAAGAGCTCCACCAAGTCATTCCTCTCTATGCATCACAAAAGTGACTCAGGACGTGTCCCGGCGCCCCCCGACAGCCTGACTCAAAGGATGGTAACATTGGTCAGCCTGTTTGCTGCCTGCAAGTTTAACTCTTTCACTACTTTGGTTAACACTTGCAAACCAAATGACCCCATGGACCCGATCACATTTACTCAGAGTTGACAATAAAGCAGTTTTTTAGAAGAATTTTTTCTTAACTTCTGCTTTTTCTCTAAGGGGAGCAAGAGAGAATGAATCACAGAAAAGCAACAATGACAGCACGATGATGATAAGAAAGACGGGAGTTGGGAGAAGACAGAAGGCAGTGTTCAAAGAATGAGGGATTGATAGAGGGAGAGAGAAAAGAGGAAAATGGAGGATACACGGGGATGACAAGAGAACGCGCAGCATTGTAGTGATGAAGCAAAAAGAGGGTGTGAGGGAAAGAAGAGTGAGGCGGGTGGGGGTAAGCTGGGTGGAGGCAGAGGAGGAGAGGAGGGGGACTGTGCGAGGCCGGGAACACAGAGCAGCGGCCGGGGGGATGTTTAGATAGGTGCAGGCTGCCACTAGGAAGTCCACGCTCCAGTATAAACAGGCCGCCACACAACCCAGCACTCCCAACTGTGGGAGAAATCTGCCCCGAGACGCACGGAGTGGCGCTGGCCAACAGAGCAAAGGAGGGAGGGAAACAGGGGTATGAGGGGGCGGATGGGAGGCAAGGGAGGATGGGTATACGGCCACTTTCAGATCCCCGCAGAATATATACACAGCTGAGTCTGGCCTCTGGACCCATTTCCTCTCTCCCTCGCCGTGTCCACGCAGGACTCCTGAGGCCATTTTGAATGCTATTATCCCCATGTAATCTCTGCTTCATAAACCCCCAGTATACAACATGCACACGCACGTGCATGTACAGAGGAGCACAAACAGAAAGTTCAGTGTAATGAAGCACAAAATAATGGAGGCACTATTACACATCTCTTTAGTAAACTAAACTCAACGGCTTGCACACTTTACACAACATTAGAGCCTTGATGCAATTCGAATATAGAACTTAACGCTGCAGAAGTCAATAACAGTGGTAATCCCCTCGAAGGGTGAACCGTCTTTGATAACCTATCCAGAAGCAAACAGAGTCAGGGGACAGCAGAAAGAGCTAAAAAAAAAAAAAAGTGTTTAAGATGTAACACAGAAATAATAGTTGTCGGGTTTCTGGCCACTTGGTAATTGTAAATCCACCAAATCCTCGGATGAGGAAAATGCCCGGCTCAAACAATCCCTAGTGTTTATCAGCCATGACTCTTTGTTTTTACTTTTAAAACATCTGATCTGATCAATATAGTTTCTAAAGTATAGAAATACAAAAAATAAATTCCACACATATGCTACTTAAATGACCACTTTAACATACGAGCAGACTCTCTCGCTCACTCTCTCTTTCTCTCTCTCTCACACACACACACGCAGGTTTTCTTGCCACGCAGAAAGGTTTTCGGAGGAAATTCCTTTGAACATGAAACCCAGCGCAAATATCGTGAAGAGAAACATTCAACATTCCACAAGAACCAGCACAGCGGTGAACCCCTCTGTCACACTGGAGGACTTACTGACTTCCAACTGACATCATGTCCTGTTAGGTATCATGTTCCCCCTCACATCACCTGGAAAAGACGGAGCGCACAGATACAGTCACGCTCATGCACTCACACACACGTATTGCGCCACTCGCGTCCATCTGCACCTGGCCCAGACACCTCTGAGCTTAGCGAGGAGAAAGGCCAGTCCCACCATGTTTAGTCTGTTCTGCTGGCCTTTCAGAGTGTGACAAGACCCATGAGGGGCTCGGGAGAAACGGAGGAGACTTAGAGTGTCATGATAGATTCACAGCCCCTCTCCCATAGACATAAATTCAGTGAATATTTACTCTGTCTCTGTCACTGTGATATACTGTAGACAGTATTAGGCTGGAAACAGAACAAGTTGGCCGTTTCATGTTTTTGATTTTATGCCTATAGTATATTACTGCACATAAAGCACACAAGAACAGGATCCACACATCTGGAATGGCTGGGTTCACCTCCCCAGTCCTGCTCTGTAGCTGGCAGGACAGGCAATACAAAACAGTGCTGTGCAACCAAGCATTGTGGAAACCCACTTAACTTTATTTTGGACCAGACTTGCCAATGGCCGATGCTGCGTTCCCAAATGTCTGTGAGTAAGCGATAAAGTGGAGTTTGTGAGACAAATGTCGAGGAAAAGCGAGGATGATACAGTGACTCCATGATTATGCTAATTGGTGTTTTGCGGTTCTACAACAGTTTTTTAACCGCGTCCCCAATTCCACCCATGAACCACAGTACAGCCGTATACAAGGGTTTGATTCAGTCTTGTTATTGTGGTGGGGATCCAAAGTGCAGAGAGAAATCAGCTTTAATAACCCGTGAAATGGATTTCAGATTCCCCATCAGAACATGACGTTACACAGGAAACTGATTGGCACTTGGCACTGCAGATTCAGCTGATGAACAGCTGAGCTCATGTGTGGTGATGGTTACAGGGAAGAAACATCCGAGAAAGGCATCATTAGGGGCAAAATTAGGTTTGAATTTGAACGCCTGTAAGCGCAGGATGAGATAGTCAGAACTGTTTTACAGAAGAAATATCATGGATTCAATGTTTTGAATTAGCATGTGTCGAGATATAAATTATCGATAAACATGTTAAAAAAAATACTATTATCAAGGGTCATTTAGAAGCTTCATGGCAAACAAACATCAGAATGAAGAACACATGTGACCTTGAGTGACTCTGACTGTGGCATTGGTTGCCAGTGCCAGACTGGTGGGTTTGAGTGTTTCAGAAACTGCTGATCTTAGATTTTCATGCACAGCAGTCACGGGAGTGAAGGGTGCAAGAAACACACCACATCCAGTGAACGGCGGTCCACTGGGGAACGGTCTGAGGAGAAAAGCCAGACTGGTCAGAGGTGACACAAAGACTCTGACATCTTTTACAACTGTGGTGAACAGTAAAACTCACAGTAAAATCTCGTAAGACCTTGGACCTGAAAAGACCAAATAATAAATGTGGGAAAGCAACAGCCTGTTTGTATCTTCATCCCACCCAAAGCCACAACTCCCCAACTTGTAGTAGCTGCCTATTAGCTAAAGTCGTGCTCTTCAGTGACCTCCCAAATCACCAGATCTGAATCCAGGAGAACTTAGGGATGTGGTAGAACAGGAGATTTGCAGCATGGGTGAGCAGCTGACAAGTCTGCAGAAACTATGCGATTCAATCATGTCAACATGGAGGAGAACCTCAAAGGAAGATTTCCAGCATCTTGTGGAATCCATGCCACAAGACAGGAGGCAGTTTTAACTTCAATGGCAGGCTCATTACTTGCAGTGCATATATTATATATTTACTATTATCGACTGCTGAATCCCTTTCAGTTGGACACGTTCTGACGTGACCCAGCCTGTTCACCTTACTGTGGAGATCATTCAGATGAATTATTATTTCTTCTTATGTTTTCAAAAGATCAGAATCTGAAGAATGGAATTCTCCTAAATGACCACTGGATTTTGCTGGCTGCCCATGGGTAAGTGTTGCCTGATTTTAAATGATTTTATCAGTCCGGCCTCAGCCTCCACTAAGTATGTGTCGTGTCTCCGTGCTGCGATTTGTTTATAATTCGAAGAGAGAGCATAGCAGTGTGAGGGCAGAGAAGAAGGGGGGGCAAGAGTGGCCGAACCAAAGTGGACCAACACCCACGTCGATGCAGAGATGCACACGCGCAGACACACAAACTGGCTGCCAGTAAACACTAACAAGTCCAGCAGCTCTTCCTGGAACAGCACCATGAAGCAGCTGTGAGTCCCAGCAGAGCCTGACTCTCCCACTCACTGGGCCTCTCTCAGGCAAACACACACCCATGCCCGCACACACTGATATACTGAACATACCACACAGTCTCACAAAAAAGGGATATAATGCAGGGATATAATGAAAGTGACAATGAAACAGAAAGAAACATAAACATATACCCAATTCTCATGTTATAAGGTCCCTGCTTGATATCTAAGGAAATTAGTTGAACCCTATTACTGACCCAAACCGGCTGAGTCAGAGCCTGCCATGTCAAGTTTTCTCTTCCTGCGAGCATGTTTTTTTTTTAAATCAGTGTGTGTGGTCGTAATGTTTACTTGCCAACAGCTTCAGTCATCGTGCTATTTACAAGACAAGAGGTTATGATGTGACCCCTGAGCTGCTTCTTGCTTTCTACAATGGCCCTTTGTTGGATCACTGGTGAGCATGCTTCAAACAAAGAGGAGAATCACATTGGAGACAAACCAAGGAGTGTATAAGAAAATGGAATCAGATTGTGGCGAGAGAAGCCAGTGCAGAAGTGTGTGTTTTGTCTTCTCTCTCTCATGACCTGCAGTCGCTGGTTGCAAAAATAAGTCAATACCCATAAAAGTCTACAAGACAATGGCCTTCTTTCAAGTCCTCTCCATTTTACTATTGTGGTTGTGTCCAAAATCAAACACTAATCTGCCATGTGTTAATGGTGTCAGGAACAGAACATCCAGTGGTATCAATGTAGGGCAGCACATCACAGCACACACTGCAGGAAACAAGTTCATTTCCACATTTAAAGATTTAGAAAAATAGATAGCAAAGCATGGTCTGTGAGTGACAGCAAGCACTGTCCAATGGGAGCAGATCGTAGATAAGGGTGGCCATACATTGTCCTGGAGCTCTCAGTATCTTCAAAACGCGAACCCTAAAACGTTACAACTTGTGGTATTGTTGCATAATGCAGACTGTGTTGAAACAAACCCATTCTGACAGATTTCGGTTTGCTAGATATTTCATCTGCATCACAGGGTGATTTGTTAAAATTGCGTAACCCACACGCACGCACGCTCCTCAAAGAGCAAACAGAGTTCACGAACCTGCTGATCACGCAGCCGCGCGTAAACAAATAGCGTTTACGTTAATGAGTTCAGAGCGATTGTCACACAGACACTTTCCCAAATTTGTGACCCACTGTCCGAGAAAGCTTCACGGCCCGAGCCAGAAGTGAGGAAGGTCAAGCAGCATAACAGAAGAAGTGAAATTGAATAAGTGTTCCCACTCAACTGTGAAAACACCTAAAACTCCCTGTTTCTGGCACATGTTTGACAATAATGATAACACACAATTTACCAGATTTTGTGGTATTTCCAGATCCTGCCAGTTTCAATGTTGACTCACAGTGATTTGCGACTTCCAAAGAAAACACCTCATACTTCTGCTCTGTGAACTGTTACAGTAGCTTTCGTCCTTCAGTTTTCACATCAGCTTTTGGCCTGTGTCTAACTCAAGATGATGAACACATGAGGTGCACAGCAGTAGATAATCTGTACTAACCAACCAGTCTGTTCTAGTTTAATCAGGGTTGGATTCCAAACCAGTGTTATTGTTTACACCAATCGTGTTGATCCGGGAATTGAATCATCGAACAAGTTAATTACGAAGACTCAAATTCCAGTATTCATGTGGTTAAGTCTTTCGGTTTTAAACAAAACGTCCAGAATTGCATCATCCTGTTGCAAGCTCTGCAATTTATTTTGACAAAAATAAATAAGCATTTCAATAGTCCTAGCAAAAAAAAAGTCCATGTTTCAGCGACAATGTGAAAAAATAAAATAATATTGCTTATATCGAGTAGATTAAAAGGAAGGGACAGACGTGCTCTGTGCAGATGCATGGATCTGTCTCAGCACTAAACGTCAAAAACTTGCTGACACTATCAAAAGTAAATGTCCAAAGGTTTCATTACAGTGCACAATCACAACTCGAAGAGGATGTAAGATGCACTGCTGCACTTTTAGTGACACAGTTTCCCAGGCTTCGCTCTGCCATGCGTCTTGCGTCACTACTTCTGGTCTCATGTGGTTTTTCTCTGTGGTCGCAACTGCTCCAGTTCACAGAGCGAGCACCGCGCGTCTCAAACAGCTCTCATGATCACAGATCCATCCTCACTTACTTACTCACTGCGACACATTAGAAAATCAGCACTGGCACCAATGAAGATGAAAACAACAGAGAGGGATGATTCCGGGCCTGACATTCCTCTCCAGGAAATCTCCTCCAGATTTCCCTGAATGAAGAGCCACTCGCTTTCGGTTCAGACTTGGGCCCAGTCGGAACGACCTTAGCAGATGCTTCAGGAGGAATGCTGGAGTCAGTGTGGTACTGTCTTGTGCTCCGACCTCCGCTGTACTAATGTGAGCCGCAGCCATTTCATTACATTCCACCTCTTCCCCACTCTGACCCGCGGAGCAGCGTGAGTGATGAAAACTGCTCCATCCCCAGAGTCCCTGCCCTCTGGACGCTACTGTGGTACAGAAACAGACCCTTCTGTCATTCAGGATGGAAGAGAAGCGCAACGTGTAAGTCTGCACAAGCTTAAGTTTCCCCGCTGTGTTCGTAAGACCACATACGAGCTGAGGAAAAGATGTCTCAATCTAGGAGTGAAACACAACCTGGACGGTATGGCCGGTTTGGTCAGGAAGCCCAGCTAGTGCTGCAACAATTCAGTGACACCTGACAATGGATCAATCAACAACACTTCCTACGTTTCATCAATCACTTTGGTTCCACTGTTATTAAAAATACATTTTAGGATCATGGGTTGATCAAATAAAACAAGATCTCTGAAGATGTCACTTGGCACCTCCTTTTTAATGTTTCATAAAATGCAGCACTAGCATGAAGTCATTTGTTGTTAAATTACAACCACCGTTGCTATATCATCATCGAGAAAAGGTTTACTGAGCTAAAATTTTTAGCAAGCACTTGCACAGCTACACAAATAAATGAAGAAAGTGTGGTTTAAATTTGTAAGCCATTCCTGGAATGTAAGTCGAAGACTCCTTTTACTTCTAGCTGTGTCCGCGAGTGAATCTACAGCACTCAGAATTTGTTTTTAGCTTATAAATAATCTAACATTTGCTGTTTCAGTTAGCGTCAGTGTATCAGAAAACGAAGAAACTAAGATGATAAGACAGAAAAGTCCGAGCTCCAGCTGCTTCTCAGTTTCGGTTGCCGGAGGAATCTCACGTCTAGAACCGCAAGGCTACTGTACGTGCACGCACACGTGCGCAGAGCCAAGCGCCACCTGCTCTGAGAGCGATGCCCCCCTCCACTGCTCTGTAAACCATTCACAGTTTGAGTCTTCAGCCATACCTATTGTGTGCAGGGACACACACTTCAGATGAACCAAGAGTAAACACAATAAAGGTGCGCGTCTGTCTTTTGTTAACGACTCCTCTAACCTGGGCGCCCCTTCAGACGGGGCAGTCATCCAAGATGAGCTATAATGCCGTTGAACGAGCCCATCCACCAGCCCGCGTGTCTGTCCCAGGCAGTAAAGAGAGCAGTGAGACAACCCAGTTACTGCTGGTTTATAATCAGTCAAACACAGAGTCAGCCCTGCGCCGCTGCGACACAGCGCCGCGCACACTACGCAGGACCGGCACCCCAGCAGAGGCCTGCGGAGCTCTGACACTCTGCCTTGCCTTTTGCTAAATTGAGTCGGTTCACGCTCGTGACCCATGGCAAATCAACGTGACCCATTTACAAGGCTGTTTCAGCCGATCCCGTTAGCACGGCCCCTCTGGTACCTCAGGCAGAGATGCAGGACCTTTAAGAGATGACAGTGTGGAATTTAAACATTTCAAACCACGGAAAGTGTAATGTTCATTTTTCTCGTAACTTGGGCCATATGGGATTTGGCACATTCATCACAGGGACAGAGGGCTAATGCAACTGGGGCACGGTGCTTACCACAGTTTGGATTCTTACTGGATCCTGAAACAAAACTCTGGATTATATCTCAGTCCTCTTGATGTTTGTAAATTTGGATTGGATGTCGAGAGTCTTTTTAACAGCCATCTTCTGACACTGTAGCTCTTCTGCCTCAGACACCTGCAGTCACAGATATTACTGTGATCGGGTTACTCTCCCTGGAGGCTGTAAATGGTAAATCTGACCTCATTCGACAGTTTATGGATTTTTTTTTTTTTTTTAATACATGCAGGCATTCGTTACTGTCCACAAGAGATATGAGGAGACAAAGCTTGAAATGAACATTAAAAAAAAGCAGCATAAAAGATAAATACAGAGGACAACAGAGGATGGCCACTGACAAAATAAGTAATGAAGGATGGAAGGATCTCTTTTTATCTCACATGGACGATTTTCTGAGGTGCCAGATATATTATCGTATCACTGCAGGAGGCAGCAGCGGCTCAAAGCTGGTATGTGTGTGGGTCAAATATTAAATGCAATTTAAAAAAAGAAAAAAGGAAAGTAGCGTGTAGCTGTAGCTGCTGTGGCTGCTGTGGCTGCGATATGGATAAAAACTATACACGTGTACAACTCCACAACTTGGAAGCAAGTTGAGAGCCTCTCAAGGGGAACAGAGCTTGCACACACACACACACACACACACACACACACGCACACACACACACACACAATGCATAAAGCAATTTCTACTTTTTCTCTTGTGTTTGACTGATTGAGAGTTTTCTGTGTGTGTGTGTGTGTGTGCGTGCGTGCGTGTGTCATGCTTTTCTGCGTGTGTGTGATTGGAGGGGGTGCGTGTTGCAGGTGGCTCGCTCCAGTGTTCTGCCAAGAAAGCAGAATACCCTGGGGTGGGGTGGAATAAACGAGGGTGGGAGGGAGTGGAGGAGGAGTGCAGCAGGGGAGGAAAGGAGAGCGGAGGGGACTTGATTTAGACGGTGGTTATCATAATCGATTAAAAACTGTTTTCTCTTCAGACTCAGCACCCCGTGTCTCTCGCCGGGGCTCGGGTGGAGCTTCCACAGAAGGGCCAGGGCCAGATGACTTCATTGCCATATGGTATCTAACCTCACAGTCACACTCATTTACAACAATGCAGTGCATACCCATTCTCCAAACACTCCCTTTGTTAGTAATTCTGATCAAGTCATGCCCATATGCGCTGACTCGTCAGTCAAGGGAGGAACGCTCTAAAAGTGACCTCTAACCACAGTCCGTCTCTGTGATGCAGAGCGATTACTGGCACCTGCTGTGAGTGAACTTCCAAGGAACCACGCACATTTCCCAATGTGTTTACAAACTCTTTTAAACACAATCCTACACACCACAGAAATAGATGTTGAAATTCCACATGGCAGCAGCAAGGCATGCAAAGTTTTAATGTTCTCCCAGTGTCAATGTTTTGCCCAACCTCTCGCCCAGCGTAAGCAGGGATTAGCTTCAGCTCAACCCACCACCCTCAAAGTGAAGTGGTGATGATAATAAATGGATGGATGCAGTCCATTTTCCTTGGTGGATCATCCAGCACTGTGATACTGACATGACCAAAAGTCAAGCCTGTGTTCACAGGGATTTGACTTCCCTTCCTGTGTCACCGCTATCATCTGACTGTCTACTGGCCTCTGCTCAACAGCGTTTTCTTTATTTTACAAGATTGTGTACACCCGCACAAATGAAACCACGTAATTGCACAGCCCAAACTATACCTGGATAGGACCAAACACGTGGCCACATATCTAATCCAAATTCCAGCAAAGGCCTCAACTGCAGCCATAACCCCAAACCAGAGGATCCCAGTGTGTCTGAGTGTGCAGTTAAAGCATCACATACTTCTGTAATTACCGTGTGTTTTAAAGAAAATGGTGCCTCTATAGTAGTCAATAGAATGAGGGGTTGCAGTCGGCTATGTGCACTGACAAGGCTGTGGAGAGAAAAGACGCTTGGAAACGCCATAGAGAGCCTATGAACTCTGGCTGGTGACGGCACAAAATATGGACTGCATTACGGAAGTGACAAGAGTCGAGGACGAAGACACAAACAAACACATAAATCCGCCATAGACAGACACATAGACGATTGCAGAGACAGGCCGGCACCCCCCTGCCATAGCTATTTCCCTACATCTGCTCTGCCTCTATCAAACCATCTCTGAAGCCTTAACCCTCACTTCCCTGGCACTGCTCTTTCCCCTTTTCCGCCTCAAATCATCTATCAAGCTGTTCTCCGGTTTCCGTCTCCAGTGCCCAGGGTGGACCGGGTCCACACTCCTCCAGTCCATCTTCTTCCTCTTGTTTTCCAGCCCGTGGCCCAGAGAGAGGGAGGGAGAGAAAGTATTTGCCCTGTCTCTCCCTCGGTCTGGCTGTGTCTTGGCTGCTCTATAAAGGTTAGTGAGAGCATGGTGTGGGTGTTGGTGTCTCTGGGTGAGTTATGGGTACTACATCCAGGGGACCCCAGAAAGAAGCGAATGAGTGTACTGTTGGGAGAAGGATGAAAGAGAAATAGAAGAAGAGGGAGGGACGGAGGGAGGGCAATTTAAGGGTTCAGAATGCCAAGTGCTGATGTGTTTGTTTTCCATCACTGCTGTTCCGGGCAGTGACAGAGAGAGAAAACAAACGGCAACACTGATATATTACATCGACTACAGACTCTCAACTCTGTTCTCAAAGCCGTAATTCTGCTGCGAATGTATCTCACTTATCTCCAAGCCTCGGTTATCTCTTCATATCAAATCTTCACACGTGAAATCTTGGAAACAGAATAAAACCTCAACAATGCGTGAGCAGGGCAGCAACGCCTGCAGCGGCGGGTGTGTCTCCACAGCAGACTCCTCATCACTTACGAAACATGGACAGAACGGTGGTGTTGGTTACATTAGCCATCAGCGTGACTTGACCGCACATTCACGCCATGGCGTCTGTTCAAAATCGGGACTTTTACTGTATCATTTCAGTGGTGTCTGTCAACTTGTACACTGTGCAGTGGCGCTTTATTCTAAGTGTGAATACCTGTCTTTATAAGGTAGTGCGGTGCTCCCGATGCGTGCAGAGACAGTTTGAGGCATGCTGGGTCGTCTAGCCTGTGCCGCTGTAAAGCAACGTATGGGACCGAAAGGGCGGAGGAAGAGGTGGAGGAAACATTGGAGCGGTAGAGACGAGAGCTTAGCTCCATCAGTCCCTGCCTGAGGAGACAGGAGTTGTGCGGGGCTAGGTGGAGGAGAAAATGGAGGGAAAGAAGAGAGGGATGAGAAACTGAAAGGGTAGTAAAAGTAAAACAGGGAAGTGGAGCAACGTCTTAAAGCCCAATGACCTGCAAGTGGCTCAGTCATGGATTTTAAAAAGCAACAGACAAAATTGTAGTGGCGGTCAGATTTGTGGGTAAACTAAATGTGATGCATCGATGTGACATTTGAATGAACATTATGTTGTTTCAAGATGATAAACAGGAAATGAAAAGGTTATAGGATAGAAGAATAGGGGTTTAGAAATAATAGAGGTTTAAAAAGAGGAGAATTAAAAGTCAAGGAGTAAGAGGAAGGGGAAGACCCCCAGCGACCCACACAGACTGAACCTGTGTCCTGTCTCACCCACAGCATTTCTTATGAATGGAAGGAAATCGTGGCCCACAAAAAAGAAGACTATTTCAAAAAGCATGAGTAATGGGCAAGCCAGTGTCCGAGAGCAGGACAGAAGCACATCAGACATAATGCAGTGAAAAGAAGGAGGGATAGAAAGAAAGAACAAAAGATAGAAAGGTAAGAGGACAACAAGAGAGGTTTATTTTATTAGTCTTTAATAAATATCTGACAGATTTCCTGAGGAAATATCGCAGATCACATGTAAAATAGTTTAAGACTGATGTCAACTGCAGCAACATATGAAATCTATTAGTGAGGAGCCACAGCAGACACGGGGTGAGAGGGAGTGAGAGAGCAACGGAGGAACAGAGAGTGAAAGAGAGAGAGCGAGAGAGAGAGAGAGAGAGGAGCACGGCTGAAAGTCATGCAGGAGGAGAAAAAAAAATCTCACAGCCTTTCCAAATTCTTCGAGAGGTAAAAAAGTCAGCCAAGACGCAAAATCAGAAAAAGGAGGAGAAAAAAAAGGAAGAACAGAAGCACATGCACGCGCTCACATGCACACGCACACATGCACGCACGCGCACACACACACACACACACACACACACACACACACACACTTAAGCACTGATCTCCACATCCTGCTGGGTTCAGGGCCAGCAGTGAAACGAGTGCCCAGACACCGCTGCCAGCCCCAGGGAGGGATGGAGAATGGAGACACACACACACACACACGCACATTCTCTCACACACAGAAAAACAGAGTGGGGAAGAAAAAAAAAGTGAAAGAGAAGAGTTGGCAGAAGGAGCTGCCTGCCAAGAATGCTACCATCTGTAAAATAACATGACTGCGGGGCAACTTGAAACAGAGCTCTCCCGACCAGTGTTTCCCACCTGAGAATTAAAGCTCACTGTCATCGACACTTAACATCTCCCCGCTCGGATCTGATGAAGGGCTGCGTCTGTGATTCTGAATGAAACTGGCTTCTTCTAAATTTAGGTGTGAAATCCTCAACAGGGAGAAGAGATGCTTTTTTTAAAGGTTCTACATTCACAACACATGTAATTACATCTGTGAGAAAGCTCATCAGTTCAAGGGAGAGATACTCAAAACCACACAGGCGATCACTAAAGGGTGGTGACTGCACACACACACACACACTCACACAGAGAGTGGTAGTTCCGTATTCTGGAAAGAGGAACTTGTACTGGCTCCATGGTGCCAGTATGTCTGTGGCAGTGTGGCAGCCATGGTGTTCCACCACCCTCACCCTCGCTCTCCACCAAGACCCAAACCACAAGCCAATACCCACAAGCCAGAGAGGCCTGGATGAATATACCCACTACCCATACACACACACACACACACACACACACACAGTCAACCAACCACACATACCAAGTAAAGAGGTACAGTTCTGGAAAATGAGAATGAGTGAGGTTTCTGTCTTTCTCTGTCTTCTCTTCCCCCCTTTTTAATCATGCAGGCCTGAAAGGGCACTCAGAGTTCAGCAGGGACACGGAGGCTTGTAGGCGGGGAGACGCTGCTCCAGAGATGAGCAACAGCCCTACTACACACCACGCTGCCTTGCCTGGGAAACGGAGGTGATGACTGGTCTGAGATAAGTCTGTCATGGGGTATGACTGTGTCTGTGTGTGTGAGGTTCTCTAGTGTTCATGTGCGTGTGCTTGTGTGTGGGGGGGGGTGGGGTGGGGTGGGGGGTGGCTTGTGTGTGGGGTGGGGTGGGGTGGGGTGGGGGGTGGGGGTGGGGGGTGACAGATGAGCGTGGCTTGTTAACACCCCATTGTTTCGGGCTCAGCCACACGGGGGCGCTGGAATCAGAAATGTGCACATTTTGGCTATGGGGAGAAGTAGCAGCACCACTAAGTGAAAATCCAGCAAAGTGTACTTAAGGGGACATGATTACCCCAAATACATCATGGGAAATGAACCCTACCACCATCACACATACTTTTCGATTGTCACTTGATATTTAAGGAAGATTTGAATGTCATTTTTATTGTGAGTTGGGCCTGTGTCTTGCCACTGTGCTTCATGCACTGCTTCACAAACCATCACAGTTCATTCGTTTACAATGTCTTTCTGAGCTTCAATCTTTGATTGTAAAGTAAAGCATTTATAATACGTACAGAACAAAAAAAAAACTGATAGAGTCATTTTGCGATTCCACAAAATAGTGTTTCAAGGACTTGAACGTGTATGACTGACACCAATTCCTCTCTCTTGGCCCTGCCCCTACAGATGAAGTGCCCTTCAGTGGGAGTGAGGGCTAGAACATCTTCCGAGGACTAGCACCACTCTCATCATCATCATTAGCGGCACACCAAAGGAATTATCATTATCGTGTTTTTTTACAATTTCATTTTCGGTGAGACATGAACACACTCCAGCTGAAGAGGTGTTTGTGGGCGTGATGGCCACGGCCCCTACTTTGCAAGGGATGAATACAGGGGACTGGACAAAACTAAATCAGCAGAATGCATATTTCAATCCAGAGTATTCAAGTTAAAAGTACAGTATTCGATTCTGAAATCAAGTGCAGTAGAGTTGAAATGTCCAAGTAAACTATAAGGTCTCTTCAAAGTGTTTTTAAACTCTTGAGTGAACACACACTTACTTTCCACCTCTGCCTCTTGCCTGAATGTGTTTATAATAAGCAAAGCAGAAAGAACACCGCCCACAGCTAAAGCATCGCTCCACTTTACCGTGGAACACAGTGTACACTGCTGAAGGTGTCCGTTTAAATCTTTACACCCAGAATTCCACATCTCACCACATTTTGTGTGTGTGTGTGTACACTAAGTGCTGCAGGTTAGGGTTCCTGTATGTGTTCCCCCAGTTGTGTGAAGGCCCAGTGGTGTAGAAAGTGATGAGAAGCTGTCGTTTGAGCCCAAAGCAGGCCCTTATATGGAGCGCTGGAGCTGTTTTCTCTCCTCTCCGCTGTCTTGCTTCTCTCCAGAAGTGCTACAAGGTCGGAAAGGAAAGAGGACATCCTTCCAAGTCAACATATTTACATATTTGCAGCGATGTGGGGATATTTAGCCAGTGTTGGCAGGCGAGACAGTGGTCAGCCGGGGCAGCTGAAAGTGGACATGTGGGCCCCGGGCCTGGGCCTTGGCTGCGGCTCACTTCCTTACCCTTATCGCTCTATCGCTTACAGATGAGGCGTTATAAATTTGACAGCTTTGTACAGCTCGCTGGACGTCTTGAGATTTTATCTCAGGCGAAAACTTTGCATGAACCTACACATGTATAACCAGGCATAATATAACATGATGGGAAGCCAGGGAGCACGTGTTACTGCAGTGCAGTAAGTTCGACAACAAAGATTTCATATGATCGATGATTTTCCATAATCAATCAACAGGCCAATTTACTTGTTGTCATTTTTGCAAGCGATGGCCCAGCAAGGCGCCCTGGGGAACCACCTCTTCACACACACACACACACACCATCTTTCTTCTCTCTCTTTTGCCCCTTCCCGCCTCTCTCACCCCCATAGCTCTTGTGAGGAACACAGCACCATGTTTCTCTTGGCAGAACTTTGCAGGCTGTCCCTACGTGCCTGAAAAACCAGCGTTCTCCCCCTCGTCCCTGCAGCCAACTCGTACATTTCTCACATTTTCTGCCTGCTCTCTGTGAACAGTTCACTTCAGTATCCTCACATCATCCAGGCTCCCAGGCACTGGAGGACAGGGTGGGACAGATACGTCCTCTCACTTACATTACATCTACATCCTCCCCATCTTTCTTCCTTTGTCTCTAAAGTCTCTTTCTATAATTCACTCTAGCTGGATCCAAATCCTCCTCTCTGGTGATTACTTGCCCTTTTCACTCAGTGAGAGCGAGCCAGCTGAACGCAGGTGTGCAGGCGTGTGTGCGTTACTGTAGTTTGATGAGGAAAAGCTGCTAATATGAAAGAGTCTGAGGTAACAGGAAGGAAACCGGGTGTCTGGCAGGCACCGGCTCACAGACAAGTGTCAGTTTGGGGGCACACAGATGTCTCAGCCAGTTAAGAACCTGACTCTCAGACAGGTCCGGCTGCACAGGTGCAAGATACGATTCAAGTCAAAGAGAGGAAATGGCATAGCCGGCATAATGACCTGAAAAGAGTTGAATGAGGCAGGGTGACTGTGTGGTCGACTGCACATGTGAAACACGCTGGAGACGGACCAGGCTTGATTGAAACAACTGGAATTACTTTCAACTGGAGGATGGACATTTAACCTCCATCCCACACACTGGGCCGTTTGGCCGCAATTCACCATTTGTATTTATTATTTTATTTTTTATTTTTTTCCTAAACTTTAATTTAAACGTTATTTCCTCTGCAAGTACAGGGTCCGGGCATTGCTACATAAATGAACATTCTCAGAAAAAGGGAGGGGGGAGGAGGAGAAGGGGGAAGAAAAAGAAAAAAAAAAAAAAGCAGCCTGTCTCTTGGGTGCCCTTTTTGCCATCCCATTTCCTATGCATCTGGTCTGTGTTTGTGCTGAGAGGGAGAGGGGGAGCGAAAGGGGGACGGCCGTCTGGGGCCGATTAATAACCAGTGATTTATAGGAACTTTTATAGAATAATACAATAAAAATGTGTGCGCATGTGTGTGCGGGTGCATGTGTGTTCATGCGTTTGTGTGTATCCTCGCCTCAGCGAGAGTGCGCACAATGCTTTTCTAATTCTGGGGAATCAAAAACAAATTATCGGGAAAAAACACAGACTGTGCTCAGGATAAATTGGGCACAGATGGAGGCAGGAAATAAAAATGAGCGAGGAGAAGACACTGGGGCGCAAGTGGAGGACAGGAGGGCCGCAAGGGAAGAAAAGGGGTACCGGAGAAAGTGACAGAGCAAGGCCAGGACAGGGTCAGGACGTGGTGGAGAGAGAGAGAGAGGTGAAGAAGAGAGAAGAGCAGGGGATGGAGAGAGGACGAGAGGATAGAGAGGGTGAGCAAGAGGACAGGGATGATGTGGAGGAAGGGAGGAGAGTGGGAGGAGAGAGATCAGGGGAGTTCCCATGCCCTGTGCAAAGGAAATGGGCTTAAGAGTGGGGGTTAGCGTGTGTGTCTGTGTGTGCACGCGTGCATGTGCGAGTGGGCAATGAGATGAGCAGACCCCTCTCTGGCATGGAGCACCATTTCCTTGCCAAAGTGCAATCTGCCCCCCCCTCCAAAAAATCCCTGTTCTTCCCCATCCATTCTCATCACTCACACACTCACACGCACGCACGCACTCTCACACACACACACACACACACACACCTCAACCACTGACTGGTCCTCCGCTCACACCCACGTGGATTTTACATTGAGTTCATTAGACTGGATGCTCTGATGTTAACAGCAGCCACAGCTCTGTCATGCACATGCAGGTGTAGAGCCGTCAGATCCACTTACTCTGAAACACGGCCATTCTATGCATGTCATGGGTTCCATGGAACAATTTCAACATTCAACACACAATTGTGACATGTGGTTGATGTCGGAGCTATACGCTCAGCTGGTTTGACACGGGGCCACTGAGCTCCGGCTGCTGTGGAGTGGACACGGGGAGCTTGGCAACCAGCGCATCCCAACACCAACAACTTCCTGCTGCAAGGCCTGGACTGTGGTATCTGTAAGCCCTCCACCCCTCCCTGCCCTGTCACTCCCTCCAACTCTCCCCTATACTCTCTCTTTATGACTCCACCAGCAGTCCCTCATGCTCTGCCTCTCCTCCCTCCTCCTCCTCCTCCTCCTCTCCATCCCTTTGCCCTCCCTGACTGATGGGGCCCGGATCACACGATGTTTCACTCCATTTGCTGGCAAATCCTCTCTCTCTCCCTGCCCCCACAGTGCCCTCCCACCTTCCTCTTCTTCCTTTCCCTTCCTTGGAACCATCCCTTGGCAATGCCACCCACTCACAAGTTCCTGTTAGTCCCCCCCCCCCCCCCCCCCCCCCCCCCCCCCGGCCTTCTCATTTGCCCCCAGGGCATAATCCTGGTTGCCCCTGAGTGGGGGGCTAAAGCCAGGAAAAAGAGAAGGGCTGGTTGTTGGCAGAGCAGCAGAAAACTGAGAGGGCCTTCACTGGAAACTCCATCAGCGGCCGAATCACTCTCAGCTGTGCTTTACTGAGCAGTCAAAAGCTGGCGGTGTACTTCCAGCCCCTGAGTGTTTGTCTTTCTGTCCAGTTCTCCTATCTTTACATCTTCATCCCACTGACCAAATATGGCACAGTGGAAAAATAATTCATCCAGTCCTGAACCACTGAAGAGAGTGAGTATGAACACCTCAGTAATTATAAAAACACATCAACCGTAAGGCGTTGGCAGTGTTATTAAATGTTTCAACTTTCAACATCTTCAACAACCGACATAATTTACGATCGTCCTTAAATAGCATCAAGCTATTTACCTTTGTTAAAATCACAAAGGCGCAACTGCTGTCAGCGGACGCTGAGTTCCCCGGAGTAGGTGTGATATTTTTGTTTCTTTTGGCAGTCGTCATCTCCAGTATTCAAAGGATTCATTCTCATATCCATATAAAATCAATAAAATAAACGATTAAAACAACAACAGTTGAGCGATTTCAACTGGGGTGGAAGAGAAATCCACTGTCTCAGCCTGTATCTGATATCACCTCATCTACAAAGGATCGGCTAAAAGTTTTACAAAAGGCCTTTAATTAATCTAATTATAATCTTGTATTCCTTTCAGCGACTCCTTTGGGTGAATGGGTCTTCACACGTTGCCCTTCAGCCCTGACATCACACGGGTTAGACCGACCGAACCTGTGCTGAAGCAAACGACTTTCAACAGCCGTTTATCAAGTTGCATCTCAGCTGGTTTCCAAGAGAAACACTGGCAACAAACAAACAGACAAAGGTTTTCAATCAACTATCGTGTGGTACTGAAGGTTACGTTGGAACTGCAGTTTCATCATGAGAATGTTGTTGTTGTTTTTTCTTCCTTTAATGCATGTGACTTGTGAAGACAGAAAAGAAAAAAAAACTGCCAAACAGTTGCACTCAACATTCTCCGTTTCCCCACTAACAGAGGCCAATGGAAATCTCATATTTCGCCCTGAAAACCACAGAGACACATGACAAATGTTATATTTCGTCGGACGTGAAAGACAAATCGCGCTGCATGTTCAGCATGAAAACGAATTTGCTTCCTCGGTCACATCCGCCGACAGTCGACAATGCTGCGAGCGCAAGGAGTCGGACACACACACGAGCCTTTCCCATGCAAACGAAGTGGCTGCTATGACTGTGGGGCAAACGGCAGTACGTGCAGACATCGGTTTGCGTACGTGCCGACCTGCCCATGTGTGTATGTGAAAGTGTGCGCATGGGACTTTTCGAAAGTGTGTGACCACACTGAAGTGAACATGCCCGCCACAGACAGAGAAAATGAGAGAGAATTGGAGAACAAAAAGAGAGGCAGGCGTCAGAGGTGCAGCTGAGTGTCTATGCAAGTGTGGGTATGAGAAGACACACACACACCATGCTGACATAAAGCCACACACCCACAGGTTTCACTTCTGCCTGGTGTGGCAGCACTCTTGAAACACCATGTTTCAAGAGGTTAAGGTTCATGTGCAGGTCACAGCACACACACACACACACACACACACGGTTAGAGGTCAGACGAGGTAGAAAAGCAGTGTAACAGTATGGGCACACACATCTGTATCTGAACCTAACATCTGTGAAATGTGAAGTAGACTCAGTGTCAATAAAAGAGGGTGAGAAGGCCTGTAGGGCACCGAGCGAGGCCCGCACAAAGAAACAAAAGAGGCACACACCCACTCGCATGAAAAGACCAACACAGGAATGTGTCACTGTGCCAGTATGTGCATGTCACTCAATAATAAAACAGAAGAGAGGGAATCTGTCAGAATCAGAGTTGGTGTGAGTGCTAAGACTTGCCCGCATCGCTACAGGGGGAACGAGCGCATGAGAAAATGTGTTTGCGGTGTCGAGACGCAGCTAAACTGAGATGGGGAACTTGACCCTGAGAAAATGAGCAGGGGCTGCGCTGTGCCTCATTTGCATGATCACACTATCGGACCATTTCTTCCTCAGCCTGTGGTGCTTATCTGTAACCCTCAGGAACCCAGGCTATCAAAATAAATGACCTCAAATGTGTATTCAAGCTTTTTTGGTGGATGCATTTAATAGTGTGATGCATGCAAGTATGTGTATATGTGTGTGTGTTTGTGCCTCTGTTTGTGCTGACCGCATGTGACAGGCTAAATGTGTGTGTGTGTGTGTGTGTGTGTGTGTGAGCGTCGACGGGGGTGAGAGCAGGGCCGCTTGCTGGAAGAGGAGTCTGCCGGTGTTGGAGGGGTGGGCGCGTCTTTCTCATGGCCCCTGAGCCCTCGCAGGACTCTGATTTCGTGTTGCGATTGGTTAACTCGCAGACACTGTCAGTGTGACCAGACACACGTTTGCATTTCACAGAAGCAAAAGAACAAGAGAAAAAGAAGAGAGGAAGAAGAGTGGCAGGCGGGCTGACACATTCGTAAGAAGACGGTTGGGTGAGGTCAGGGTGCGGGCACAGAGGCAAAGTGGGTTAGAGTGAATGTGACGCTAAATGTCAGCAGGTTAATGCGTCAGTCACTTTTACAGTAAATGCAGCAAAAATACACCAGTAACGGAGTTGCTCTCTGCCAAAGAAAGAGTCTGCCCTCTGCTGGCCGCATTCATCACTACAACCATCACTATGTCAGATGAGCGTGGAAAGGGACGGTTCTCATGGGGGAAAAGGCTGTAAGCAGAAGTAACGAATACAGAAAAGACTTTGAACCCCTGAAGTGAAACAAAAAAAAAAAAAAAAAAAAAAAAAAAAACCTCAAAAAAAAAAAAAAAAAAAAAAAAAAAAAAAAAAAAAAAAAGACCTCACGTGATAAGACAGCTGGTCCCAACTATTTTAATCACAATGGACACTTAATTTTTGTGTTAGTATTTTTTCATTTCATAAACCTTAAACATTTCTAATTAAGACAGACACACAACTGAGCAATGCAGTGCTTATTATGGAACTTTTTATAAGTTTTTATAAGTTTTATAATATTATTAAATCAATAAACTCCATGACCCCCGCCCCCCTTCTAATCAAGTGATCCTCTTAAGAGATGTATTGTAGCATCCTCTGTCCTCTAAGACTCAAAATTGAAATACATTTTAAATGGAATGCTTGTATCAAACATAGACCGAAGAAGGTCACAGTGTGAGTCCAGTGGTTAATGTGATACAATATGTTCCTTGAAAAAAAAACAACCTCCAGCCGAATGATATCGTCACAGAGCAAACCTTCCAGCCGAGGAGCGAGCGGGGCCGGCTGCAAACCTCCTTCACCTCCATGTGTCTGACAGCACTGAGCCGAAGCTGAGTCAGGAGACAGGAGGTCGTTTAAAGGTAGCCGCGGGCACGCAGAAGTGGCCATTAGTCAAAAAGCTAATGGCTGTCTTTAATATGCAGAGTCATATAGACAGAGTAACATGGCTTTGACCCGGAGCAGGCAGGATTAAAACAATAGTTTATACAGTAGTCTCTGTTGAAACCACACATAAATCACCTTCAGTATCAACACACCATAAGATTGTTTCTATAGATTATACACACACTCTTGTGGGTGTGTATACAGACGCCCTCGAGCAGGTCTGGCACTTTGCAGTTTGCACAATTGGCAAGGTTGTTTATCCCCACAGTCAGCTGTTAATCCCCCTGTTAGTCTAAGCGCTGCCCTCAGAAGTGGGTCTATGACAGACTCGACACGCGGGCACACACACACACCTCTAAAAGCCATTATGGATAATAAGCAGGACACATTCATCATCCATTGCTGCTGCCTGTTCCTATCAATCAGCACATTTTGCAATTTTCTATATCTGCACGATGAGCTGAAACTGAAAGTCAAGACAGTGGGATTCGGTCAGTACATTGGCGAGTTGGTCTTAAAGCGTATTCTCTGCCTTCTCTGTCCTGAGAGCCTTGAATAGACTAGAGAAATAAAGCGCAGGATCTTTGACAACAAGTCACAAATATGGTGGTTGACGTGACTTGTTTTTAGTGGATTTTCTTGACAACCATCAAAGTGACTAGTCAGCAATTTGTTGCAGATATTCTTGTTTCCCTGAGAACAAATTCTGCAAACATGTGTGATGCCTTCACTTTTGATCTTAAAACCTTGGTTCAACTTTGGAAATCAGCCTCTTGTGCAAATCATCACGCTGGTAAACATGGTGGGCGTATACAACTGACCCTCCAGTATTCTTCAAAAATGGGAGATTGTGAGACCGTTCTCTGACCACATCTACATTCACGCAGTGCTTCTTTACAGAACACTTTTTCCATCACGCCTCAGTGGTCAGGGAGACTGCAGGAGCTGTAAATCAAACCACCAACCCTCTGGTTAGTGAACAACACTTTACCCCCTGAGGCATCAGTCCTGCTGGTGACTCACACTCACACTGCATTTACGTGGAAGCTATTGAAACAGTTATCAGTTACTTTAAACTGGGCATTGAAATGAATAAACATATACATTGGATGTAAACGTCCATTTGCTCGGGACTGAACTCATTCATCCGAACTGGTGAGCGAGACAAGAGGATTTGTTCTCATGTGAGTGAAATAACTTTCTGAAGTATCCATCTGGTGCTTAAGTAAATATTTAGCAGCAGCAGGATGTTGTATGTGAGAATGACTCACGATATTCATGGTAATAAAGCACCAAGAGGTTTATTGGTTTGTTTTTACAGATTTGGGGCATCGGAGGGGCATCTAGGTTCTACTAGACAGATTAATGGCCGCTTTTATTTCTTTTACTGAATTTGTTGACAACAGCAGAAATATACAATAACACTACAAGACTCAGTATTCATTAAATGCTGCCGCTTAGAAAATAGACATAGAATAACCTCAGTCACAACCAGCCAACCCTGTACTTCAAAGTAAACCTAATTTTATACTGTTGTTATTATCATGGGATGTAAAACTCAAAAAGGTTCCACAACGATAACAATAATAAAAAAATTTGTTATCCCAGGCACACAAAAGGATATAGGAATGATAATATAAATGGACATAATAAATTAGCCATCTTTAATGGGTCCTCCAGTGTCCGCCCCACACATTTTAAGAAGTGTGCTGGCCTTGCCTTTCTGAGAGCACTGCTCCTGTGTGTGTTTGCCGGTGCTGACGAGAGGCGGTAACCCTGGCAACAGCTACTGAGGTGCTGCTATCGCCTCTCCCTGCCCAGTAATACCCATCGCTCGCTCTGCCTGTCTCCGGTAGTGAGTCATGTTGGTGTTCATCAACTTCCTGTGCAAAAGAAAAAAAAACAAACTCACAATGCACCTGTGATGTGTTTTGTGTTATGCATGAATGTGAACATGGGCTTGTGATACAGATTATTTGCGTTTTTCATCATTACTTCTGAAAAAACCTGATTTGTTTTGTCTCATTTCCACCTGCATAAAACGTTAATTCATCTGCAGCGTCATTCATTTATTTGCGGCTTTCTCCCAAAAGGAATGTGCCCAGAACTTTCAATCTGTGTGTTTCAGCTCACGTCACTTTATGGTCAAAGCACTTCTGCTGTGGAGGAGTTTGTGACAATAGCGGAAATACTTTCATACAGAAGTAAGAGCTCGCAGTACAAACACACAGCTTTTTATTCTCACACTTAAAAGTACCTGCACGGTTTCATGTCTCTAGTCCACCTTTCCAGGGCCTTTTACTATCAATTCCAGCTGTCCACTGTCTGAGTGATACATGTGTACAGGTGGAAGATAGTGTTAGGAGCCAGCACTGAGATCCAGGGGGCTTCCAGCCTCTATTACCCAGGGAAGATAAGGTGTATTTGAGAGGCTTTCTACTTTGGTTACAGCCAACACCCATTCATGACCAACAGCAGCTGGCTTGGCATGCACACACCTTCATCTGTCTGATCTGGCCCCAGACTCTGACAGCAGATCATAATCACATCCATTCAAGATTCAATCACCGTTTCTGGAACAGCCAGAGGAGTGAATAAGGAGTATGAATGTTGGCTGGAGCGATTGCGTTTCATTGATATTAAATGACGTCTCGGAGCAAGCGTACTTTGCTTTTATTGGCTACAACTGCAATGAACGTGTCGATCGTAGGCAGAGGTGTGTGTGTGTGTGTGTGTGTGTGTGCAGCGCCAAACTCAGTTCAGAACAAAAGCCACAGTAAAGCAGGTCATCAAATGCTACCAAAGATAAGTGAACACATTTAACCAGGCGCAGTGAGGGCTGCACAGAGAGATAACAGAGGACTCGATGACTCTGAATTCACAGCGTGCACTGTTGCGCATCAGTTATTTATACACACGACCAATTCCTTCAACAGCTGCAAGACATGGTGAGTACAGATCTTGACCCACTTGTTGCTTCTCAAATACTGACAGCCAGTAGTGCAAATAATGCAATTTAAATTTTGACAAAGAAACACAGTGGTAAATACTGACTTCAAGCACACCTCAGCTGCCCACGCAAACCAACAAACACAATCATCTTTTCATAGCTTTCACTACCCATCGGCGCATAGCAAGCAAAGTTCTGATAATGAATTCATAGAAGTGTAAAACTAGTTGCAAGACTGCAGCAGTACACAATCTTTTTTATTTTTACCTGGAGATAGGGAATTGATAAGAAATGTGCGTGATACATTTCTGCATCAAATAGACCCATTCGGTGTAATCTTTGCCACACGTCCTGAAGCGGTTTGTTATCCTTCAGAATGTCAACTGCACAAAGCTCTCTCCAGATCCTCATTTACAAAATACATATGCAAACACGAGGGTGCATTTTTCAGACACGTTTACACAGATTCAAAAATCTTGACTACATCCTGTGAGCGAGAGTGGAAAAGAAAAAAAACAAAAAAAAAAGACACTGCAGAGGCAGAAGGTATGACAAGATGCTGATTTTTGATCTTTGGTCTCATTTGGCTCGTGGCTGCAGAGTTAATTCATCTTGTGACATTTATGACAGGAAGAAGTCCTGCCAAGGGTTTGAGGGCATGGCAGGAGCACAGGGACGGAGACTGCGACTGAGGCCAGGACAACGCTGGAGCTGCCTGGATCTGGGACCTCTGGGAATTGGTGAAGCCCAGTGGAGCCAGTGGTGGCTTCGGCTTCTGCCCCGACACATTCACAAACGCTACACAAACATACGCACACGGACATGGACGCAATTTCAGCATGCACTGTCATTGTTGTACTTGCGTACAAGCAAATAATAGTCACAAAGAAATAAACACACACACACACATGCACAGGCTCATTTCCATATATCTCACTGTATGAATGGGTACAGTAAAATCTCGATTTAGCTTTTTCACTTCATAGAAAATGAGACCTGTCAGCGATGAGTTACACTTGTGGTGCAGTGTTCCATGGACTGTAATGATGCATAAAACATCCAACAACCGCTGAATTACTATTGCTTTTAATTATTGCTTGGCCCAAACAGGGTGCATGTGTACGTGCATGTGTGTGTGAGAGCTAGACCCACAAAGTGCACTGACAGGGCAGAGGTACTTCCACCCTCGACACAACTGCAAACCACAGAGTCACTTCTGCTACCTCCAGTGGAACAAAAGGTCAAATACAATGCTGAACAGACTTTCAGACTTGTCTAGTTCCCTCTGACTGAAGTATTTTTTTTTCCATTTACTATTTAAAAAATCACTTGTCCCCAACTTGTTCTGATGGGTTAAAGAAGCACGTAAAAAAAGCATGTAAAAATAGGTTTAGGATCTTCTGAATATTTCTTATTCTTTTCATATTTAATCCCATAACACCATAATTGTGTATTACTTGTTATAAATAATCATTTCACACATATTTCTGTGTTTCTAATCTAAGACACCACCAACTTTTAATATATCTAATTATTAGATAAAGAAAAGGAAACTCCACAGAATTCTTCACTAAGATGAAGTGAAACTGTTCACAGAGATAAAATACCACAGCAGCCAGAAGCTAAAAGGTCTTGACCCCTGGGTCAGCTGAGCAGCAGCATGTGTGGGACTGGAAAAAAAAAAAAAAAACAGCCATAGAGAGAAGCTCCTGACGCTGGCTGCCTGTGTGGCTTCCCCATCGGTCGCTGCTTCCCCGTCTGCAGGGGAAGCAGGACAGTGCCAGGGTGCAGTGTTTTATGAGCTGGTCTCGACCAGAGTCCCCACATTCCCACAAGCCTCGCGTTAAAAGGACGTGACTCTGGCCGCGTAGCTGCTACAGCCAAGCCACAGGAAGCGTGTGCACTGTGCATCATAGCACACGCACATGCATGCGCACATCAACATTTTAGACGGGCAGAAACACTGACTCATCTGACTTTCCATTAGAAACAATAACAAAATTGTCTGACTTTTATTCAATAAATGAGAAATGATGACTCATTATGAGGAAAATAATTTTTTTACATTTTTTTTTCTTCTATGTTCTGTGAATAGATTCCCACTCAGGTGCTATCATGTGACGTAAATGCACAATGACACAACTTAACCTTTAGAACACATGCTGACTACATTTCTCTGAACAGTTCAGATGAATACAATTAATGTTCAGTGGTACACACAATTTTTTCATCTGCCCTACAGACCACTTCTGGCATTTTTTTTCTCAGGAGTACAATTCTGTGATGACTAACCTGACTGACTCACTGCTGATGCCGTCTCCAACACATTTCTTCCTCAAAAATGAGTTTAGGGTGGTGAAGAGATGGTGAAGAGGATAACACTGATTACTGGAAAATACTCACTGCAGGTGAGCAAAAAAAGGTCCAACAGCTATGAATTCATTCACTCATTCATCTTTTAGATTGACCAGTTAACCTGACATGCATGTCTCTGGACTCTGGGAGGAAACCAGAGTGCCCAGAGGAAACCCACGCCAGCATGGGGAGAACATGCAAACTCCACACAGAAAGGCCCTGCTGGCCCCTGCCCGGGACTCAAACCCAGGACCTTCTTATTGTGAGGCAGCAGTGCTAAGCACTGCACCACCGCGCTGCACTCTTCATTCATTTCCACCCAATATTTAAAGACACGCTGACGTTAACTCTGCAGACTGCAGCTACAGGTACTCAGGTCTATGGAGCATCTTCTACGGGATAAAGAAAAGCATTTCCCATTGGCTCTCACCCTGCACGCTCCATGCACGCACACGTGCACGTGTGATGGTGCTTGCCAGTTGCACACAGTTGCACGGATCGACAGTTGATTTAGACACAGAGCGCCTTTGTTTGTTTACACAGAACATGAAATGAACCTGTCCGCACTGTTTTTCTCTGGCATCTTTGACTTCATGTGTCTACCTAAACGCTGAGCCCCGGGCCTCTCGTCTCTGGTTTAAAAAGAAACCTGGTATTAGGAAAATGTTGGCTGTCTTGATCATGCGAGAATCCTCTGTACCCAAACTGTGGCCAAATAATGTTCCCTACTAGTCCACAAATCTATAAAGGGTGGACATGTCGGATTCCAGTGGCCTTGCTTAACTGTCACACAGTCATGTGCCATATACTGTAATAAAACAAAGGTTTCCATGTTCTGCTCCAGCACGGCGCTCTAACACGTTGATGAATTCTTGACAGCCTTGTAAAAGTCACAAGCGCGAATCAGCACAGTCTCCCCCTGTGACTCAGACTGCAGCGTATGAAGCCATTTTCGAAAAAGAAGGCATTCAGAGGGCTTGAAGTGTGTGTTGCCATATTCTGCGTGAGGTTGACCAGAGAGAGATTACACACCCCAAAGTGTGCGGTGACCTGCGCTGCAGCCAACCAGCAGCGGTTTAGATTGGAACACTAAATCATCTCATATCGCAGCCATATCTGCTCTTCCCATGGCAGTTTGGAGCCGCAGCATGAACCCACACTGTCACAACAGGAATGTACAATGAGACAAACTTGGTTTTCAACAAGTTACCAAATTCGAGCGCTCGCGTACATAAAGAATTGACGTACGGGGCCACCGCTGCCACGCTGCGGGGGCAACACACACCTGCAATGTGAATCATTAAATATAGAGCAACGTAAAACTTGACGTCGAAGTGACACGGCAGAGACGTGCTTTCCACTGTAGGTGCTGAGAGAGCAGATATATCCATACAGCACGTCACGCTCGTTCACAGGGGAAACAAGGTTATCTGAATAATAGATGTGAGCAGGCAGAAGCCAGATTGTTTGGAAGGGATGAAACCAAGATGTCAGTGGCTTCAGCTGAGAAAAAGGGAGAAGCGATACTGATGCTTTGAAAGCATCGGTATCTCCCACCAAGATCTGTGGCTCAGTTCCTTCTAAAGAGAACAATGAGAAGCTGAATGGTTTAAATAGGTTGAGGTGCCCCCCCCCCCGTGCTGAGGGGGATGTCTGAATGACTAGGACGAATTGGAACATGTAAAGTGTGCTGTCTTTCGAATTTGGTCAGACCAACGCTGACATCTATTGGTGGACTTATCTCTAAAGCTGCAGTAAGGACAGAGTGTCTATCCATGGCGATACGAAATTTGGATTTTGAACAATCACAGTTCAAAAGGTCAAGGTAGGGAAAAAAAATACCTGATTTGAGTATTATGTATTGGGGTGGGGGGGTGAGAGGGGGGAATGTCCAATGAACATCAAATCTAGTTTCCTGTACAGACTGCACTTAAAGTGAATGAGGCAGATTTAAAACAGCTGCTCCAAGGTTATGAAGTCTAACATGACTAAATCCACTCAGTCTAAACTGTTGCCATCCTAGAAAAAAAAAACAAAAAAACAAAAAAAAACACAAAAACACAAAAACAACCCAACCTGAATTGCTGTTGAACGTCTGAATCCTCTTAAAAAAAAAAAAAAAAAAATCAGTTCCATTCAATGTAGGAACTGAGCAGCTGCCATGGAAGCACAGCCACGCAGATGTAAACATATTGGTTTGATTCGAGGATTGCCACCTGCCCCCTCGGTCACATGGCACATTCTGCTCTGCAGGCTATATTCATAAACTGATGTTTGCACATACACACGGAATCAAAAGGGAAACACTGGTTCAGGGCACTTACGTGAATCTAGGAGGTGGCGAAAACCAGCAGAGCTACAGCAAGATCTTCCAACACCAGCACCTTTCTGTGCATTTTTTTTGTCAAGGTTAGCCAGAGGAGATAATACAGAGATGTGTGAGCAAGAGTGTGTGTGTGTGTGTGTGTGTGTGATGGGGAGGTGGGGTGAGTCATCTGGATGAGTCATGTGCTGTGTGTGTGTGTGTGTGTGTGTGTGTGTGTGTGTGTGTGTGAACAGCTCAAGGATAGGGAGAGGAGCCTGGGGTGTGCAGGCCAGAGTGGAATGGCTGAGGTGTCACTGTGACAGAATCAAACTACAGTGAAGGAGAACAGAAGCCTCGGCCTGACAAAGGGATCAGTCCACAGGGAAAGATGAGCACGCCGCATGTGTTAAACCTACTGTATGCTCCATCCGGTGGAGTCCCAGCTTATACCAGAGAGACACTGACAGATATGCTTAATATCATTCACCAGCTCTGGCTTGCAGTGTGCGTTTACAACCAGCAGGGGGCCCCTCCATATGCAGATTCGGAGCAACAGCTCAAAGCCAGCTGTACAGTGTATGGAGGGACACACACAGTGAGTGAGAGAGAGAGAGAGAGAGAGAGAAAGAGAGAGAGAGAGAGAGCAGCCTGGAGACTGGGAGAAAGTTTCACAGGAAAAAAGATGAGAAATACAAGGTCTGCCGGTTTTCGACACAAGCAGCTAAGGAGAATCTTTGGTGCCTGGAAATCTTTTTAAAGCATGGGCAATCATTTTACAGTTCCACTCCCAGCTCACCCTCTCACTCTCCCAAGATCTCACCCTCTCCTCTCAGCCTTTTCTCCTCTGTCCCCCAGAGAGTAGGCTCACATCAAAGACAGCCTTTCCACGAGGCTCCAGCTTTCGCATTCCATCTCATTCTCTGGGCCTCCAGGGTGGTGTCGCACGAGCAACAGACTCACATATTACATCTATGGAAAGACAGCGCTCCAAACGAATGGCAGGTATGAGAGCATTAAAGGCCACAGCAGTCAGCCTTCCTCTGAAATGTGCTGTCGTGCTTTTAACTTTTCCTTTCATTGGGAGAATCGTGATCGGCTGAGTCAGACTGACTACCATGTCCACATTTATATGCATCCTCGGTGACTCAGTGGACTCCAGGTCCATACCTTGTTCTGACAGCCCGCTGCCCTAAAGCGGCCGCTGACGTTTGTACTGTATTCCCGAGCACGAGGCAGGACGCCATGCAACTTGATATGCCGCATCTCACTCACGAGAAGATGAGTGAAGAACAGAGGGTGTGCTGCCCCGGCTGCTGCGATGGATCAGCGACTCACACTTCCCTCGCTCCTCCAACACCTGTGCCGGTGAATGAAACAGTCACGTCTGGTGGAATCAAACTGCCGTCGGGTGAATCCTGTTTAATCAATTCTCACCCACTAACACAGGGAGGGGTGAGGGAACGCTGAGGAGGAGGAGGAGGAGGAGGGTGAGGGGGAGTGAGAGAAGGTTGTGTGATGAAAGATTCATGAGCAGTGGGGATGTTAGAATGGAGATAGGGGTTTTATGTCAATGTAAGTGAAAGGGATGCTGTAACCAAATGAGCCCTCAAATAAATATGCATGTGAGGCAAATACATATGCATCATGGTACACATGCCATAATGAAAAGGAATGAGGAGGTGCAGCAGGAGAAGGGGAGGGAGAGAGGCAGACAGGGATGCACTCATCGATTTGCTTTGTTGTTGCGCTGAGTGGGGGGTAATTCCCTGTTTCGACAGTGTGCTTTAGCTCCACTGGTGACACGGCTGCAGGCCCTCACTCCTAACAAGCTGCAGGACTGGACATCCCGGGCTGAGTGGCTGTCGACGCCGAGACTCAGCGCATGTAAAACTATGCAGCTGTGGAAGAATGAGGGACAGAGGAAAGAAGGAGGGAGAGACCGACTGAGTAGAAAGGAAATTGGAAGGGAAAAAAAGAGGAAGGAACAGTGGTAAAGCAGAATACTGATTAGTGGCTTGTGGGGGGGGGGGGGGGGGGGGGGGGGCGGCTGCAGGTGAATGCTGAGCCCTGTGGGGTCTCTCTCTCTCTCTCTCTCTGCAAAAATGGTGGTCACGAAACCAAGATGCAGGTCGGATGGGAAGAAATCGAAAGATGGAGGGATGATAGGGAGAGAATTCCCTGGACATCAAAGTGTCATTCCCCAGAAGTCTCCCCCTCTTTCTCTCCCCGACACGTGAACTGCCGCAAAGGCAGGCTGTTTCATTTCTGAGGCTGAAGTAAAGATGGGGGAGGCTGACAGTCGTTCTGCAATGTAAGAAAATGGGGGTGGAGTCTGAAGCGTGTTAAACAGAGCCTTGGGCTGAAAAAATGGATGAGAAAATAAGAGTGAAATCAGAATGAGGTGCTCTGAGATCTTTACTCCCAGTGACGTAGAAGTTATTCATAATTTATTCATGAAAACCCCTGCGGGCACAGCGATCGCTGGTTCTGGCAGTTTTGTGGGTGACCAACGCTACCCTTTGATTCTCTATGACTTATTAATGTTTGGTTCGTTAGTTTGTATAACTTATCACGTCTCCGGCTCTTCTTGTAGAGATGACTTACTAGCCCTCAGAGGCTTCAGGATTTAATGAGTGTGTGGGAAGGGGGGGGGGGTTATAGAAACTTACAGTTTTATAACACACATTAAATCATTAGTGAGTTTTTTTTTTTGAATGATTCCCCAAATAAGTGAGTGTATTTTAATATAACTGGAATACCACTCAGCAGGCAGAAAATCCTACTGAGCATCTAAGTGCAGCACTTTCTCCATTAAGCAGCCGACCTCTTGCTTTTTGCTCACGCTACTGAACCTCCTTAGTCACGGATGACCAAAATGACAACGGTGTCAGAAAATAAATCATTGATAGGAAAGTTGATAAAATGGACCCATGACAGGACTACATCAAATACAGTATGTTTCCTTTAAAGGTCATTTTCGTGATGTATTGATGATGAGCAGGACGCGAGGAGAGAGAGAGAGAGAAAGCAGGAAGCTTGGGAATCAAACCTGCACAAACTGCAGGGGGGCAAAAAATGAGTTTGTGCTTTGATGCAGTGATGATGGTTGTTCCTTCTCAGGTTTTAGTGCCAGCAGAAGTCTGACTTCAGGGCTTCCTGCCTGACAGCAGCAGGTGTTTTGGTTTGGTCAAGTTTTGGTTACGCTCGAGAAGACGGTTATTGCTAGAGACTTCATGACGATCCTCCTGTTACCTCTCTACACTTTATATTGCTTTTAGGAAGCTTGGAAGTTAGTTAAAATTTACCTGAAGCATCTGTGCCTCAACGACAAGATCGCGGTTTGGGATAAATTGACTCTTTCGCAACATTAACCAGGTGCAAAGTCTTTCTGGCTGGAAGCAAGGATAAACTGTGCTAATGCGGGCAAATAATCTTCAGAAGTATGTGTAACATATTTTAATTTGGGAAAAATGGAGCTCTGGCATGGGATCATCCTAATCAGGATCAGAATTTGTAAATGGAAAATCAAAGTTTGAGATTACTGCTTTTCTTTGGGAACCAGTGAACATTCACTGAATTCAACCAGTCGGAGTAAATATTCAACATCAGGAGCACCACTGAAATGAGAGAATTTACCTCCTCCTGGCTTCTTACGCTAAACAAGTGAATCATCATTGTCGCTCCCTCCCTGTTCTGGTCACTGCAGTTTTCTCTTTTGTGCACTCACACATAGAAAATCGGACACTGGAGAGAACGCCGTCTATGAGGAGGAGATTTGGACGTGAAAGATGAAGAATACAAAGACAAAACAAAAGAAGACATGGCAAGGATGGATAAAGTATTGAGGATCGTCATATAATGCTTTCCACCTCGTTCTGTATGGACGCTTGACTTGTGTCTGCTGCACACCTCCCACACAGATCCACACTAAACAACTTTCAGTTATGTCTGCCCAGTAAAAGCATTCGATGTCGATGAAGACATATAAAAACAAATATTAACACATGATGAATGTCCACCCAGAAACCTTAACAATGTTCATAGCCATACTGTGGTCATGAACTAATCGTCTGTTTTTGTTTAGTTTTTCATTTGTTCAGAGGATTTTAGAGGCCTGAATAAGGCAGAGTTAGAAAAATATATTTTATGTTACGGCTGCATCTATTGGAAACAAACATTATTCTCAAGAACCCCTGAAAAATGACGTTTCAAAGCACTGTTTTCTAATGAAAAGAAAAATCTGGAATGCAGCGAAAGATGTGATTTGTCTGCAGAGGCGACTGTGTCAGAGGAGGAGGATGGTGGTGAGTGAAACAGAGGGAGAGGGAGGGGGGGGAGAGAGAGAGAGAGAGGCAGTACTGAGACCTGGAGGATTCTTTTAAAGATTTATTTCATGTGCTTCTATTGAGCAAATCATCATCCAAAACAGGCCCTTCCTCTAAACAGCTCACAAGACCCTTGAACTCACAGGGAACCTGGTCACTGGTAAGTCCACAAAAATCCCAGATGCTGGTTAGAGCCATCGAAGCGCGCACTCTGAGCTTATGAAGAGTTCAACTTCATCATGAGTTTCCCCCCCAAAGAATTTCTTCACGAGAGACGGCGAGTTTGGGTTTTGTAGAAACCACAGACCTTCACTTCTTCAAACACAAGTGGAACCGATTCCATTAACAAGGCATTAAAGAGCCACTGACACGCAGCTCCCCGTCACACCTACATGACACAGAGCCATTGTTGATGCTGTTAGTTACACCTCTCCTGCCATGAAGAGCCGACTAATCCACAACACAAAGTCCACTCACAGACTGAGCCATTTGCTGTGCAGCCTCTGACCACATCAGTGAAGCATAAGGTTGAGTTTAGAAACAGCCACTGACCAAACATCTCCCCTAGAGACACGCTCAGTCAACTTGTTCTGGAGATTTCCAACAATTCACACCTTCTGCACTAAGAGCGAATGTTTGCTCACTTGTCGTTGAACAGTCTCCATTATACCACGTACTGTAGTTTCAGGACTTGTTATAATTGTAGGGTATAGAATTCAATCATGACCCTGAGGATTTAATTTGTCTAAATAAAATCAAACATATTCTGTTTTTTTTTTTTCTGAGATTCTCTATGTTCTCATTTCTCAACCTCCATCAAAACATCAGAGATGTAGAGGAGTGCTGCTGAGATTTTCGCAGGAAAATCATTTTACACATGAGATTTTTACCTCTTGTGTCTGTGAACGGCTGTGGAGAGTTGTGTATTGTATATGTACAAGAAGAAGAGGAACAATTGTCAAATGTACTCAAATGACTCTAACTGTACACATAAACCAAACAGCTACACAAAAACTTAAAAGTTCCAGGTGGCATTTGTTTCCTCCACTTTTTCTCTGCCTCCCTTCTGGGGTGAACAGCTGTTGCTCAGGATCAGACACGTAAACCTCGGAATCAGTTTCCCGGGGGACATGAGACACACTTTGACAAATCCAGACAAGTCCATGAGGAAGGGGGGGGGGGGGCGCACTGGACCCATTAATGAGCCAAACATCGTCTGTGTCCCACATACTCAGCCCCTCAACATCCCACCAGCTCTCCCCTCCAACACTTCCTTCATCTCCCTACTCCCTCCCTACCCTCACGGAACCCTTGACGTCGTCCTGTTGACCAAATTTCCTCGATGACGTCAGGGTCCACGTACGGAGTCCATGTAGGTTCTGAATGAATGAGTGTCCCCTCCCATCTCCATTACTAGTACTACGGGATGACTATAAGAGCAGATCACCGGGACAGCCCGCCGAATTTCATGAGGCGCCGAGGTGCGAGAGGGAGACGCGACATAGGAGAACCATTCAGAAACAACAATAATCCAGACTTTTTGTGTAGATTACACACCGGCGCCTGGCGATTAGGTTAAGTAGCATGTGAGATGAATTCATGAATCAGCCATCATCGGGTTATAATTGAACCAGATGGGAAACGCTTCTTCTCGCATAGTTTGATCCGAGTCACAAATTGAAGAAAAGCTCAGCCGGAGCGGCGCCAGCCAGCAGGTAAGTGATCCTCTCCATTGAGCCATTTCACCGTTTAGTGCATGATTGGAACAAACAGGTCTTACACTCCACGTGCGAGCACAGATTACAGCAGATGCGCCGAGCCCGTCAAAACAGTGTTTTTTGTCTCTGCGTGCCGTGTCGTGAATGCACGGTACACCACAGGAGCTGGAAGTTACTGCAGTGTGAGTCACTTTTGCGCACATGGGCAGTGACAAGTGTGGAGGAGAAAAAGAGGAGAGCATGTCTCGTTGGGTGGAGGCGACGCTGGCTGCATGTTAACCAGGCTGCATCCCTGCAGACAGGGAGCAAATCACGACCTGCGCTTTATTCCTTTTTCTGCTTCTTTGAATGAATCATTGGGACGAGTCCCGCCGGGGCCGCTTTGTTGGCCAGGACTGTACGTACAGTCACTGATGGGACGACATGTACTCAGGTGCCATGGAACCAGATTACAAGGCGCAGCGAAGCATCAATCTTAGAGAGACCCCCCCCCCCCCCCCCCCCACACACACACACACACACAGCTCCCTCCCCATGATGAAATTACATCGTGACGCGCTCTGGAGATGAAGTCAATTTTGCGTCATTCCTGCGCACATGCAGACGACTCCCAATCACCCTTCAGAGGGCTTTAAAGACACAGTGCGCGGCGCCTATACATGCGCGCATTGCGATGCGTTTCTATACGAGCTGGAGAGATGAGGGAGGTGAGGGGGTGGGAGAGGAGGGCCCCCGGGGGTCTGATGAAATCTCCCCTAAGGTAACTCCCGAAGGGGGGATATGACCAGAATGATGATGAGCAGCTCGGTTCAGCAAAGCCTCTACGGGAGGTTTTCACACACATCCACACCGGCTTTATCAGGAAATGACGAGAGGTGTGGAGACCACGAGCTGAACTAAATGCCCACTAACGGAGGATGGAGGATTTTCTTGAAGATGCTGAAATCACCACGCTACGGCAGCGCGACGCTGTCCATGGTGCTGAGTGTGATCTGTGGGCTGAATTCAAAGACACCGTCTCAAAATGCAGCACCAGTCTTTAGCTGATTGATTTAATCACAAGTACTTAAGAGAAATGTGCCCATGTGGCACATTTGATGCACCCTTCAGATCATCACCTCTGACCTCAATGAGTTTCAGATCAGTCCCCTAAGACTAGGACTCCCTGACCTCTAACTAAAGGTGTGGAGGACATTTGCAGCGACAGAAACAGGGCCAGCTGTAGTTAGGACCTAGGACAGTGACAGTCCAGAGGTTGTCCCAGGAGAGGGAGAGAGATGTCTAAACAATTACAATCATGACTGTTCCATTTGTATAACAGCTACACTCCCAGAGAGCTGCTCCATGTAAGTAACTAACAGTGCCACAGGTGGCACGAGCCTCCGAAATATGACAGGACAAAGTGGAAGTCAGTAGTAACCTCAGATGATACTTTGGGTGGCACATTTCTATTCCCTTCAAGATTCCTTTAGAAGAGAAACTCCAGGTTTAAAAATACACAAGGACTCAAATTGTCTGTCTGCTGACGTCAGTTACTCAGTTTGAGCTTGCATAAGCCACCAATCCAGCCTGTGTTCCTGACCCTCCATATCCTGTGGCTGACTCAGAGATAATCGGCATGGAAATCAATACCACAAACACAACAAGTGTGCTATGTAACTGCCAGTGTGGCCACACACACAAAGCCCCAGGCCTCGGAGGGAAAAGCTATTGTGAGCAATGTGTCATAGGATGTAATCTGTTCTGACAAATGGATGAGTACACAGAACCTCACCAGGTAACTGCAAAAAATACTTAAGAGCTTTTCCCCTCCACACTTCACATGTGTTTTCCCTAAGTAATGTAATTATGGATGAAATGTAATTGTTAAACAAAGGAGTGCACCATGGTGTCGCTCTCAGATTGTCTCTCCCCACACACACACAATTTTCCCTCTGCATGTTGTTACCAGCTTGTATGATTTCTTTCTCTCAGCAGAGTTATTGTGATGCTACTGCTCTGTACAATCTGTCAGTGCATCAATACCTTGGCTCTAGACTGCTTACTGCTGAAAGTCCTGCAAAGTACAGTAACAGTCTACAGTCATGGCTACTGACGTCTGGCAAACCTCTGCTGTGAGAGTTAAGGCGAGCAGGAAGAAGCTGCTGTACAGTATGAAGTTTCCTTCTGGAGCTCAGCACTAGTGAAGGCTGCACCACCAACATCATCAAATCACAGAGGACGTCAGCGGTTACCACAGCCAATCATATTTCTCCCGCTGTCTCCATGGTGACCGTGGCATTAGATTGTTACTGTAGCAACAGCACCAGTGGTAACAGTCTACAGCCATGGTCGCTAGGGGGCAAACACACACCTGAATGGGGTGGTGCAAAAATGAGTGGTGCAAAAATGACAAAAATAATAAGAATGCACTGCTGGAACTATGTTCCTCACAAACAGAATGAGCATATTGTAAAGTGGTGGAAGCTGAGTGTATCATTAATGGAATGCATTTCATTTGATTAAAGAAAAAAATACATGTATTATGCAAAATGTATCATTAACAAACCAAAGAGCCTGGATGTCTTTATATAACACATTTAACTGAACTGTAACTGTGATACCAAGCTCTAGAAGAAGAAATTGTAAGCTGTCAGAAATGCTATCGAGACGGCACTGCATTTGAAAACCATTTAAAAAAAAGAGCTGTATATTTGAGAAGGAATATTTCAGTGGCTCCATCAAGATGGGGACTCTTGAACATGTGAATACAGCAGCGAACACCCTGACACTGCTGCTCAGTTACAGCCGATCCACATTCATGTCTATTTTCAAAGTTTCTGGTTCTGCTCATTCTTGAACTGACTTTTCATTTCAAGGTTGGAGCACTTGCGTGTATATTTGAACTGAAGCCTATTTAATGCTGAAGATTCCATCAATAAATTATTTAACCATGAACACACAGGGCTTCGCATTTTTGTCCTAAGTCGTGATTTTAATTTGTTCAGTTAATTTGTTCAGAGTTAAAGCTCAGATTCAGCCACATGGCAGCAACATTAGACTTGGCCTCTCAAGCAGAGGGTATGTTGGTTTAATAATTGGATATAGCTCAAAATTTGACTCATATTGAAGGTGTTGTTTACTCTCTAGATACTGAAATAATGACAGTCACTGCTCAGAGACCCACACTAAGTTCATACTGGCACCACTGCAGGTTAAAACCAGATGGATCTGATGTGAGACTAGTTCTTTAAAAGTTAGCTGTTTTTACATTTGAGCTGTTTTTAAGCAACAAAAAACGAATTATATACATATATCAGGAGGTTTGATTACATGTAAGGAGAAATATGTATACCTGAAAACTCAGCAAATTCAAAATTTCAGTATCTCAGTATGGATTTGTTTCCCTCAGAGATCACATAAATCGTCAATTCACAATGTTTATACTGCATAATCTAACACAAAATGATCTTTTCCAGTTACGCCTGGGAACAATTCTGAAGGTCTTCATTTCGTTGTTTGTCTAAAACTACTGCAGAATAAAGAGACAGAAAATCCTTTGACTGCTCAAAGTTCACTGCTAGGTCAAAAAGTGTCTTGTAAACTTGTTGCAACAATATTACATCAAAAATCCTTTTCATTTAACTTCATGAAAAAAGGAAACATTAATGCCTCTCTCTACGCGACCTCATGATGACTCAGTGGCTTCATAATAAATTATTAATTCATGAATGAATATTCATAATATTTGATTTACCAAATGCGGCCTCACTTTTTAAAACAGATGAGCACATTAATTTTAATGACATCAGATTTTGAAAATGTATTGACACACACCTCCTGGAAAACAAAGCTGATAAAAATAACTTTTCCATGAATGCAACAGGTAAAATATTTGAATACATATTTGTACATTTATTTTTGGATATACTGTTGCACAGTCACACGTTTGAGAAGAGCAAATGTTTAATATTTAGAATACAATTTTCAAAATGTAAAAGTAATCAAGGTAATACAGGAACCAGTCTGAGTGACGGATCCTTCAGATAATTGTGTGGTGAGCACACTGCTTAATCCAATTGCTGAATGGTCAGAACCCTTTTTCTGTTTGACAAGTCCATCACTCTCATATGACTCATGCTTCTTTCCTGCTTTTACCATCAGCTGCACACTCATTCCTTTTTAACCTTTTTAACAATGAGTCAGCAGCTGCAGGTTCTTTTATGTAACTTAACGCCATACAATCAGTTGATTTATAAAGTTCTGTTTGCAGGAACCACTGGTACATCTTTACAATCGAGTCTATTCTAGAGTAACTTCAGATTCCACTGCATCTTCCTCAACTAAAATCCCCATTTAGAACCTGTTAATTTAAAAGCTAATTTAGTTTCTGGCTTTCTAGGTATTTTAAGGACTGTCTAAATATTATATAGGGGGTTAATTGGGTTGCTATTTGTACACATAGGCAGATTTGTTTTGCGGCAATAAAAAAGAAGGCATCCATCTAAAACACTACAGAATTACAAGAACATTGACGGAAGACAAGTACTAAAATGCTTCCTGTAAAGGACAGATGAGTAAATTTGGAAATAACAAATACAATTCAAATAGAACAATTGCAGATGACTCAAAACTATTTCAGAAGAGTTCTGTTTTTCCCCTTGAGACCAAAAACCCTGGACCAGAAGTGGCTGCTGCTGATTATTTCAAATGACAGTGAATAAAACCCAGTGGTAAAACAACAACAAATACCATGGATTCACTGAGTCCTGAACACCTGCTTATTTGAAAATAACAAGCAACATATGCATTTTCAAACTTGTGCATTTGAAAAATTCAGTTTCAAGTTCTGAATCTCTTCAGCTGCCCCGGCAAATATTAAACCACACAATTATATAAATGCACAAATGCCTTCAAACGCAGTGAGAATCATCCACCCAGCAACTTCACCCCTTTTGTCTGAGAAAAAAAAAAGAGATCTTAATTAGTTCTCACAAAATGAGACCAAACAGACAAGCCCTGTGCGATGGAGTGGGTTGAGTAAGGTGACTTTGTGACGAGCCCTGTGCTGGGGTGGCACTTGGCCGGATCATCAGGGACAGGCTGACCTCCCACGCAGAATTAGTCATCTCATTACACCATTTTTTTTTTTTCTTCAATAGTCTCTTATTCAACCTTCTAGCAACCTCCATTCACATCCGTGTTTGCTCGCCCAGGCTTCCTCTCTCCCACATGAACAAACGAGTCAGCAGCCTCTGGCCATAAATACCAATTCTTCCAAAAACCACATTTCTTTATAATCCGTTTATTTTATTTTGTAATTTAAAGAAATTAAATCAAATTGGTTCTAAATGAGACTGAGTTATATATTCAATTTTCTCCTCTCATCCTGTTCTGTAGCAGTACCTCAACTACATTCACTACACCTTGCTGGACACAGTCACTTTAGAAGCACCACTTTTGGGACTGTACACTCTAGAGGAATCATTCAATTAAATCCTGTGAAATGACAGTGAATTATGAAGAATCAAATGACGGATTTTCTTGTCTGTCCCGCCTTATATTATTGCTACTAAAAGGAATGTTTCAAACAGAATCCGTCTGGGGCTTGGCATTATATTCTTACCTTTGCAAGGTGTTCTCCTCGCTGTTCAGGAGAGAACAAAGAGGGAAAAAGCATAGAAGAACACACAGAGAGGAGCAGATGGTGAAATACAGACTTTGATATTATATACATGTCCCAGGCTGCCATTCATTCCCCATCACTATCAGAAGTCACAATCTGCCTCAGAGCCACGCTGATGGAAAAATAAACTGTAAAAACAAACTTACAAAAACAAATCTCGTCCTCTTCTGTTTATTTTCACTGTAGCAACATGCTTGATTTCCCCTTTGGACGGAAACATCCGGTAATAATAAGAAACATATGAGAATCAAATGGATGCTAGACTACAACAAAAGCCGTGGGAGGACGCATTTACCTGGAGCGAACATGCCTGCCATGTAGAGAGGTGTCAGGGGGACAGTAACAATGAGAGAGAAGGGGAAATGGTAAGAGGCTGATGTGACTCAGCTTCTCTGTGACAATAAATGCATCACGGCCGCTGACATGTTTTCCCTGCTCACAGGTAACCATGAATCATCAGCTCCGCCGAATGGTTCATATTCAATGAAAATATGTTATTTCGGGCATCACCCTTGGATTTTTGATGTGGGGTTTTTCTAGGCAGTATGAACTGGCAGCTTTTCAGTCAACCCGGGAACTGAGGACCAGTGGAAATCAGCTGATGTGACCCGGGGCGTTCGTGGGCTGAGCGCAGACTCAAACCTGTGGCCTCTGCAGAGGTTTTACACTAATAACAAACATGTCACAAAGACTTGGAGGCAAGCTGCGGCCTCAGGACAGGAAACCGGGTGCCGATGGCAGAGGGAGTGTGATGGCAAACACTCAGGACAGGAAGGGTGCGGGGGAGAGGGGAAGAGATACGATGCCAAGGAGGATGAAGCGGAGCAGATTTACATTCCTTCCACATCTGGGAACAATTTCAAACAGCAGTTATAAAGGCACACTGGGTACTTGCACTCTGCCAAGCTCACTCACTAACCCACATGCTGCCATGCCCAACAAAGCCTCTCCACAATGGACAGTGTGTGACTGGAATGCTGCACAGGCTGCGACTACAACAGGCGAGCAGCACCACCCAGTGTTCACTCCACTGAGGGCTGGTACAGAATCTGAGGGAACAGGCCAGACTGACTGGGGTTTAAATGACTCACTCAGCCGTCTGTCTGTAGCTGGCAGAGATAAAAACAGATCTGAGCATCGCAGCCTCATTAAGTTTCACGTCAAACTCTCTGATTACTTTGCCTCCATGAGCCAAACCAAGTAACCATGATATGCTTTGAAAAGGTTTCAACTAACTATGCTCAGAAAGTCACATCTGGAGAATTCAGGATGTTTGCTGCAACACCTCTATGGTGTAATTATCCTCCCTCTACACAAGCAGTTTGGGCTGAACAGATGTTCTTTACCTCAAAGAAGTGACTGGATTTTCTACCACGCATGCAGTGAAGACATACACAGCCATGTGTCACTGGAGTATTCGCATTCATTCAGCAAAAACGAACAAAAAAAAAGCCATTTGTGATGATTCTGTGCTGCTTTTTGTTATGATAATTGCATTATGAAGAGATTAAGCTATAACTAACTATTAACAAATAGAAAAGCAGATGCTGCCAAGGAAACAATCAATAATCAAACATCAAGCAGGACATTGTTCAGAGATTTTTCACACACAGAAAACTGAATATCTTCAATCTGATCTCCGATCTTTTAAAATGACGATGACCTGCCACAAACATCATTGTCAAGTGATTTAATCCAGTTTCACACCAGAAGTACTGACAGAAATGTATCATCAGTTTAGAAAATACAAACATTTTACAGAAGTATACGTCAGTATTTAGACCTTCTAATGGAGGAATGAAGATGATTTGATGATTTTCATTAGGATATTTAAATATCCATTAGTTTCATCTGGCATGTCTAAAATGGCTTAAATTTTAATTAACATTTAAAGCAAAACAAATCTTTCTGCTCAGAAGATTAAAAACTGCGCACGCCAGATGGAGAGGAAAGCACACGCATTCAACTCATCCCCTCGTTCCTGCTGATGCAGTTAGCCAAAAAAATAAATCAAACATCAGCCTCGAGAGGGAGAGAGAGCTCTGCTGCCCACAAACGCATCCTTGACCGCTGTGCGTCCCGCACTGTACAGCAGCATGTACCGAGATCTACAAAATAACAGCCACCGGTGGAGCATGTGAAAAACATCATGAGATGGACATCTGGTGGGACCGGCTGCATCGCACTGGCCTCTGTTGCCAAGGAGATACAATGGTGGAGAGAGAGAGAGAGAGAGAGAGAGAGAGAGAGAGAGAGAGAGAGAGAGAGAGAGAGAGAGAGAGAGAGAGAGAGAGAGAGAGAGAGAGAGAGAGAGAGAGGATTTGCCTGGAGAAGCCGGCGGATAAAACAAAACTCAGAGGGTCTAACCCACAAGAGACAATGTGCTGCACCTTGCAGAAAGTTCACAGGTTTTCGGGATGCTAGCTTGTGTCAATCAGTTTCTTCTGTAGCAGCCGAACAGCAATAGTGTCTGTTTACTTATTTATTTATCTATTGACAGACCATCAATAATTAATTAGGATGGAGAGCAGTCGTGACTAGCACTGCATGCATCTTGGAACGTGTATTCGGCTGCCTTAGAAACAGGCTCATCGTTACGGGGAGGCATTTATTTATCATTTATCAGAAACATTCTCACCGGGAGTCGGGTTCGGTTTAAGATATATTATTCGAGATTAGCCCAAAAAAAAGTAAATAGAGAAACAAGATGATGATGTCACACTGCATCACATTTGGCCACGTGTGTGTAAAGTCACACGCTACATGGAACAAAGTGCCTCGTACAGTATGTCTGTGCCCTCTGTGAATCAGTGTGACAACAGCAGCACTTCGTCTAAAGACATGAAACCACCCACATTGATAGACACTTTAATTCCATACACCGTGTTCAAGGTCAGCTTGTGCGTCCTGTCTGTGAATTAGAAAAAGGCTCACACATTTCAGAATACCTCTCGGCGCTTCAAGGAAATCTGACTCGTGAACACGCGTGAGCCCAAACAGAAAAGCTATTCTCTCTGGCGCATGTATTTTGCATTAGCGTTCATGCCAAAAATGTGAATGAGGGCGATGAATTTGGTTTGATCTGCTGGGCTGTGTAAGATGGGGGATTATTTATGGCTGGTAATCCCTTTGAGGAGGGGCCGAGAGCTCCTCTGGCTATCTGCTCACTGATAGACAGTCTGGACAAATACCCAGTCTCCTCCTCTGGTCTGACCTCCCTCCAGTCGTGAAGCAGCAGCAGCAGCAGCAGGCACATGACGAGTCAGAGACGGCACCGGTCACGATGCATCATTCCCCTTGACAGCCACAGGGGGCGCACTTGGTCTGCCCACATCGCTCGCCTGTAGGAGGAGCTGGCGCAGAGCCTTGCTTCTGCAGGCAGGCAGTGAGATAGCATTAACACTTGGAACAGTGACAGTGCCTACCTCAGACAGATTAATGGTAATATGGAGCAATATGGCTTTTGTAGAGAGTATTCACAGAGCAGCAATTAACTGTCTGTCTCTTTTTTAAGTAAATGAGAAAATGTGTGATGCACATCAGAGTCAAGGTCATAATGAAGAATGAGAAGAAGTTTGGGCTTTATGCCAGAAAATATCACTCAGAGGTTTTGCTTTCACGAACAGTTTATGGAAACGAACTCTGTTAATTACACCACACACAGGGAAGTTCTGACTGAACTTCTCCTATCTGAGAGTGAGAGATGTCGAGACCTAAGTCCTGCTGCCTTTGTGCCACTGGGTGTCAGTGTGGTGTCTGATAAAAGCCACTGTGGACGCATCCTGAGCACAGTGTGGTTTCACACCATCGCCTTTCCTCCCCCTACCCCCTTCGTCCTCCCCCGGCTTTGTTATCTCCCGCCCCCTGCTCACCTGGGCTTGTCTGCGAGTGGGCCGCACAGGTTGGTTGTCAGGATGGTTGGGCGCCCACGGTCCCAGGCTCTGATTGGAGTAGAAGTCCATGGGGTAGACTTCCTTCCAGCCCACTTCCTGCAGCGCCACAGCTGCCTGACAGGAAAAACACAGCAAATCTTATTAAAATGAAAGAAAAGGCCAGAAGAAATCTAACAAGCTAGATGTGCAACACCAGCATCTTACAATGGCGCATGATTCTGATTTTTTTTTTTCCCCTGCTGTTAACTAATTTATTTTTTGAGCAAACTCCTGCAGGAAAGCACAGAGTGATGCGAAGAAGCGACATATACTTTCGGGAGCTGCGTCGTAATATTAAGCTGGGATAACAGGCAGCGTTGTCACGTTATCCCAATGCAGCTGCACCACATGACACAACAGCTGCTGCGGAGAGCAACAACGCTGGCATGACAGTGCTGTGACATAAGTGCAGACTGCTCCATATGGAAGGAGCAGTGCTGGTGAATACTGATCGTGAATGAAAGGAAGAACCCCCGAATGGCTGAACAGATGAATAAACACGCATGAAAGGACACGCCATCGGATTGTTGTTTTATTAATCCGCCCAACTGCTCATTCATCTTTCTGTTCAGAATTAACCCCAGCTCCACACAACATGGGATCCGTGTAGCTATCATACAGAAGCATGGTGAGAAAACAGCATTTATATGATGAAACTCATATATCATAATATATCATCATAACTTATTTGAAAAGACAGAATAAACGCCAAGCTTCAAAGTGATAACACCTCTCATCTACTGGGATATTATTCACAGCTGCTGTGTAGACAGTTATTTATTTTGTTCATGTGGTGTGAACCAACACTCCAAGGCAGTGTTCTCTTTTACAGCAACTGCATCTTAAAATAGAAGCAGGCATACAACACCTGCATCACACTTGTTTTGAAAGCCTTCTATGAACGAGGAACATTAAAAGGATAAAAAATAATCAGTCATGGAAAAAGACACGAACAAGTGCTGAAAATTATGCAAATTAGGTTTAGTTTTCCTCCCACGTTTTCCCAGGGTAACCCAGGTACGGCGCTGCAGGCTATGTATACATGTTTGTATAAGGCAAAAAA